>CM017563.1:46136390-46736390 GCA_007844125.1 Sinonovacula constricta | reverse complement strand
TCTATCATTATAGCACAGGGACACTTATGAGGTGCCCAGGAACTGAACCCGGCCGGTCCATTATACTGACACCGACGAGTCAGGCGTAATGCCGTCCCCTTAGCCCCGAGCGTTAGGAGGGAAGCCACTACTACCAACTTTAAAGTCTTTGGTTTGACCCGGCCGTGGTTCGAACCCACGACCTCTCGATAACTGGCTCTTGATGAGCAGCTATCGTGTGTTTGAAAATGGAATGCTGTTAGTCTGAAAGTCGGGAGATTAAGGTGATAAGCAAGACGGTATAATAATTTATTCTAATGCCATGTATACCAACAACCATTTGAAGGATATAGTTATAAGGATGATACTTTAGTGTATTCATTTATATGCAGAAATGCGGTGAATTACAATGAATTTAGTCATATACAATTATAAGTCTACGGATGTTTTATAATGGTCTTTTCATTCCCCTGTAGATGTCCCGTATACCTGCACACAGCATGCTTCTATGGTTGAGATGAAGTCACAAAGGTGTGCTTACCTGGTTATTTTGCTATTTATTCATTTTCTAGTTTCTAAACAAAAGTAATTTAAACCGAGGTTCCTGCAACACAAAAATAACGTTTTAATGTAATTTTTGACATCCATATCATTTAAACACGACATTCGTTAATATGTCTTCGATACTTAATGTTAAAGTACTTACCTAGTGTGAGAACCTAATCCTTTAAGTGAAATATTTTCTATTTTCTTGGGAAAATTCACGAACAATTATAAATGCATGTTCATACGCACCTAGTAAGAAGACGGGAGTCTTCAGACCCTTACAGTTAATTGAATAAACAGCACATTAGTATGCTTTATTCTTCTTGCAGCGGTAACTCTCAAATGGAGATTCAGTAACATAAGTTTGCCACGTCAGTTATATACGAGTATTTGGTATATAACTAATGTGTACGCTTGTCGAGGCTATTCGTGAGAATACAAAATATTTCATACATACTTTAATTAACTACAGCTTCCCAACTTCTCAAAGTTAAAAGGTATTTCGGAATGCAGGTTCTTCTTTTTTGTATAATTATCATAATTGATTAATAGTTTTATGGATATTAAAATTATTTAAAACCATGCTTACGATCTAATCATCTTCAGTTTAATGGTATGGCAAAGTATTTACAAACAAAAGCATGAATCAATCTTACAGGTTTCTACTGTTCTTTGAAGGTTAACAGAAAATATGATGTTTGTATTAAATATCAGCGAGTGTCATATTCTTTTTATCACATTGTTTTAATTCGCCAACTTACGATTATACAAAATCGGTAACAACAATACTTGGTGAAATAGTGGTATAAGACGATCTGCATAATGATGATGTCGATGACGTCATCAATATTGTTTTTACTACAAGTGCAATATATCCGAATATTTAATGGGTGTATTGAATAGAAAGCAAGGGGAATGATTTGATCAAACAAAAACACCAAAAACACGAATGAAGAAATGATTGGTTTCTACTGTTTTTTTGAAGATTAACAGAAAGAAAAACAAAGAATAAGTTTTTTTCTATGTGAGTTATGAAGCAGATTTGATTGGTTCTAATTTTGTTCTGATTACGTTGCTCAAGACGACTGGCCCAACTAACTGGGATATACGGGTTTGTTGTTACTATTGATAGATAAAAAATACATTTTATGTTATTTAAGGTTGTTGTTCCAAAAAAGAACAATATATTACAGGTTATCGATCAAAATCACAACAACATATTAAAGGTTATCGATCAAAATCACAACAACATGTTAAAGGTTATCGATCAAAATCACAACAACATATTAAAGTTTATCGATCAAAATCACAACAACATAGTAAAGGTTATCGATCAAAATCACAACAACATATTAAAGGTTATCGATCAAAATCACAACAACATATTAAAGGTTATCGATCAAAATCACAACAACATATTAAAGTTTATCGATCAAAATCACAACAACATATTAAAGGTTATCGATCAGAATCACAACAACATATTAAAGTTTATCGATCAAAATCACAACAACATATTAAAGGTTATCGATCAAAATCACAACAACATAGTAAAGGTTATTGATCAAAATCACAACAACATATTAAAGGTTATCGATCAAAATCACAACAACATAGTAAAGGTTATCGATCAAAATCAAAACAACATATTAAAGGTTATCGATCAAAATCACAACAACATAGTAAAGGTTATTGATCAAAATCACAACAACATATTAAAGGTTATCGATCAAAATCACAACAACATAGTAAAGGTTATCGATCAAAATCAAAACAACATATTAAAGTTTATCGATCAAAATCACAACAACATATTAAAGGTTATCGATCAAAATCACAACAACATAGTAAAGGTTATTGATCAAAATCACAACAACATATTAAAGGTTATCGATCAAAATCACAACAACATAGTAAAGGTTATCGATCAAAATCAAAACAACATATTAAAGGTTATCGATCAAAATCACAACAACATATTAAAGGTTATCGATCAAAATCACAACAACATATTAAAGTTTATCGATCAAAATCACAACAACATATTAAAGGTTATCGATCAAAATCACAACAACATATTAAAGGTTATCGATCAAAATCACAACAACATATTAAAGGTTATCGATCAAAATCACAACAACATATTAAAGTTTATCGATCAAAATCACAACAACATATTAAAGGTTATCGATCAAAATCACAACAACATATTAAAGTTTATCGATCAAAATCACAACAACATATTAAAGGTTATCGATCAAAATCACAACAACATATTAAAGTTTATCGATCAAAATCACAACAACATATTAAAGGTTATCGATCAAAATCACAACAACATATTAAAGTTTATCGATCAAAATCACAACAACATATTAAAGTTTATCGATCAGAATCACAACAACATATTAAAGTTTATCGATCAAAATCACAACAACATATTAAAGGTTATCGATCAAAATCACAACAACATAGTAAAGGTTATTGATCAAAATCACAACAACATATTAAAGGTTATCGATCAAAATCACAACAACATAGTAAAGGTTATCGATCAAAATCACAACAACATAGTAAAGGTTATCGATCAAAATCACAACAACATAGTAAAGGTTATCGATCAAAATCACAACAACATATTAAAGGTTATCGATCAAAATCACAACAACATAGTAAAGGTTATCGATCAAAATCAAAACAACATATTAAAGGTTATCGATCAAAATCACAACAACATATTAAAGGTTATCGATCAAAATCACAACAACATATTAAAGTTTATCGATCAAAATCACAACAACATATTAAAGGTTATCGATCAAAATCACAACAACATATTAAAGGTTATCGATCAAAATCACAACAACATATTAAAGGTTGTCGATCAAAATCAAAACAACATATTAAAGATTATCGATCAAAATCACAACAACATAGTAAAGGTTGTCGATCAAAATCACAACAACATATTTAAGGTTAAAAATCACTAATTATAATAATCATTATGATGAAGTAGCCAAGGACAACTGGATGGTCAGGAGAATATTAATATTAAGTTCACAAAATAAATTTCACGAATTAAGAAAACGTTAAAAGTATTACAGATACTTTTTTCCTTTGTAAATGTACAATCAGATATTTTGATACGACAGAAATGTAAGCTGATTATGAAAGTTGGGTAACCTTTCATTGTTTTGTCATTTTCCCCAACTATCAGAAAAAACACCGTAGACATAGAAAACGCACATATATAAATGTATGACACTAAATAAGTATGAACGATGAACATGTACATCCGTTATCCGAGTCCCCATATTATAATATTCCTAAACTGAAGTGGTCATACATCACTGTTAGTGTATTCTGTAACTATGTATAAGAATGAAACAAGTATCCATTCTTACTTGCAAACAGATAGGTGTTTGCGTAAGCCAAACGGAATTATCGCGTGCTGTTAGCCACCATATCATTGTATGATCATAGTTCCAGAATAATCTAGGAATGAAACTATCACTTACGAGAGAAGTCATTATCCTGCACGCATAAAGTAACTATATCAATCAGTACACTGGTACGTGTATTTATATAAATGTTAATTATATAGTATATGACACAATGACATATATAGAGTGATCTGAGCTGTGATTTGAATTGACTGCATAATTCTGTCTGCCTGCCTGTCTGTCATGTCTGTCAGTCTGTCCGTCTTTCTGTCTGTCTGTCTATCTCTTTCTCTCTCGCGTCTGCTCTCTCTATCCATCCATCTATCTATCTCTCTGTCCGTCCGTCCATCCATCCATCCATCGACCTATTCATCCATTCAGCCATTCCAAACCCACCCACTCACAAAGTGATTGACCTATTTTTAATATTTGGCTTGTCAGTAGAAAAGCCTCTAAAAGAGAACAAATGTGTCTGTTACTGCCTAAGTAATACTACCGCTTTGTGGTTACTTCATCATTGTCTGACAATACATGGAAACCTGCCGAACTATGCAGTACAACACGAAACATATCACCGATACTTAAACTGTTGGTTTAAATGTTATTTGCTTAGTATAGCATTACATGTCGAATAAATAATGTTCAATCTTTATATTTTTCTTTGCTTAATGCAATACAGGTAAAACATAATCGGAAATAAGCAAATATTCTTCAAAAGTATATATAGTTATTCTTAATTTACGAAAGACAACGCACAGGAGGAAGGACCTTGAATTAATAGCAGTCATTAAAAACCCAAAGAATTCTTAAGAAACGTAATTTACTTTTCAGTAAGCGAATTATTATCTCATTCTTGCATTCAGCAAAACGTTGGTGAAAATAACTCAACTTAATATGATTTTGAAATAATTTGTCTCTTCTGTAACATTATTAAGAATAGAGCAGTTGTTTCAGATTTCCGAGGTGTAAATATTTCAGAGCAGTTTTTATTGTTGGTTTGTTTGTTAGATGCTGGATTTGTTCTTGAATTGTATTGTGCAACGCTGTATTATATTTCCCGCAATTTACCTCTGCGTATATAATAGGTTTATTTAAAATGATATCTCGCTGACGTCTTTGGTCGTTGCTAACTGTGTTACAAATATGTCATCCTGGATAAGTTGTGGATAATTGTTGTTTTCTTGTGTGATATAGATTTTTTCTTATTTTCTATCATGGTATCGAAAATGTTATTTTATTCAGAATGCCAGAATTTCTTTCTGTAAATCTGTGTGTCCGTCTGTTTGTCCGATCATCTATATTAATATCCCTGATAGTAGTCTATACTCTCTCTGTGTGTCCGTTTGTCTGTCCGGCCATAGATATTAATATCCCTGATAGTAGTCTATATTCTCTCTGTGTGTCCGTTTGTCTGTCCGGCCATAGATATCAATATCCCTGATAGTAGTCTATACTCGGTCTGTCTCTGTTTCCATCTGTCCGCCTGTGTGGCTATAAGTCTGTCTGATTGTGTTCATCTGTCTCTTTGTGTCAGTCTGTCTGTTTGGTTGTTCATCTGTCTTTGTGTCTGTGTTTGTGCGTCCATCTGTCTGTCTTTGCGTCAATCTGTCTCTCTGTCTGTGTGTCCATCTATCCGTCAGTGTGGCTATCTGTCTGTCTGGATGAGTTCATCTGTCTCTTTGTGTCCACCTGTCTGTTTTGCTGTTCATATATATGTGTGTCTCTGTTTGTCTGTCTGTCCATCTGTTTGTTTGTGCGTCCATCTGTCTTTCTGTATGTCCATGTGTCTGTTTGTGTGTCCGTCTGCTTGTTTGTCTAGTTGTCTCTGTATCCAGCTGTTTGCCTCTGTGTCCAGCTGTCTTTCTGTATGTATGTGCGTGTATGTGTGTGTTTGTCTCTACATCTGTCTGTCCATCTGTATGTGTGTCAGTCTGTTTGTCACACCATAGTAATCTAACGTCACATCTGTCTGACTGAAGAGCCATGCTTTCGATGGTTATTTAATGTATTGGTCTACTATAGCTTATCTATCTTCCTCAAGACTTTGATTTTCCATTCCAATCTTCCAGATGATTTGCAGTGTCTAGTGCGGTCCAAACATAATCGGTAACAGTTTTCTAAGTATATTACAAGTCCTAGGTTTCAGTTCATAATAAAAACTAAAAGTCTGGCGTATGGTTAGAGTTGGTAAATCATCATAGAACATTACCGATTTGATTTGGCATTAATCATTGTAATTATAGTTTAAAACCAGTTACATCAGTATACATTATTACGATAATGTTTGTATATGGCAGAAACGAAAACTTTATAAGTTAAATAATTGTTTAAATGAATAAATGTATAAACTCTATACTTTGCAACAAAGAAAACAACAAAAACAACAGTAAATATATTTAGAAAAGATAGACAGCATAGGTTTTAACTTGTCACTGTGAATTTTATTTACCAAAATTTTGAATTGACTTAATATATGTATAAGAAATGAGAGAGAGAGAGGGAGAAAGAGAGAGAGAGAGAGAGAGAGAGATTGAGAGAGATTGAGAGAGAGAGAGAGAGAAAGGAGAGAGAGAGAGAAGCGTGTGCAATCCTATACACCAGAAGATTTTGACAAAACATTTGACACAGTTCAAATAGCGCTATATTACTGTGCCAAAACTAATTTAGCTTATATTTTTTAAAATGCAGTTAAATGTTTTTAACTTATCATTACCAAAAAGAAACATATTTAATTAAAACTATACTTCTTATAACCCAGCGAAGTTAAATTGGTAATGATGTAATGTAAAGTTTTGAGTCCAGCATCAATTTAGTTGGACGATGGTAGCAGAAAGTGATGAGGCAGTTACGAAAGTTTCTCTTGGCCTGTTTTGGTAACGGCAGTTTTTGCACACATTTTTGTAAATGTCTTTTGCTATGTGTTGCGTTTCTTGTTAAGAAGTGTATATTTACGCAATTGTTAATATCTATCAATGCAGGCCACTTTAAATTTCATTCCTTGCCTCTCATCAGCAGCTTTATGTAGGTATGTAGGACCAATGTGAGGTGAGACATTTTACAGCTACGCCGGAAAAAATGAAACAAGTGATATTTCAAAAATAGTACTTCGCTGTATAAATCTTTGTAGGTTCTAATGTTTTTGACAGTTCATTTGGTACTTGAACAGAACAGACCAGTACAAATTCTATTGGCATAAAGTATTAACAATATTTGTAGCTCATATAATGTAAAATAACAGATAGTGGTGAAATTACAACGTTATCATAGAAGAACAAATACATGACTGTCTACATTCAGGATTGCCGACAGCCATCCTTTCATCTCATGGTCGGTCTTAACGTCAGAAACAATTTAAAACGTCGAACAATTTTTACAATGCACCTTTTTTTAATATTATTCCATTTTTAATTTTATGCAGTGTGCCCATAAACAGTTCAGTAAATCTATTAGTGTTGTGCTTTCCGAGAATCAAATAATTGTGTAAGTTTCCGAAGACAATTTAGAGTATGTTTCATAAAAAAGTTCCTCATAAAAAGTTCCTAAAAGGATTGTGAATTGTTACCATTTTAGAGAAATAATACTAGGTATTTCTCTGACTCTTTCTTCCTGACGTAGTTTCTAATTGTAACTTGTCTCACTTGGATGAATCTTTTTTATTGACTTCATTTTTTGTCTTAAAAACCTCACGGAAGTGCGAGGATTGATTCCCCGTAAATCGTTTTATGCACCCCAGTTGATCCGTTTAACTACTTACCTTTGGCTGGTCTATGTGTGTGTGCAATGTCTAGTATCGGTTGTGAGTGTAATTATAACATTTAACTTTAGGCGTTTTGGTGCCTTGGTCAACTGCTGGTTCAAATTTTAATATATGTCATAGGCCATGTTTATATTTTTCTTGTATTACTAACCTTTTGTGTATCACTATCTATCTGATTCTACAGATCATCTATTGCCAGCTACTCCATTGTCCAATCTTCCTCTGAAGTATGTTTCCGTATATTGGAAACTCTATTGTCGGCCCGAGTCATAGAAGCTTTCAGATTTGCTGCAGGCATCATTTTATGTATTATGGATTAGATCGCATACCATTCTAACATTGAGTCACCGTGGTTTAGGCGGCCATATTATGATTTAAATGTTTGCAATTTCCCATTATACGCGCCACTGTATTGATAATAGGTTGATAATGTGGAAGTATGTCCTAGTTGGAAATGTTCGAGAAACAGAAATAAAAACAATATACTTAAGAGCAAAATATAATAAAATGTGGATAAAGGCATTCGGTTATTTCATTCAGTTACTTATGTCCCGGTATTTTTTGTGAGAAATTAAACATTCTTTATTATGACTACAACTGCAGTGTTGTGTCCTGCAGGATAAGCTTAACTTATTTTAAAACTTAAAAACAAGCAATAACATGTTATAGTTTTCAAATATTAACTGAAAATTGTTAAGATGTTCAAATAGTAGTTTTTGTCTTTCCCTTTTTAAATGTAGATCACCAGTTATGACGATGTCTGTCGTTTAATATGCCCAATTAATTTTCAAATTGGATGTCCTCAGGGGGTAGTGAGTAGATTTGCCTACCCGTAGCGCGTCCGACTCCATTGCTTTTTTATTGCTGTGGTTCGAGTCCCGGTCTGGGAAAGAATTGAAACTAGAAAAGCTTCAAAGGGTGCAAAAATTGTGCTGCAAAGTTGTAGAAAGTAGTCAAACTAATCTATGGAGCCGCCAAATACTGAAGTAATTGCATTTGCTGCCTGTTAGAGAAAGAATTATGTACAATATTATTGTTACTGTCCTCAAAATTATGCAAGGTACAACTCCATCCTACTTGTGTTCTTTGGTCAAGAGAAGTACATGCTCGAGAGAAGTACATGCTCGAGAGAAGTACATGCTCGAGAGAATTACATGCTCGAGACAATTACATGCTCGAGACAATTACATGCTCGAGAGAATTACATGCTCGAGAGAATTACATGCTCGAGAAAATTACACGCTCGAGAGAATTACATGCTCGAGAAAATTACATGCTCGAGAAAATTACACGCTCGAGAGAATTACATGCTCGAGAGAATTACATGCATTTACTGCCTTAGGTTAGCAACTGTCATCCGATTTGAAGTGTCTAAAACAAGGACACGGCTGGCTGACAAGGCATTCACAGTAGTCTAACCGAACTGGTGAAATGCTTTTCCAGAACACGTAACACAGGATCATGCTTAAGGCACATCTGTTCATGCTCTTTGTAGAGCAAAGGCTTAATCAAGATGAACATGAGTTTTACATTAATGCTTATGTTTTACATGTTTTTTTACTCTATTAATTCAAAATTATAGATTTTACTTTTATATATTTGTGTTATTTTATAATTGTATTAAATAACCAAATGTAAAGGGCAACTAAGTGTTGTTTTCCATAATGTTTGCGTTATATAAATGTGTTTTTCCTTTTGAAATGATTTTTTGAGTTTACTAAAATACTCCTCATACTACAAACAGAGAACACGTATAATAAGGCAGCTGTTTAGATTCTTATTGATATGTTCAACTGCTACAGTGTAAGCACATCGAGTACGGGTATGCAGGGGGTATAGTTTGATAGATTCTGGGATAATGGCAATTGGTAAATACACAATGCCTAGAGTAACCTTCTAGATAATAGAGAAAACCGACTTCTAATGATCCATAAACGGGGTTCCTTACACATTAATTGATGCCAGGTGTTGTATCTTTATAAATCTAGTATGTTTCTGAATTAAATTAAGAGATTTCATTTAAATATCGATTTATTTTCTATAGAAATTCGAATCATTGAATCTAAGAAATTTCTCATTTTGTTTCAACTCTGGGGAAATTTATAAGTATGAAAAAATGCCTAAATTCTTTCAATGGACAATAATAAGTGTGCGGAATTGTGTCACTAGTTTCTGTCGTAATCAGATTCGGGTACCAGCTTCATGGTATATGTCGGTGATGGTAATCAGATTCGGGTACCAGCTTCATTTTATATGTCGGTGATGCTAATGTCACCACTTTAAGATTATAAACGTTTGGTTGTATGAAGTTACATATAACTGTCGAGAGCTTCCTTCTAATCGAATCTATGCGACAGAACAGTTCTCATTGATACATCTGTTTTAGTATGACTGCAAACGCTTGCTACTGTTTTTAATTCTTAATGTTTTAAACGGTTGATTTGAAGATATTTTAGTTTGACATGTATATTTGTAATTGAAAATACTTGCTGCATGTGGCATGTGTTGTTTATCAGATGTTTTCGATGCTAACTCACGCTCTGTTTAAAGTTTAAGCACTCGTCGGTTCTTGTGCCGACTCATCCTTCCAAGGCGTTAACTCATTTTTCTATTTTTCTATGTGCGTAATGTCTCGTTTCACTTATGACATCACTTTTACATTAATTTGAGTTAGTGCCGTTTTCTAACGGGGTTCAAAATTTAATTTAGGTGGTAATTCTCATAGATCCTTTTGGTAGTTTTCTATCATCTATTTAACACAGGAACATATGACTTGGTGCCAAACAAAATATTTTCCTCCAGCCGTGTTAGATTCAATTTCCTCGTTCATGTATTTCCTCATGTTCCTCCGCTTGAACACAGTGCCGGTTTATGTAGTCGTTGCATTGACGTAATCGCTGTAACCCATTTTTCTCCTCAGCGCTTGATTATTTGTAAAGAGGAGGGGAGGGGATTAGCAGGCATTTTTCCCGATACTGTGCAGCGACATTGCTATCATTATAGCACAGGGGTACTTATGAGGTGCCCAGGGACTGAACCCGGCCGGTCCATTATACTGACACCGACGAGTCAGGCGTAATGCTGTCCCCGTAGCCCCGAGCGTTAGGAGGGAAGTCACTACGACCAACTTTAAAGTCTTTGGTTTGACCCGACCGGGGTTTGAACCCACGACCTACCGATTCGCAAGCCTACGCTCTACCACATAAGCTATTGCGGCCGATCATTTGTAAAGGATGTTACCCGTAAAACATATTGTCCCTTTAAATCATATACTTTAGCCAAAATTCGATCATTTGTTTCTAATATAATATTTTTATTTGACTCTGTAATTAATAAACGTGCGAATACCTTCACATTTTACATAAAATTAATGTTTTAACCATCTCCAATATAAAAATACCGACATAAAACGTTAAATGAAAATATGCTTACATGTATATACTAACAAAAACGAAACATTGAATACAAAAAATGTACTTTTAAAACGGTTCACCATTAACCTTTTATCTCAGGAACAAATCTCAACATACATTAACTCAGAACTGTGTTTGTGCTTTGTTTAGAGATATTCTAACTGAATTTTAAGCATGTATTTAGAATAAACCTCCTCTATATAGTTTTTATCCCATACACAAAGCTTTACTTTAATATGCCCTTCCAGGATGTTCTTGAACGAAATGTTCATTACGAATGAAAGCTTTCCTTGATTTATTACAAGCAATTAAGCACTGAATTCCTCCACGCGTTCGCTTCAAAGTTAACATTTCTCCTAATCACCTATTTGCAATTAACAAAATGGTAAGAAATAGAATCAATACATCAAATCAATTTACAGAGTCTTTGAGTTACTGAAACTCTACACTGAGTGCATGAAGTGTTGTAGAGAATTCGTAATGACATAATGGGATGAACAACACCGATACAGGTTTATCCGACTGACCTTTTTTTCAAGTCGCCCATTGGACACGTGGTCCACTTAATGTTTTTGCCTTCGTGACATTGCTTGCAGTTCTGCTTGGTTCCTGATATGGACGAGCGCTGTCGTACCACACTATGTGAAATGTTAATTCTTTCTGTAGTACTGTGTGTAATTTCTTGATGTTGTTGATCAAGAAGTGTATAAGCAGTATAACTTTTGTATTTTGGGTTTTACGGCACACCGTATGCAGGGCCGGTTGCTTATAAAATGTTACTATAGATACTACTCACCATGCAAACGTGGAAATCTAAGCCCTACTATATCCTAACAAGCTGTGGAGGAATATACAAAATGTCAGTATTTCAAACAATGCATGTGTAACACTATATAACCCATAAATTGATAATCTAGACAATATTGATTAAATATATGTAACTAAGTTTATATTCTGTCACACAGCTCCTTACTTTGACAGGTGTGTCTTGTTAAGCCTGAATATTAGTTTCCATCATACCGTTATCGTTTGTGAAAAGTTTGTGTTTATATGTAGAGTTTGTCATCAAAGCTGTCCCTAGTTTTGTGTTTAGTCTTACAGGCTTCTTATTTGAATTTAAGTTAGTTTTTTTGTATTCCTCTGAAGCAGTTTTATTAAATAACATGTTTTTGATTATAAACTGTCCCTTTATTGCAATATTTCAACCCCGCTTGAAATTCATTTATATTTGGCGAGTCCAGAACCAGCCTGCAATGCGAATATTTCCTGCGACTGTGCTCGCCACCATAGTTAATGACATAAGATTCCTAGACCCCGTTTGTCACAGGTCTGTAATGCATATTACATTATTCATGATATAATATTTCTGAAATTGAATCTTTTTACAGCTTCACTTTCATTAATTGACCAGCGGTTTCTGAATAGGGCGAAATGGCAACTATTATTTTAAGATTCCTCGTTATTTTTACTTGTACTTGAACTGATAGTGAAACATCTTACGGGCAGAATGGAGCTTTATAATTATATATAAACGTCTAATCAATAACTATTTTATCCATATTTTTGTGTAAAAGGTTAAATAATAATGCAAACTAATTCACAGAATTCTTCCATCCGTTCGTTTTTAAGTTGTTCTTTTGCTTTTTGTTTTGTTATGGTTTTTTTTGTTTGTAAGATCGCACTGACACAATAATGGTCATATTGAAGACGTAGAACCATCTGCGCACCCACATGTTAGCTGGAGAACCTCCCCACATGAACGTTCTCGCCCCGACCTCGACTCGAACCTTTGCCGTGAGGGACCGAAGAGTTACAAGTCGGCCACTCTAACTGCCATTGCGATGCCTTTTTAAGTTTTAGTTTTTTTACTGCTTCTTTGCAAAAACGCAGTTTTAGACAAATACTCAAAATGTTATTCCAATTCTTTGAGGACCTGAAAGGAAACAAATATGAACCTGTACTACAATACCTTAAAACGCATAGTCGCTAAATGGTATAAACAATACCTGCCGTGAAAGACTGCCCAAGATATTGATAAATAGTACAGAAAGCACCCTTGTGGCAAGTTGTCTATTGATTTCTTTTTTACTTTATTTAAAATTTGGCTTACGGTATGACTTCGTTCCTAAAATGGAGGCGGTGTCTTTGTCACAGCCCTTCAGAAACCAGGACAACAAATTGGAAGTTATATATGGATTTTTTTTAATTAAATTGTATTTTTTTTATTGTCTTTGTCGTAAACATTGTCATATTCTTGGAGTTCTTCTTGTTTGGGTCATAAAAATAGTATTGGTCTCCATCCGGTAAAAACAAATTATGTTTCTGTTCATTTTTATTGTCCATTTATTTAAAAAATAACATTAAGAACATGTGTCTTCTCTTTTATGGTCCTTAGTATTAATATATTTAAACTTTCAACGGCCTGGATAGAGCCTGTCTTAACATAAGTTCTGGAAAGAATAAACTTTGTTTTTTTGTATACATAATCCAAACACAAAAATGCTTCCATACATTCCATAAGTAATTTTGAAAATAGACAATAAAATACTGAGAAAGAAAAAACTACTATGTTCCAGAAATATACTATCTGAAAAAATACTGGTGGGACGATAAACCCAATAAAGAAAAAACAAACTATCTAAAAAAACGTGTGTAATGTGAGGCTGATGCACATGTGCATTTTCTGTTTGCACATTTCAGTTTTATAGTTAATTGCAATAATTTACTCTTCTCTGGTATTTTTTCTTGATTCAGGAAGTTTATTTCATTTACAATCAACAATTTTTGTGCATTTCTTCAAATAGCAATAATACTTCTCTCTCTTCTAAACACGATGCGGACATTATTTTTCAATGACGTCGCAACCTTCGTCATGTCTTATAAAATAAGACGTCAGCGCTTAGACATTTTTTATTAAAAAAATCGGATTTCTTTTGATTGCTTGCATTTGATAAACCCATCAAGGAAGTGCAAGGTTAGCCTTCTGCAAAACCGATTTAAGCACCCCAGTAGGTCCATATTGCCGACTGACCGTTCCAAGGCGGTAACTGTCTGGTTTACTCTATTTGCTAAATGACTCATCACAGATTTGTTCTTTTACATTTGGCTTGCATGTGAATACCTTTGTCCTGTGCCTTTTCAAATTTTGGTGTATTGTGCAATGCTCATAGGCCTTTGTCATATATTCCTATTATTGTCAGCTTTTTTTTCTACATACATATATATAACATTTTGGAAAAACCTTAGAAATTATGTCGGATTTTCTGTTTATGTTTTTAAACAATTCTGTGGTCTCTGGAAAATACATTTTAAAACTTTTTTTGATGATTCTGAAGCTTACAAACAAAACATCCTCACATAATAGTTCTCATCCGACCAGATCTCAAACTGACCGAGCCATTGAGGTATTGGCACGTCATATATGTTTACACTGATTTAACATTCATAGATTACCGGAAACAATATGTTCTTAGCCTATCCAACGAGAATATTTGGTTTTATGTAAAACCAGTAAGAACTTTCATAGTTATTTATTGAAACAATAAGTCAATAACTAAGACAATAACTAGTAATAATAAGACAATTACTAGTAATAATAAGACAATAACTAGTATTTGTTGTATTTCGTAATGTTTCTTATTTGCTCAGGTAATAGATCCTTTATATACTTTTTAATTTTTTATGTAGACTTCTTGACAGAACGTACGACATGGTCTTATGAGAATGACACCATATACATGTATAATTATTTAGAAAGATAGTCAGAAATGTAAAATTAAATGTAAAAAACAACAATAAGCCAATAGTGCTAGGCATTTTTTAAATTGTGAAAACCAAACAGTTTCGGTCTTGGAACGTCTTATCGGCCTAAATTAGGGGACTGAGGAGCTTAAGGTTAACTCAGCGTCCTACCCTGCTCTCCATGAAGGGGTTTGTTTCAAGACAACATTGTACATATAACTATCAAAGTGAGACAACATCGGTTTATAGATACAAAGGACAAAGTGTTCATACTTAAAGTAACTCAGTGCATACCCAGATTGCTTCACCGTAAATCGATTCAAACATTAATTGATTATATTCAATGATAAATTATATTGTGTTTATACAGGACATTTTCTTATTTTCATATTTTTTGAATATTTCATCACTGCAAGAATAGTCGGTTTTGAGAAGTCTTAATCAACGTGTCTAATGTGGTTTTTTTTCATGTCTTATTGGATGAGCAGGCGTCTCCCTGACCTTATAGTTGTATTGTGGTGAACAAGGATAAACAGGAGGAAACTGCATCGATTGAGAAAGTTGTTGATGGCAATTATTATTCATGTTTTTAAAAGCAACAAATATTTCATTTGTCTTTTTTGTTCCCGAGGAGCGATGCACATACAACTCGAGGCGACCGATGTGATTTTAGACACTGGATCGCAGAATTGATATTCAGTTGTGTTGTGATGTCTTTGAAGGCATTTGTCCAATATTGAAATATTAAAAAGCCCGGAGGGTGTAAGGTTAGACGTTTTTTTCCTCTCTTCTGAGCCATTTTAACATATCCGGAACAAAAGAAGCATTTAAAATGATTTCAGCTATTGACGCTCGTAATTCTGCACAAATGTACAAGCATTCCAACACCAGGCAACTTAAAGTACTTATTTCCGTGTTTTTTTTTTCTCTTGGAAAATATTCTATCTATTCAGGGTTGATTTGTGGTCTCCTTTGTTCTACCTAACTGATTACAAGCGTAGCTCCGATTGTCCAGCTCTCTATAAAAGTTTCCTAATTGGACAATTGTCCCGGACTGTGACGTCATTTCTTGTACCCCATTTCTGTGGTATCAATTGTTACTAATGAATATTTTATGTCAGTTTAACATGTTACAAATAAGCTCGCAATTGATTCTTCCATCTTAACATACTGGTTGAATTCTCTTGAACATTTATTTTTGATAAAAATTATTTCAAGACCGGACAAGTTTTACAGAACAGATCGTGTTTATGAATTGACTTTTCGATGTTACGGTAACTTTTGTAGTAGAAATAGCCTGAAACAATAAAAATCAAATGCCGAACTATGTTCTTTAAAATGAACATTTACTCATGTTTACATTATTTGTAGAAGCTATATGATTACTTTTTACCAATAGATTCCACCAGCTCAAGCATAAACGATTCATAATAACGGTGTTTTGTAAACTTTTTTAATATTTGTGAATTTTAAAGTTGTTGTATTATTTATAAAAATGTAATTGCTGTTCTGCTTGGAGGTTTTGCTGAATGCCAACTCTGAATTAATTTAGCGTTTTATTGACATCGGTAAAGATATTCAGCTTTTTTTAAATTGTCAGTTCGCCCCCCCCCCCCATCTCCCTACACACACACACACACGCACGCACGCACGCGCGCACACACACACACACTTTTTGGGATTTTATTGTGTGTCATAATTTATCATTAAAATTATGCAAAATATGAACAGAGCATTGTTACAAAGATTGGGAGCAATAAGACATTAAGTGAATCGGTAGTTTTAGAGTGCGATTGTTTCAACTGTCGGTTTTTCGGTGTTATAGGCGAGTCTTCATATATCATTCTGTACAATTCATATATAATATGATGCATTATCGTCTTGTGAAAGGGGATATATGTGTGTCCATCTGTCTGTCTGACCATCTGTATATTAATAGCCCTGATAGCAGACTATAGTCTGTCTGTCTGTGTTCTTTGATAGTTATCTGACGTCTCATCGGTCTGACTGTTGAGAGCCGTGAACTGTTGCAAGACCAACAGTGACTACGATAGCTATTTAATCAACGGGTCTACACCTAGCTGGCTTTATAGCGGACTAGCTTGATCAATACACTAATTTCTGCCATTCTAAGTTCCAGGTTGAACACAGAATATCTCTCTGACCACTTACACCTGTTGATCACAGTTTCTATGCCCCCGTAGGGTGGCAGTGTCTGTCAGTATGTCCGTACGCTCCCACTATCGGGTTTTAGCCACAATTTTCCTTATTAAATATTATCCAATCTTCACCATCTTACAGACATACCCTTGAAGGTGTGTTGGGATTACTATTCACAAGTGCAACCATTGAGGTCCGTTTTATAATAAGGTTAATATTTTTGGTTATTCCTAATAAATGAATACTCGTGCAATTTATGAGAGTCATGGCAATAACTTCACTATTTTACCTGTACTCCACTTACACTTTAAAATCTTACTAGCGTATATTTTGTTTGTAAGCGTAACACTGATGTTAATGTCTAATTTAATGACATTACATCTTCCTGGCAATTGTCTATTCCAGTGATGTTACTTGTCTATTGCCGTTCGTAAATATACATTCCTATATAGATTGAGCACCTTGTGTTTTGTTCTAAATGTTTTACTTATCCTACTAATCAAGTAGGACAGGTTGTGGCTGACAGGACAGGCCGATCTAGCAGAGTCCCCGATTTGTTTAAACTCAGACCCTTACGTAGAGGGGATAGAGGACGAGAACTCTCATGGTGGAGGCGACAAGAGTGGTCTACCCTCCATCAACTGTTTAGCTGGACGCCCCCAATATAACCAACATTGTGTCCTTGTGATGAAATAAAACCGATGCACTCAGATTCAGAACTTATTTGTTTCGACATTTATAATTGTTTGTTTGTTTGTTTGTTTATTGGGTTTATCGTCCCACCAACATGTATGGAAACGGTGTCCACTTGAAGCAGATAAAGTGCTGCCTTCACTGTGTATAGCATGCCGCGAACACTTGACATGATACCACACCCAGTCCTGAAACCGGGCTATACCACTACCATTTTTACGAACTTTGGTATGTCGCGGCCCGGGATCGAACCTGGGGCCTCCCGCTACATTGATTATTGTTTATTATTCTGCCTAAACAATGAGCAAACATACAATGTAAAGTACGATAAATGTTAAAAAGCTATTGAAAGAAGACAAAGTCAACATTGATCACTTAATATGTTAAAAACATGCTCTGAATATTGCACGAAGTCGTATAAATCGTTTAAATGTTTTCTTTTGCAAAAACAATCATATATAAATACATGTTTAAGTCGCCGTTAAAATCGATTTTGGAGTCTGTCTTTTTTCTCAAACAATTGGCTGACTTGGCTGATATGTCTCATACACTCTCTTTGATTCACGCAGACATCGCTTAATGTAAATTCGTCTCATTTTGATGAGACATTCTTTCTTACACTGTTTATCTTTGAGAAAAATAAACAACTACAGGAAGTGCAAGGTTGAATCTCTCCGTTAACCAGGATAAAGCACCCTAGTCGATCCTTTTTCCGACTGACCGTTCCTAGGTGGTAACTGTTGGGTTTTTATTTCTATGTGTTGAACGTCTCGTCATGTTTTGGTCACGTTTAACATTAATTTGTGTGGTTACCATTGTCTAGCGGAAGTACAAATGTTACTATATGTGAGATAATGGACCGTTCCATACTTTCTTTTTCTATTTTACAACATTTTATGTACGACGTCTCTGAGAGTACTCGCTGATAAAGACATCGCTAGGACAAATGCAGATATATAGTTATATATACATTTGAAAACAGTTAAAATTGTAGCAATGTATATACACATTTAACTCGATTAAACATGATTAAGATTTTAAACGATAAATGATTTATTTCCGTAGTATATTTAATTTCTGTACTTACTTATCTAAACATGGAGATATTTCATGCAAATTAGACTTTATTGTGATCCTATTCCGTAAAATATTTTATAACTGGCAATTATTATTTTACTTAAACCTTTTACTGTCATGTATTTTAAAGAGAGAAAAAAGGTTCTATTGTGGTTTCGACCATTGCCTGCACTCCACTTCCCTTCTCTGTAACACGTCTCTTGAGATCGGGCAGACTGGCAGGTCTGATCGTGGAAATTTTGTTGATTGAAGCCTTCAGATTTTCTACTGCCATAACTTGAAGTATTGCAGATCAAATCCAAAATTATTCTGACATCGATTCATTGTGGTTTATGCGACCATATTATGATTTAAACGACCAATTACAAGGGCCATTTGCATTGATAATCGGATGATAAACTGGCGAACAATCTGCCCTTTTTATTTCCAGCAAAAGACACATCAGCTTTACCAGTAAAATACACTTTGATGTTGTATATTAGCCTTTTCGTCATCCTTACGTATGAACCAGTAAAGATTTGTTTCAGATAGTTAACCGTCATTATTATAATTGCAATTGCTCTCTATATTTTACTAAAAGTTATTAAATTTTACTATAAAACATAACACTTATTATGGAAACCCCATGTCTTTTGAAAAGCAAATTACAAAATGTGACAACAACTGAGATGCGGAGATGAATGGTGAAAAAAAACACAGTTACCATCCTGGAGCGGTCGGTCGGCAAGAAGGTTAATTGAGCTCTGTTTTCCTACTTGCTTGGGGAGGAGGAGGGGCTATTTTTAGAGACAAAATGTGAAAGTTTGAAAATGAACAGTTTCTTGTACAAAATATTGATATTTTTTCTTTATCATGCAATAATATTTTAGGACATGCCTTATAAGGGTAGGTATAAACTACACTGATTTTGTTTATCTGACATTTTAATTTCTAATTTTATTTTTATTTTACTAAGACTCATTTACCTACACAGAGTTATCGTTAATAGCATTTACATATACCCCAGCAAATACACGGCGTTAAATGTCAAGCTTCTTGACGAAGATAAAGATGTGTTACGGGTTCAAGGGTCGTGTATATGGTTTATTTGGTGTTTTCATTTGAAATCTTTTGTTTTAGTCTTAAAACTTATAACTAATTAATCTGCTTTTGACAGTGCTGTTATACACCAAACACCATTTTGTCACGGATTTTACGAACATAAATGCAATATTCTAATTACCGCCTGGTACATATCTGTATTGGCAAAACTAACCAAGTCGGTCTCGCCATACGCAGCCGCACCAACCCCGCCACACCATCCCCGTCCACCCTTCATAATATGTTCAACAATGCTGCCAATGTTGATGACGTAAAACAGTACTGCCGAACCCAGTTCACAAACGTTCCAATGTTCATGGCGTAAAACTGTTTCTGCCGGACCCGGCAACCATACGTTTCCACTGTTGATGACATAAGACAGCATCACACTATCTTCCGGACCCGGGTCACCTAAAGTTTCCACTGCTGATGGCGTAAGACAGTATCTGCCAGACCCGGGTCACCTGAAGTTTCCACTGCTGATGGCGTAAGACAGTATCTACCGGACCCGGGCCACCTGAAGTTTCCACTGTTGATGGCGTAAGACAGTATCTACCGGACCCGGGTCACCTGAAGTTTCCACCGTAAGACATTATCTGCCGGACCAGGGCCACCTGAAGTTTCCACTGTTGATGGCGTAAGACATTATCTACCGGACCCGGGTCACCTGAAGTTTCCACTGTTGATGGCGTAAGATATTATCTGCCGGACCCGGGTCACCTGAAGTGTCCACCGTAAGACAGGTTCTGCTGAACCCGGGCCACCTGAAGTATCCACTGTTGATGACGTAAGACTGTATCTACCGGACCCGGGCAACCGAAAGTTTCCCCCGTTAGACAGTATCTGCCTATGATGCCCCATTCTATAACGACATCAGAATGTCTTACGAACCGCCATTGCTGCTTTTAAGTATCTATGCACTGTATTATTCCATATTCCAACTTTAACTTTATCTAAATGCCGTTTTATTACCAATTTTCGCTTTAAGCTAATATCAGTGTGCTTTTAAATAATTAACCAGAAGAAAACGCTTTATATGTTTTTTTGAAGAAGTAAACTTCATAACATTATTTTATCACTAAAACGTATATTCAAATGCGTTTGTACTTTAAATACTGGTAAACTAATTGTTCTTTACAAAGCAAAGTTTTCATTATTTACTAGAAACGAAGCACAGAATAATTCCATGCCTTCGTTTTACACTCTTAACTTTCTTCTCTTGACCTAAGTGCAGAAAACAGAATGCTTTGCCAATTCGTTAAGGGCCATAAACGAAACCTCGTTTTCTTTAACCCGTTCTTGCATAATCAGAAAAAGAAGGACGAACGACCTACTGCCTCAAATAATTCTCTCATACTCACTGAGGCAA
Source organism: Sinonovacula constricta (assembly GCA_007844125.1). Classification (NCBI taxonomy): domain Eukaryota; kingdom Metazoa; phylum Mollusca; class Bivalvia; order Cardiida; family Solecurtidae; genus Sinonovacula; species Sinonovacula constricta. Next base: position 46,715,132 of record CM017563.1, on the reverse strand, counting down.
GACACACAATGGACTTTTGGGACAGGTGTTCTAGTTATTTTGTTTCCGGAAAAAGTATTTAATTTCTGAAATGACTATTTTGTAAGATATATATATAAAGGTGACACGTCAGTCTGACAACAGAAAGACCTTTTGTTTGGGTTCTTGTATTGTCACCTGGGTATGTGTTAGATGCCCAGTCGTCGCAGTATCATTAGTTTATCAGTTAGATACGACCTGAATAAACATTGACAATGGCCCTATCTTACTTATTGGTGATTATTGATTGTAACATCATTTAAAAAACATAGGTTTTTGTTTTCAGTATCCAACAATACTACTGAAATAAACATATTCAATGAGTCAATATGTTAAAACAGATTCCGGAGCTAAAATGACAAGATCATTGAGACAGATTTTTTTTGATTTTTTTGCTGGACTCCTTTAAATTATTCGTTAGCATTTAAACTTAGAAAGTAGATCTTACATATGTCCTTGCATGTTCATAAAATATACCATATTTAATCATGTGAGTTTATTTGTAGCCGTTTTTTTTCTTTTCTCCTCTTCCTTTGTATATTCACGTTTTTTTTTCAATTTTATAAATAGAATGCTGAGAAGCAAACCCAATGTTATATATAAGGACACTATGCATTGCATATTAGTGATAACTGACTACCTACCTGCTACTTTTAACTTAAATCAATAAAATTAATTAATGATTATATGATATTATAACATTGATTGTGTGGATTAATCTTGGTATTTTATCAATGTAGTCACAATTTGGCTTAGGAAAGCGTCTGATAATGAGCTATGATAGCCCCCGATGTGAAGTATTTCGTGACATTGCAAGAAGCAATTTTCCTGAATCAATATTTCTCTAGTGTGGGTGTTTTTTTTAATATTTTTTACCAAAAGGGCAGCTTCCTCCAGCCCTCTCCTGTTATATTGTCGTGAAGGACTTCCGGCGCGTTGAAAGTGTGGAAATTGTATCGGTTTAAAAGTAATCAAAGCCATTCATTCATTCATTTGAAAAGCAACATGATCTGATATCCGTATTGTTTCCGGAGAGATATTCATAGAAAATGGAACATGTTATCACCAACAAGATCGCAGAAATAAAAAAATACAGTCGCTTTGTTGTGATGGCTTTGAAGACAGTTGTCCAATATTGAAACATTAAACAGCGCTATGGCATTCATGTTATACAGACTGTTAAAGTTGGAGTCTTTGGAAATAATACCATCGGAAATAGCTTTTTCGAAACTGTTATTTGGTAAATGACATTCACAATGCCTGGTCAGGAAAATGAATGCATATATGCATTCGAAACAAAACAACTTTTACAGAGGAATACCTGTGTTTCCAGATTAATCTCGCGAACATTCGATGCAGGGCTTGTGTATGGCCTTTTTTTTTGTAATTGTCATCGATATGTCCGTACTTTTTATATAGTTTTTGTATTTTAATTTCATTCTTTTCTGTTAACCACAACGAACACCGTGGTCTTTCAGTTAATTTAAAAAAAGAAAAATAAAAGGACATGCATGTATTTTATGTTCTTAGCTACTTGATCCATATGCCTCACGTTTACAAGTTATATTAAATTTGCCACTTTCTGAAATTGCTTATTATTTTTGTTATATAATAAAAAATCAGGGTATCTCTACAACCAAATATAACACGTTAACAATGTATTCCCAAGAAACAAAGTCTTGAAGAAAAGCATTGTTTAAGAAGAACCTTCACAGCACTGCTTTCTGATGGCTCATAAATTCGAACATTGCAAAGCATGTATTTGCATCGTATTTTCAATCTATTACATTTGCCTCACCGGGAGCCACAAGATGAATAATAATTCACCAACAAACCATCCTACATTCATTCTAGTTGCCTATGTGATGTTTTCTGTTTATGATTTACATCCTTTTGTCATACAAACGCCAAACTGTCACAAAATAACACCCCTGCACATATTTATATTGTATTAGACGAGAAATATCAAGGCTTTAAATATGCATTAAGAATGGAAGAACAATTCATCTGAAAAATCACAGCTAAACAAAGTAGTGTTACATCAAATGTTCTTAAATTATTGTTTAGTCCACCAGCGATAAATAACATCCGGGTCCTAGCAGCCGAACGTATAGCAGGTGCCTTTACAGACGCTCAATAAATCATTTATTTTTTTGGTCATGATTCTATTAAATGTCTTTTAGTTTTACTTTAAAAAAGGGCTTTTCTCTTTACTAAATTCAACTTTGTTAGCTTTTACTGTATTCTAAAATGAACGATAACAAAGGGAATTGTATAGATCGTTAATACCTAAACATTTAAACTGTTAAGACTGCATCCTTGAACTAAGTATGTCATCGTTTATTTGGCTCTGTAGTAGAAAAGTATCAAAGTAAAGTGTGTGCCTTGGACATCTCCTATCTTAACACTAGGAAGGTTTATACATATGGTAATAGATTTCCCGTTGTAATATGCATTGATTAATTTTACCTTGACACTAAAAGGGTTCCAAAAGAAAGCGGCAGTTGAGGTGTAATGGATGGCAATGATGGTCAAAGAAAGCAAGAATGTATGAATAAGACTGCAAATCCTGAAGAAGTGTTGCCAATAAAGGCAACTCCGTGTGATTTAGTAAATTGTAAATGTCAGCTAACGACAGTCATACAGTGTCAAAACTTCACTTTTCTAGTGGCCCAAAAGCTCGTTTACGAATACCGAACACTTTTTAACAATAGAAAATGTTTTGTTTAATATCGCTTGTTTACAACTTGTCTTAAACATGGAGTATAATGTATATATCTTCAAATACCTTTTTGATTTAATGCCAAAAGCATATATGTGACACTAAATAAAATACATTATACAGCATAGTATTATTATTTTGTAATAACATGTATATAACTTTACACAAAAAAAAACCTGATCAACATTTTTAATTTTATAAGGAATTATTATGTCAACATGAATCTTTATACATGAATTATTTTAATATTGTAATTTGCAAATTCGGCACGATCCACAGTTGTGACCCCATATTTGTTATTTAAAACGTATATATATATTGTAGTGCTCCGCAAAAACCAGTTGCGGTTATGTAGAGATGTATCAGACGTTTTTCTTAAGTACTTTTCTTTGTATTTTATTTTAAATATGTGACAGTTACGGCTAATAATACATTAGAAAATAAATCGCTTTTTATCTTTTCTGCATGTTATATTCTAAATTAGTAGGAATATTTATCAATTTGGGGCAGTCTGTTGCCTGTTTCAGTTTTATCACACTGTTTGTCGCTGGTATTTAAAAATGTGATTAATGACGATATCGCGATTCATGCGAAATGATGAGGTGCTGGCAGATTGGGCTTTCTTGGCACAGTTCTAAGTCAAGTACCTAGGGATAAGTCTTAACCTTGATTGATGGAGAATGGTTTACTTAATAACAAGATTCTTGTCAGCTACAAATGATCAGAGTACCATTGTCGGAGGCTTGGAACATTGTTGCCGTAAAGACACCAGTTTTTAAATATGTCTAGAAAAATACGACTTTTCAAGCTTTGTCGTTTAAAATGTTTTCTTCTTCTTAAATATCTGATATATTGTATGTTCGTTATCTGTCTTGAATATTGATAGTTGTGCATATTTATTAAACTGTACTTTCAGTCGTTTACGGGCAATGAAACACCTTGTCGACATGTAGTTTCGTAAAAGAAACGCTAAAGCCTGTTTGTGTCAACAAATTTAATTCGTGATGTTTTTTGCCTCCGGTAAATTACCTTATCGCGTATTTGAAGCTGCAAGTGCACACTTTTCCTTTAAACTAAACGCTGCCATTTTTAAAATTACAATAAGATGTATGGGACAAGTTATAGACACCCAAAGCTCTGAAGATAAGAAGTTTATATCAATAAATCTTTGTAAATACACGGTAGTACTGTATCTGGTAACTGTAACAAAGTCCGAATCCCAAATCAACTAAGTGAATGAGATGTTTGCATGTAATCTTCAACACTTACCATTCTATTGTAGTTTATAGTTAACATCATGTTCTATTAACAGTTCAGTGTTGTTGTTTTTTTTGTTTTATGTATTGCTTTCTTAGTGCAATGCTTGTTTTTCTCTTAAGGAGTTAACTTACTTTATGGCGTTTTCATATTTTTCAACTACTAAACGTGCACAAAGCAAAACTAACTATTTAGCGCCCAACGTGCCTTTTTTTCAAACAATCAATGTATTACTTTCTTAATAAAAAATAAGGAGATTAATATTAATCATCGCTAGTGCAGACATTACTTCTTATCTCATTTTCCAATGCTAATATTGATAACATTCGCAAATTAACATGAACACTCTCTACAAAAAATACTATAGTGTTTAAGCAAATATATAAAAAACAAACTTTTGATGTGATGTTTATATAATATTGAATCAAACTTTAATGGTTGTGTATACAAATTAATGATGTAACATAGCATTCCCATTGTTGTGACGTTTTGCATGTAAATGTTTCAAAGTTTCAAAGTTTATTCAAAGCAAACCAGAAGGTCATACGACCCATGTGGTGTCAAAAGCATGGCGGCAGTACATGTTTAAGCAATAGATAAATAGGTAAATAGCATTTAACATAATATAGCGGAACATTTTACAATTTATATTAATAATTGATTTAAAAAAATGTAAGACATTCATATGACTTTATTTATAGTACTATATGCTAAAATTAATAGATCTATATATGCAGTAATAATAATTTGAATTATGTCCAAAGCTTTTTCAACCTTATATTAACATAAGGAAGAAGAAGACATCAGAAATACGCCTTACATGTATTTTACCTGTCCATCAGTCTTCCCTTATCGAAACGAAAAACAAGGTGAAGACATGGAATAAATAGAAAAATAAAATAAAAATGTATATTAAGAAATTAATACTGCGGCAAGAAACATTGGCTTATGGTGGTATTCGTAGCATTGGCTCCAACATCATGGAACTCGCCGAGGTATGTCGTTATTTTTGTTGCATTTCTGTTTGAGCGAGTAAATTACATTAGGATGTTCTTTGTTGAACACACTGCATTTTGAATAACATTACACTTTTGCTTTTTTTAGTTACAGACAATAAGCAAAATGATGAACAATTAAAAGTCACAAGAATAATAATTAAAGGTTTTCCGAAAAATAAAGAATGTTATCGAAATGTTTCGGAATAAACCAACATACATCGGCAACTGTCGAGTTCATTTAGCTCTTTATATGTGTGCGTTTTTCTTAAATAATTTTTACCGAAAATGTAGTAGGACATGCCCGTGAATATATATCGGTCTATTTTAAAGGTGATATTTGACGGTTTGGACCAAAAATATTTTTTTATAACCACATCTGTTAGTGTTACCTGAAAAGATCCTGCTAAATGTTCATCGATGCCCTAGATCTGCGTGAATAATCAAGCATAAATTCCCACTCGTCATTGCAAATAGGTATTTCCTATCGGAATCACATAGCCGAGAGAGTTATCTTTGAACTAAGAAAACCACGTGACTACTTACTATTGAGATCTCTTTATATCGTCATCCGAATATTCCGCTGTGATATCAATATCTAATTTTTCACAGAGACCACCCTCGTGCTTTCTGAAAGAATGAACATTTAAAGTGACTTTTATTCGCGACAAGTACTGTCAGACAACATTGTTAGTGTTTTATAAATCGTTTTACTTAGACTAAAGTATAAGTTTATACAGAAAGTATGCCCGAATTTCCCAAAGTGGTGGCAAGATATGTTGTTACATGTATTTGATATAAAAACTGTCGGATATCACCTGTAACCGTTGCATGAGTCAGTGTTATAAAATTGAGTTAAATTACGTCTTTTCTCGTCACATAAAGGTCAACAGTGTCAATGTTTATTAATTCTTACGTCCCCTGATTTGATCTTTTATTGGAAGGCTAGAGATTTTGAATCTCAATAGTTGTTTTATTGTGAAATGTTCTGGCGTCACTGAGAGGTAACAATATATTCAAATGTTATTGGAAACAAGTGTAATTCCTTGATTGGAAAAGCACCAGGATGTGATATTTCACTTATCTAATTGTACCCTGGCAGTAGTGCACGACCGATTGTACGTACGTCTGAAATAGGTTGGCACAATTGTCATTTTGGCTACGTTGTAATGCCTTTGTAAGCTTAGAATACACAATATTGAAAAGGTCCCAGAACAACAAAAAAGGGGTTAAAAAGGTAGAAGCTTATGTATTGACGTTTCCTGACCATGTGAAACTATGACATTCGAACTAAGGAGCCAACTCGAGAGGAAGAATATATGCGGCGGTATTTTCTTATTAATAGAAATATCCCACCATTACATTGTTGGTTTTGTCCTAAGCTGCTATACCTCGCTAAGAACTATTCATTAAAAGTCTCTTGATATTTTAGGTTACATTGATTTTTGTCAGTACGATTAATGTCATTTTTGTACAGGCCTAGTTTTGTCCGCAACGAAAGATCTTTCAATAACGTTAGAAGACCATTAGAATTATAAATGTATTAAACAAATAAGCCTACATTATAACCTTTTTTTAGTAAAACGCTAGACTGTGTTCTCAAATAAATATTAATTTGTATTTGTATGTAATGTTATACATCTATGATTATAAACCAATTTGAAATAAAACCTTCTGAAACATTTTAATTGTGTTGCTCTCATCATCAAGAGTAATGCTCATTAAATATATACGAGAGTCAATTGGTATCTTCATTAAGGATGTGGTGGCAGTCAAACACAACAAAGCCGTGTTGAGTCAGACATCCTTGCTATATTGATTGTTTTAGAAATAAAAACACACATCTTTGTCGTTAGAGCCAATCAACTTTAATGTTTTTCTCCTGCACTTTTCAAAACATTGAAACAGATGTCACTGATGAATTGGCGTGTCGACTAGCGGTCGATCTATTCAGGATAACAGATCAGTGTGTGTGTTTTTTTTAATTCCAAATTTAGTATTGAGTTGATAGCTCAACTAAATGTTCGTAGACCATCGCCTGTTAATATTACACTGTGCCTATTAAATGCCGCTTCATTTTTGTAGCAATAATAATTTGTTTTATTAGAACTCCCGGCTGGCGTTTTATTTATGAAAAACATCGAGTCATTTCGGAACAGGAGCTTCGATATACACATATTGTCGTAGTTGCATATCGAAAATTTACACCTCTGGTTTAACTAAAGCGAATGTTACCTATAAATTAAAACCATTTCTGTTCCCACTGAAAAACATGTAAACAATTGTTTTATAGTAAAAGTGTGTGGTTTTTTTTTATTTCTTGACATGATTTTATGCCATTCAAATGTCAAAATGGTCACGCATGCACGCACGCACGCGCGCACACACACACACGCACACACACAACACACTTAAGTTATATTAAATAAATTATAATCCAAAAAACAGTTCAGCAAAGAAATCGCGTCTTAGTTCCAGGTAATATTGGACTGTCAGTTATATATAAATATTGTTGTAAATAGTGCCAACTTCGCGTTTACTGCGAAAGACCTAGCGCCTCGCGGGCCATTGAAAGTCACTCACTGAATTCATAAATCAATAGGCCGGACAACGAAACTTTATTCAAATTAAGTGCCTTTTGTTACCATTGATTGTCAAGACAGTATATCCTAGAGTTACAATTGCTCCTTTGATGTCAGATATATTGTTTCAAATATAAACACAGAAAGTCACATAAATTCAACATGTTTCTATTTATGCGTATTGCTTATTTTCGCCGAGATTGAAGTTTAAAAAATAATGTCAGTGGTTTCTCATATCGTATACTTATCCTGCCAGAATGTATAGTGCAGCTTTACGACGTGTATACACATTTATTTTTCTTTAGGGCGGTGTCAACATGTAAAATTAAAATATCGGCGGAATTTTATCGTTTTCCTGCAGAGTTTATTATTAAGACCTCAATAGTATCTTGATTTTTGTTTGACAAAGATAACATTGTAGAAAAATAGTGCGATTTTTTCCTGTTTTTGTTGTTGTTGTTGTTTGTTTGTTTTGCCAAAATACATTCGTTTTCAGAATACGCTTATGTAGCGGTCACTGTTAAGAAAAAAGCACTAAAATATTTAAGTTTAACTGAATGTTGAACCTATTGTACAGAGCTTTGCTGGCAATATTTCCTACCGATTTTGCAGTATTTCTTGAACCTGTTGACGGAGTGTATTTAGACATTGTGATTAATGGAGAAGAGGGATGGTGTCGTGCTGGCAGTCAAGTTTGCCTTGGCAACACGACAAAAAGAGTTCCAGTGAACCAGCCTATATTCTGACTGGTGAATAATTGCATACTCAACTAAACAGTTTTACCTATCCTAAAAGGCAACGTAGTCAAATCGTCGGAGAGCTTTAATCCTCCTTCTTTTTCAGACAGCCATTTATAAACTCGTCGGGAATACTGAACTAACAATGTATCAGTAACAACTTGACGTATTATTTTTCAAGAACGGAGTTACATATTTAATGGAAACTTGTTTTGTGTTATTTTATACACTTCATTCTCTGAAGTCTCTGGTTCCATTAAAAATTATTACAAACTGCTTTCTTGGAATCTGAGAAGCTCGGGAACGGTCTTAATACGCGAACTCATATTTGTGGAAATATAAATTTCGTATAATTATTCCCTTATTTTTTTATATTAATATTTAATGTATTAATGTGAAAAATGCAGATATATATGCAAAAAAACGGCTTTATCAACTGCATATCACAAAACATTCATTCCTTACCTAAAAAGTAGTCTATCAATGTGTTGCAAATAGTTTAAAACATTGTAAAATATCCCGCATTCTTAACGTCGTTATTTCCACATAGAAATCCCAATCAATTCTAGTGAAAACCTTAATTGTTTGTTACATGAAAGCGATAAGAAGCATCTTCCTGTAATTATAAACCTTAAAAAGCTGTTAGACTCACACTTACATCTCTGGATAATTAGATGAATGATCGACGTCTTCTGGTTGAATGAACCGAGCGTCCTAGTCTAAATTAGATAACTTTATTGTGAAAACATTTTCAGTTAAAAATAGCTACTGCAGATTAGATATTACATAACTTATGGTGCTATTTTAGCTAAAACTTCTGGTTGATAAATTGTAAAGCATGTATTTAATTTATAACTTAGTTTTTTACTTGTTTCAGACTTTCTGAGAATACTGTATACTGAAAGATTGTGTTATGGACCGAAACCCCAGTCTACTTACGTAACAAGAGGTAAGAAGAACGTTTCAAGTTATTGTACCATAATAACATATAGTAGAAATGGTGATGTTTATTTTTATTTGCACGTCAATTGGTAATTAAGTTAAAAAATCAGAAGATGATGTAAAATGGAGACATGCTTAAAATATTTTTACGGTATTATCAGTCCAAAAATTGTTAACGCAAAGCAATAGATCTCTTCGTAAAATTTAAGAAATTCGTTTTATTTACACACACACAAAAAAAAATTCGAAATGATAATCTAAACCTCACGACGTGTCACAAAATAGTGATTGGATTTCATGAAGGCATGGTAACCCAAGTAAGTATGAAGATGTGCTTTCAAAGCTGGGAGAGACCGGCCGATGGATTTTGTTTGAACAAATCGTGTTAAAAACGGCTAATTGTTCCAAAAATGTTTCTATCAATCGACTTGATATTTTTTTCTAGATAACAGTAATAGAACTGGCGCGAAATGTTTTGTCTGATCTAAAAAATTCACATACGTGTCAGCTGAGATGAGCAATGTTTTGCGTCTCATAATAGAAGCAACATAAATAATATTTAATATGTATTTCAGATTAGCATTACTTGTTGCAAGGAAAACAGTGACATTTTTAGTATTTTTAACATACCGTTAAATCTTTAGCGCTTTCTAATTTGATTCAAAGACAAAAGTCTCAATTCTTGCTGTGTCCCAAGCGTTCGCGATTAGAAATGCTTTACGACAAGAATCTCAATTACTTAAAACCTTCTTGAGACGCAATAAACCACGACAAAGGACTTCTTAGTTGGCACAAGGAAAGCCAAAACATTGTATAAATATGTCGTACATTGAGACAATCCGGTTTAAGACGCCGCTACTTTTTAGTTGGCCAACTTGCCCTGGGATCTTGCCTCTATAGGTTATAGCTGTCTCCCCAAAGCTGCTTACACGGTTCTTGGGAGATTTTCCTGTGATTGTTTCGGACGAAGCCCAGTATAAGAAACGGTGGACCTGTTGTCGTGGCGTCGTGTGATTGTTCTTCTTGAGTTTGATGTAATATAGGTGCACCATGGTTATAAAAAAGAACTACATACAATATAAGTCTTGACCTTGTTTTGGTTTACTCCTACAATCGTCTAGCTTCCCCGTAATAGGTGCCTGGATTAAATGGTGTGCTTGATTTTATTTTAAAATCTTTTTCTTGTAAGTGTTTTAAGATAACTGCAGCGAAATGGTACCGATGAGCTTAGATACTTAAGATTTGATGGCGAATAAATAGATTGTTTCGATGTTAGAAGTGAAAATCGGTTAATACGTTACCGCTGGTGCTTATTTATTTTATTTAGGAAAATATCTGCGAATACAAAGGGTTTTAATATATTTAGTTCTGATGAGACACAGACAATTCTTTAGGTGTTTACTATGAAAATGGAGGGCACTGGTGAAAATCTGCACAATTATGCATTCATTTTTGGAGTCGTTTTAAAGATTTTTATCAACAAATATAACACTGACAATTGGTGTGTTCCGATGGGAAATCAATCAGGAGTAAAAATAATATCAAACGACCATTGCTCATTAAATATTAACACCGTAATTTACTTTCGTAATCCAACAAAGGGCAATATATTCACTGATACAAAATATGAAACTCGCGTTTCAAAGATAATCAAAGATAATTAAGACTTTATTGATTCAAATATGACGTCTCCCTTGATATAGTATTGTGGAACTTATAATTAACGTTTTTGTGCCTTTTAAACTTTTTTATTGCAATTCCACGTGTATGAAAAATAATCTTAAGTCTTTCTTTAAGAATCCTTTATAAAAAAAAAAGAACAGGCAATAAATCAGATAATTCACAGATATATGCTTTTTCCAAGAATGAGTACAAATCCAGGTGTGAGATGTATTTAAACAGTATATTTATTACTATTTAAAGCCACTATAACGCTCGAAGGCACGTTTATTTAACTTACTCATTACGTCATTACATGACTTGCGGTACGGCAGGCCCCGGTTTCATCCTGGGCCGCGACATACCGAAGTAGTTAAAAATGGTAGTGGTATATCTCTCTTGTTAACGCTCAATCAAATATAAGGGTAGTTCCACGACTGGTTGACCCGGTGTCAGGATAATATGACTGGGTGTGGTATCATGCTAGGTGTTCACGGCATGCTATACACAGTGAAGGCAGCACTATATCTGCTTCAAGTAGACACCGTCTCCAGATAAATGAAATATTGTCCGTGAGATGATTAATAAAATAAACAAACAAAAATCGGGAGCTGTTTATATGAAAAAAAAAGAAGAAAAAAGACACAGGTTACTCAACCAAAGTAAAAGAGAAACAATTGCTTTTATAGGATTCGAACTCGGGATACGTTGTATGGCAGTTAGTGTTTTATTATACGCTCTCCATCGAAGTTTGAAGGGTTTGTATAGAAGTGAGCTTGTGGGTCGGTCTGTCGGTTTCCATGGTTTCCGAACGATAACTCATGAAAGGCTTGACAGGTTTAATCATTTTGTGAAACACATAAGTAACGTCACAAGACACAGGTCAGGTTCGACATTGTGGCTTGTGGGTCAATGTCAAGGTCACTGCTATTAAAAAAAGACAAAGCATTTTTCTGCACAATAACTTTATTTGATATAGTTTGGTGCATGGGTAGCTTCTGTGACGAGGATACTTGCGATTTAAAGTGGGACAAGTGTTGTCAAAGTCATTGTTGCTGAAAAAATAGAAAAAAGACGGTTTCTGCTTTAAATTTTAGTTAGGAATGAGAGTATCAAGCAACCATGTCGCGGTATTAATCACTTTTAAAGGTGATGAGTTTAGTACATTCGTTCTGTATGTTGTTTTATTAAGCATTGACACTATAATATATGAGCAATAAAACTACACAATATTGATGTTTTTAACTTATGTACTACATTTCGTGTTATTGCATACTCGTGTTCAAAGAGATCAACATATTGCGATAAATCGGTGAATCTTCTATCTAATACAGGATGCGTCTTAATTGTTTAAATACAATGCGCTATCAGGATCAGTTGTTTTTCCTCAAGATTAATAGACGCTGCAGGAAAATGATACGAATTCGCCCGTATTTGATGTTTAATTAAATCCATGTGTTTTATTTCTCTTATAAAACAAACTGCATCCAAGAAAGACGAAACATGAAATCCTGGCTTTCAAAAAAAATAAAATAACGAATATTGCTAGAACTCCGAAACATTCGTTGTTTCTTGGAAAATGGCAACTGGTGACAGTCGAGACAAGAGTGTCTGTAAAATATGAACAGCTTCGAGCTATTCAATTCCATTAGATATATTCTAATATAGTCTTATATATTTAGTTAGATTCTTGGAATATATCACAAATTTTTTTAAATTGTTTTCTAATACTGCAATATTATGTCGACCATTTGAACACATCACTTGTAGTTTCTTACCTGTGATGTAAAATACTTTAATGCAGCGTTTATTGACGAAATGCATTTCATTAACCTATCAAGATTTACACATGTGGTTTTACCTTTTTGTACTAGTAGCAAATGATTTGAATCCAGCCTTTTAAGGCTGCCATGTTCTCCTGTCTTTTATACATCACTCACTTATTTATAAAGTTTGCACAGCATTTACAATATTAGTTGAGACAATGTTAGTGGCAAATACAAAAGACCTCTCAATATATATACAAGCCCTTTCTAGTGATATTATAGATTGTTTCCATGTGATGTCATAGGCACTGAAAATACAGTTAAGGCAGCCATCTTCGAAGACAGAAGGTAATGCAGTCAAAATCTGGAAATATGTGCTGTATTAAACCTACCACTGTGTTTTTATTTTTCAGTCTATTTTACTGAATTTTAAATCAAATTTAACAGCTTTAATTAAGTATTTTAAAATATCCAAACTATATGTTAATAGTATAAAAGGTAAAAAAGCAGTAAAAAAAGTTACACTGTTCATTTTGTTTAAGGATGATTAAAAAGCCAATAATTTTATTTATTTTTGTGTATTAATTCTTTGTTCATTTATCAACTTTAAATATATTGCATTCTAAAAGTATGAATTTCAAGAGCTTTCGAATGTTGTATTGCTTTTGTTTTTGGACCTCATATGAAGAAATTACAACAAAACAAAATTTACGTTTCTCTACAATCCATCTGAAAATTCCTTTGAGTTGCCATCAAAGATGACTGTCAAGATACGGGATCTTCACTGATGTGGAAACCATCTATTGTATATTCAATGTTATTATATGCCAAATAGCAAATAAAATACTACTTAAACCACACCAATGTATTGTTCAGGTCAGTGTTCATATAATTTACCAATTAATAATAAGTTAACCTTTTTCAATTTCCTTTAACGCAATATGCAAGTAATAGTAGTTTATTAAGCCATATTGACCATTATTTCATCAAATTTCATGGCCAATAAGTGATATTTCTAAATCATCTATAAATAAAAATATATTTGCTAAACACTTAAATGTAGTATAATAAGTTAACATGCCGAGGTCAAATACAAATGACAGTACACAAAGACGTATGTGGAGTATAAAAGGAAAGAGACGTTGATGAAAAATATCTAGGCTGCATGTGAAAAAACTTGCAATGGCATCTGGCGTAACCAAACTGTGTTTTGACGTCTTGGGAAATTAAACCATCGCCCTTATTCCGTTCAAAATATGTTTCAAAGAGATCCTATCTCTCCTTTGAATAAATTGGAAAACAAAATAGTATTTTGATGCAATAGGAAACGTTGTGTACTGTGATTATTGGTTATTGGATTGTGAAAATGAATGCGCATATAGGGGATATTTAATGAAAACTGTCTTTCGACGTAATATATATGTGTGTATCTTCATGTTCTGGATATCATGAAAAAAGATTGCCGTGTTTGTATAAAATATATTGGCATTGCCTAAACGTAATAACTTATGTCAGTTTGTCACTTGTAATGGCCTATCATAGATGTATTATTGTGTCTATAATAAACACCGATTGCCAAACAAATTAAACACGTCACAAATGTTAGTAAACATTTTTATCTTGACGTGTGCGTGATATAATATTTTAACGAGAAAGTCAATTCTACATTATTTCACAGTTTAGAAAGTTTCAATTTGGTGTTGTTTGTTTCTTCGCTGTTCGCATGTTAGTGTAGAGCGATGAAATTTGTCACCAACTCTCCTATTTCTTCAAAACATGGTTTGTTGTTTGCGCCAATCCATTTTCACTTTTAAGATTAATGGTAAATTTTCCTTATCATTTTCATGCAGCGTCTGGTTATCTTGAATATTTTATTATTGAACAACTTTCACATATTACATTATAAATTTAAAACGCTTAAAGGTAGTGGGAGTTTATGTTTTTTTCAGCAAATGGATTATGATAAGAACCGTGCCTCTGTAATCTCTCCACTTCGATGTTCTTTATATAGAAAAACAACTACGTAGAGGTGGCAAATGATTTTCAAGTGAAATTGAACCAGCCAGCGGATTATATATCGTTTTTCTGTTTTATTATTGGCATATATACACAGTTCAGTTCTTTTATAAAAAGTTGCCTTTTCTTTTCGTTGCTATGCATTTGAGAAACTCGTCAGGAAGTGCGAGGTTAGAGCTCTGTAAAACCGGTTTAAGCACCCCAGTCGGTCCTTATTGCCGACTGACCGTTCCAAGGCGGTAACTGTCGGGTTTGCTCTTTTTCCTTAAATGACTCAACACAGATTTGTTCTTACTTTTCGCTTGTCTTGCATGTGAAATACCTATGTTCTGTGCCTTTTCAGAGTTTGGTATATGTTGCAATACTCATAGGAACTTTGTCATATATTCTTATTGGTAGCAAGACAGGAAAACATCTAGTGACCAAACAGTGAATTCTGGTGGACAATAGCAGACATGTACATGTCTCATAACAACAGCTATTTAGACATCATTTATAAACTTAGTAAACAACTCAAGTGTAATACGGTAATTTGAATATACTTCTCCCAAACTGGTTGTTGATGATGTTTGTCCGTCGTTGTCGACGATGACCAATGACATCACACTGTTTATGTGGAAGATGGGGTACGGTGTGACCGGCTGTGGCTAATCAGTCCGATGCGCCCTCGGAAGGTTGTACATACTTTTTGAATAGGTAATTAATCAGTGTTTGCAAAAAGTTCAAACATTGCGAAATGTATGTAAGTGATAACGCCGTTTCCACAACTGATAAGATAAAAAATTGTTGACGTAAATGTTGAGAATGCATAATCAAGTAATTATAACAGGAAATATCTTTGAAAACATCTTTACATGTGGACATGTCTACATTTATCTCTCAAACAAGAAAGATGATCTTCAGCAACTGAACTAAGCTTCCATGTTTAAATTAGTTGGAATAAATGTATTAGTTAGAAATTTTAACTAGACAAATGGATGGAGTTTAACCTTCATTTCATTGATTTTAAGTGCATTTATACAGCCAAAGTATTCACTATGTTATGTTTCAGACTTGATAAGAATACGGTATATTGAGAAGACATTCATAAGACAAAACCCTACAATCCTATTCGGCCGATGCAACAAAAAATACTACAATTCCTTTTTACGTTGAGCATGAAGAGAAATAATTTCTTTTGTTCTCCGAACATAATGCTATACTTGTTCAGACAAAGCGTTTAGGCCGCTTATGAAACCGGAAACCGCTTTGACCAATCAATGTCTTACCAATGTCATTTGAAATTGCACATTACATCAACAGTGAACTTATTTTTATACACGATTGTTGGGAAACTCAACTATCTTAGACCGGCTTACAGACAGGCCTAAGCAAACCCATAGATGTGGACCTAATAGATAGGGTTTCTTATCGATTTTATTAAAACTATGGGCATAAGTAAAACGTTATTCCTGGTATCGGCGTCACGGTGTGTGGGTGACATTACTGCGCATAGTAAATACTAGGGTTATCAGTAAACAGTGTTTGTTTTATCAGCGTCACGATGTGGGTTACATTACTTGACATAGTAAATACTAGGGTTATCTTGAAAACACTGTTTGTTTTATCAGCGTCACGATGTGGGTTACATTACTTGACATAGTTAATACTAGAGTTATCTTAAAAATACTATGTATTATCAACGCCACGGTGTCGGTGGCAGTTTTTGCATGATGATGTTTATATCGTGGACCTGGGAACCTATTGGTACCCATTTAAGGCCAACTCAAGGCGGGTGAAATAGGCTATGCTTTAACTCACCTGAGCAAAACGTGCTCCGAGTGAACTTTTTCTTTCGTCTGTCCTGTGTCGTCTGTCGTACTGCGTCAACGATGTGCTTGTGAACAAAATACAGACAGCAGATTTTGTTTCGATCTTCCCCACTGAATTGGTTAGATTGTTAGTCTGCATGAATAGGTAATATTTTATTTGGGTCATGTGGGGTCGACAACTAATTCACTAGGTCAAATCTTATTGAATAAAACTATCTGGTCAGAATGTTTGTGTTCATGGACATTATTATATTCTATTTATGTTCTAGATAACTACCAGTCAATAGGTAAGTCACCAGGTCAGTTCTATAAAGGCGTTGTGAACATCATAGATTGCACATTTATGGCCCAGTCCTCATTTAATTTAGTAAGAATGTTCGTCTGGATGACATCCTGGTTGAGTTCCTAACTGGGTTATATTGGATCATAGTGGATCATTAGGGTTGTACATATGTAACACGAATAAATTTAAACCATTTTTATAACATGTTAATAGAATAAAAAGTCGCTGTTTCAACATGTGTTTCAATGTGTTTTCTAAGATCGCTTCCATAATTATGTGGTATGCGGAAACGACCGAGAACTTCAACATATGTTCGTAAGGAATCGTTAATTTATCCTATTTCGATTCGGACCATGTGCTACATGTAACCTATGCTAACCTCGTAAGGATAGTAACCTATGTCTTTGTGCATCCAAAATACTACGGACTTTCAGCTAAATGATTTTTCAGCATCCTTAAGCAGTAAATCAATATATTATTATCATCTGTCTATTTTTACATTATTCTTGGCAATCAGTCGATTTAAGTGTTTTTGAAACATTTGGAAAACTTTTGCATTTACGGCTATTTAAATAAAAATAAATAAATAAAATCTAATTCATTTAAAAACTTTTAGATCCCAGTTTGTAAAACATCGAATGCAATTCTAAGTTTCTAAAAGTTTTCATGTTGTTTAAATTTATATTATAGACATAAATGGACAGTTCTGTAGGAATGTCCTTTCAGCTGCATTTATAATTAGTGGTTTAAAATGCAGTATCCAACTCCTTCAGTACTTTGACTTAAGCTCAGTTATCTATACGATATAAAGTATTAGGGAGTAATTCCAGAAGTCCATGGCAGTTTGATGTAGATAACACACTGGTAATGCATAAACGTTGTTTAAATATGTCGAACAACGAAACAGTTTCAGAAGATAGTATTTTTTACTTTGAAAAGGAAAGTAGGAAAATGTTCTATGAGAGTTCCAACAGATATTTAAATGTGAGCTACATCTAGACAAAGGCATACAGAGTAAATGTAATAGTGACAAAACACAGAGACGAGACATAACGCACAGAAGAAAAAAACACAATTGTCCAAGTTGCTATGAAATCTTGCCACAAGACCACTAGAGGTTATGATTATCTGTCTTTTTAAAGCTGCTTACGCGGTCTTTGGGAGGTTTTCTTTTTGTTTATCGATTCAAATAAAACCTAGTGTAATGAACTATTTCAGTGATTTCGTTAAGGCATATTTTTTTTCTTACGTATTGTGCTATTGCAGATTAATAATTACATGCGTGAACATCCTACATATTCATACATAGATGTTTCTACATATTTATACATAGATGCTCTTACATATTCATGCATACATGTTCCTAAATATTCATACAAAGATGTTTCTACATATTTATACATAGATGTTCCTACATATTCATACAAAGATGATCTTACATATTCATACATAGATGTTTCTACATATTCATACATACATGTTCCAACATATTCATGTATAGATGTTCCTACCTATTCATACATAGATGTTCCTACCTATTCATACATAGATGTTCCAACATATTCATGCATAGATGTTTCTACATATTCATACATACATGTTCCAACATATTCATGCATAGATGTTCCTACCTATTCATACATAGATGTTCCTACCTATTCATACATAGATGTTCCAACATATTCATGCATAGATGTTCCTACCTATTCATACACAGATGTTCCTACCTATTCATACATAGATGTTCCAACATATTCATGCATAGATGTTCCTAAATGTTCCTATAGATGTATGTGTTAAAACAGACGTACACTGGAAAAAAATGTAGCGGCTTTGCATCGGTAGAACAAAACCCATCGCACCATAATGGAATCGTCCACTTAGAAAATGTTGCGGGAATACTCAAAGAGTCTGAATGTAAACAACACAGAAAGCGCAGGAAAAGAAGGTAGCCATTTTTATCTTTCTGAGACTGGAAATGTGAAATATTCATTTTCATCTAAAACCTACAGTGTTATGTGTGGTATATTGAGGAATCTTTAACTCCAGATAAAAACTGAACGTTGCTTGTGTCATTAGTGATTGTTAGTATTTACGAAAGGGGAAATGTGTCTGACCTAGCTTCCGATTTATAATGTTGACATTTCGATAAATTACAAGTTGCCAGTACGGAAATACTGATAAATACACAAAAAGGAAAGTAGAGGCCGAATACACCTTAACCGAACAAACACTTATACAGCCATAAAATCTGGTAAGGCGAATATTTTGACGCCGTGGCAAATGTTAAAACAGTTGCAATTTCGTCCCCGCTAGTTTCGTATCGCTCCAGGAACGTGTTAAATTCATTTGATAATTTTGAAATTAATAATGATTTATCATCAGCAGAATATTTTCTGTACCAAAATGGTAATTTTATGTTATATAACTTACAATGTGGAATGTAAATGGACATGAAAGCAGAAGCCAGAATCCTGAATTCTATTTGTCATTTAAGAAAAATAGTTCTACAGTAACTTAAATGTGATAATGCTAAGAAAAATCATAGGTCTAGGATAATTTAATTTGTAAGATTTTGGAAACATTTACTTATCATTTAAAATAATAAAAAGTATTTTATCAAGGACTTGGGTAAACATACAGGAAATATTATTATTATTATTTTCACTTTTATTTTTAATAATAATAATAATAATACTGTCTATATATCAATTGCATAAAAAGACATCCTAAGAGTACAGGTTTGGATTTTTAATCATTTAGGTCTACTTAATTCGCCTTTATATCAACATTCACAACATTCGACTCCCGCTTAAGTAGTTCTTTTGTACGACGCCACTGTGGCTGTTTCAGCTTTGGATTTTAAATGATTGTGGGTTTTAAGACAGTTGTAAGCCTAAATTATACCACTTTTCTGTATTAGAGATTACAGCGATTAAATTGATTGTTTTATCAAAAAGTTAAAAGTTTGTTAAAAGCAAATTGCGCGTGTCGATTCCATCTCACAAGTTTTCTTTCGATTTGAATGAAGCGCAGAGCATGCAAATGGTTTGAATGTATTTCAGTCTGAAGTGAAACAGTGAATGTTATTTTATGTTTTCCTTGTGTGTGTTTTTGTTGGAAAATTGCAATGCCACTGTAGAAAAATCTGCATAAGTATGCAATCAATTTTGAAAACGTTTTCAGATTTTTTAATCAACAAACACTAATACTGTGAATTGGTTTGTCCCGATGGGAAATTAATCCAGAGAAAAAAAGATGACAACAAAGTGACATTGATTATTGACTGTTCACAACGCATATTAATATTGGGATGTATTTAAGAGCCAATGAATTCATAATACGAAACGAAAAACCGAAGCTATTGAACTATAGATAACATCGTATAGATACAACTATAGCTTTTTTCTCCATTATATTTATTTTACTGCAAACAAAGATATATCAATGAAGTGTGGGGTAACGATGCAATTGTCAACACAATTGTTATCACTTTTACTATATAACTTATATTTCCAATATGATAAGGTGCAAGGTGTTGCCAGCAGACTTATAATTAAAAAGTAAAAAGATATACAGGCTGTATACATTTGTACAGTCAAAGATTTTTAAAGATTATGCTAGTAAAACTCCGTCTGTATGAAACGCATTGGCTTTGTGTTACCGCGTAAATCTGCCTTATTTGACGCAAGAAAAATACAAATGTTTTTTTTTATTAACCATATTTTGAAAACAAGTAATACATGTCAGATAAAGGTTCTTCCAAGAATAAGAATAATATATCTGATAATATCTGAAAATCGATCTGAAGGCAGTGGAAGTTTAGCCCTTTAAGTGGTGAAAGGTGTGCAAAAAATGGTAAAAATTTTCGTGGTAAATAAAACGTACAGTGTGGGAAAACATGCTAGTATTTAGTTTGCTAATGTACCTCTTCTGAAAAATATGGATGTCACAGCTGCTGGACGGCACCGCCCAAAAACTGTACAGTTGTAATTTAGTTCGGAATATAAATTGGTGTTAAAAAAACAAAGTCCGGTCCAAAGCTGTTCGACGATCAATGAAATGGTGGGGTTTCATGGTTTGGTCTAAAACTTCTATAATCGACGATTCTTCAACCAGTTGCGATTCAGAATTGGTTACAATATGTTCTTAGAGATATATGAGTGTCCGTGGGTTAGTGGTTAAGATGTAGGACTGCACTTCAGAAGGTCTCAGCTCATGAAGATTGCAGCCTAGATTGGTTAATATAAATTATTAAACTTTACTTGCAGTTACTAATATACACGTACGTTTACACGCAATTTATCATAATCAAAATGTATTATAGATATTGAAAACAATACACAACCAGTTCAAATAGATTACCTTACCATAACAGTTCATCATAGGTTTCAGTTTCATTAAATTTACCGGACAAAATATTGGAAAATCATGCTTCAGAATGGCGACACAATCTTGAGAACGACAGTCGATCCTAAGGAAATTAACCCAGGGAACATACACAGGAAAGCACTGCATCATTTTATATATAAGCGGATTTAGTATGGAATACATGAAACACATTTTTAAGGAGTTGCATTTTCAGCCCGTAATAGGCAACAGGTTTTGTAGAACAGTGTCATTCGAAACATAAGGGCGAAATAATTCACACTTGCGCATGCGTATTTCGGCTGACACCTTTAACCGGCGTACCATTGTTTAGTTTTGTTAATGCACCGAATCTGCTAACTGGCATGACCCGCCAGCGCCGTTTTTTTTTCGACTGTCGAGCGGCAGTTCTAAACGGCGGAGTATAGCAGAAACTTACAGCAGGCATAAATGTGTATTATTTAAAGCGATTTGTGTATATAATACATTTTCATGTCCCCTTTTAACGATAATACTACCGTTTATTATTTTTCATCAATAAACAGTGCGTTTTTAATACATTGTATTTTGTTGTATTGACCGACGCAGTAATTAGAATGGTACCTATGATGTAAGCCGGTGCTACTTGTTTCAAATATAGCCGGCATCAGGTTATGCACATGATCGGCCCACAGCGAGTAATAAACGGCGAATGGTAGGACTGAAGTTCTTCCATATTTTATCTGCCTTGAAATAAATAAAAACTAACGATCTCTAATTCATGTTTGTCTGATTGCCTTTCTTGCATTAAAACAGATACATGCATTTTGTGTTTGATGAATTCGTGCATCTTCCGTCCGATACAAAGATTAGAACACGCCTTGTATGGTATAAATAAATCTAAATAAATCTAACAATCAATACTTCAATTGTTATTTGATCAAGCAAGATTAATCGACGCTGCAAGAAAACGATACGAAATTGCCAACAGTCGGCAGTTTAATCCATGTATTGTATTTGCTTTAAAAACTAACTGCAGCCGAGAAAAGTCGATTTTCTTATACAATGCAAAATCTGAACCGAAGTGAAATCGTGGAATTGAAAGCATTGACAAACATTGCCGAAATTGCAATCTGTCAAATTGCTTTCATGGAAAGTTCAAACGATTTAGTCCATGCAATAACTTAGAGTGGAAAGTTTATACAAAAAATATATAGTTATGATCTGCTGAATAACGAAATGAGCGCTGTTCTTCAACAAAATATACATTAAATGTCAAAGCAAATCAGTTAATTTTGTTTTAAGTTTTTTTATTTTGAAAATAAAAATGTGTGTACACAGTATTTACATGAACAATTACAATACGTGTACGTCCTATATATGTTACTTGCAAGTCATATTAATCTTTAAATCTGCGACACAAGAGGCTGCCAGTGTGCCTCTATACCAAAGTCGTTAAATGGTAATGGTATAGCTCCTTTGCGAACGTTCAAGCAAATATACGGGTAGTTCCACAACTGGTTGGTACGGTATTAGGATAACGTGACTGGGCCAGGTGTTCGTGGCATGCTGTACACAGTGAAGGACGCACAATACCTACTTCAAGTGGACTGCGTCTGAATATAACTGAATTACTGTTGGCGGGACGATAAACCCAACAAACAAACAACAAAACATTTATGGCAAATTTAAAATAACGTAACATTTTTTCCAGACCTTTTTCATTATCTACTCGTTTTTGCTTGTCTATATAAAATAAAAAGTGTTACTTCAAACAGTGATATTTATAAGAGAGCCAGAAGCTCATATAATCTACACGAGCATCTTATCTGTAATCTTCGTGTTTTGTCACTTTTAAATGATCATGTTCCTTTTGTCAAGTGGTAGTTTAAGTTTCAATATGATTTTCTCGAGGAAGCCATTTCATTTTTGCCTTATATGTTAGCCTGTTTGTTTTTAAAGGAAAATAACATCACTACAATGGTTTCTGGCGCGACCAAGCTTTTGTTTAACATCAAGAAGCATAGACCACCACCAGTATTTCTGTAAAAAGGCGTATTGAAAAGCTTCATGTCGTTCCTTAGAAAATACTGGATAACATCTGTTGCTTTGGGATACGAAATAGGACAGCAAGGTTCCATCGTTAAAATGTATCTTGGGGGATGTGCAGGACATACTATAGTGCTGAACATCACATGTGGTTGTAATAGTTAACACTATGATCTGCATATTTTATATAATATTTAGAAATATAATAGGATTCATTTAGCTCATGTTTCCTTGATGTTAAAAACAAAAGTATTTTAAAATATGATGGTTCCTACCACACTTACTATTTAGTCCTTGTTCTCTCAGAAGAAGACGGCATAAGGATGCTGTTAAATATATTATGTTATTAGAAAATAGGTTTTGCTATTATTTGTAGATTTCTCAGTATCCGTAATTATAGTCTTTGTCTCCAGCGAGCAAAATTTGATTGGAAATTCGCAGATATGTTGTTCACATTTGATCCATGAAACAATGCAATTTAAGGCATGTCGATGTGATTTGGTGTAACTTCTTACGTTCAAAACAAGTATACTCGTAAAAACATACAATACCGTCTGTTTTGCAGCAGAAATATTTCCTTTAAATGTTTAAATATGGACTTCCCATAAAAAAGAATGTTTACTGTCACTTTTATTGTTTACTTCATCGTCCATACTCTGTTAAACGGCATTTGTTTAATTTGGATTCGTCAACTAAATTCTATATAGTAACCTTTTACGTGTCAGGGGTACTTGGATAGGTGTCGAAAATGCACTGCAAAAATATCAAACGTAATGCCACAAAATCGGAAGTTTTCCCACTATTTAATCATTTTTACAACGATATTTCGTCATCTTTGCGTAGAACTTAATCGATGTCTAGCACACACTGTGCCAAAGCATTTACGAAAGAAATGGTATACGTCCTGCCAATTTATTATTGTTTCCGGAACATTTATAAACAGTTTTCACTGCTACTCGTATGTTATGGGATAATGGCGAAACTGTGATCTAGAACCTTTTTTAAATTGTTAATTTTAATACGTTTTAGATATGCTCATTTGTTAATTAAGGTAATAAAGGGAGGTAATAGTATTTTACCTGTTACTTGTAATATTATCATAAGTATATTATTAAAGTTAGATAATTCTATTATATATATATTATATATTATATATATAAACTATGCACATGATCTTGGCTTTCGCAACCTGGAGTTAAAAGGTACCATGTTTACCAGAAGTGCAATGCACTAGTCACTTTCTACTAACTTTACTTTAGGTCATTTACTTAATGTCTAACTTCTCTCTCTCTCTAAAAACACAACTGTCGAATTGTGATAGTTAAATTTTTCTTAAACTTTAAATAAATCGGCTGGTATATTCTTTTCCATTAATAGCCGCATAAACACCCCTTAATGCATATGGTTAATTAGTTCTCCACAGGCTAGAATGCAGAAAGGTTCTGAGCTTCCGCTAGAGCTAAGATCCTTAGCGGAACCTAACCCGCTACATAAGTAAATACTTTCAGCCAAAACATATATAAAACTATTCATATTTGTCCAGATACAGCTCCCTTTTGTACGCTGCTTATTCCTGGACTCGATGCTAATGTTTCATGGATAGACGTTTATCCAGATTCATCCCCTTTTTATACCCGAATTTGCTTATAACGAGTTGAGAGGTACAATACACAGACTGAGTATTATAGTATCTAAAACATTATAAAAACATGAGTGTTAGGAACTTAGACAATTAAATGAGTGATTAACATTAGATAGATCAGGTCTGATTTGATTATGTTTTGTAGCATGGAATTTAGGGTTTTGCAATGTTTAAAGTAATATTTAAACTTTAATTGACATGTATTGTCTACAAATACCGACTGTCGTCTACGTGTCAAATAATCATCGATTAAAAATATATATTTGTATCTATACTTTGTGCATATACTAGATATCGCCCTGTAACGGCTTATGGTCTAAAATGTTCTAAGAGATCAAGTATGAAATGTTTTATATCTGCCGAAAAGAGTCCACACAAAACTTGGTCAAACCAAGTGCAGTCTTTTGCATTTAAAGTTTATACTGCATGAACATCCTAATCAAGCGGAAACCCTTTTTGATTGTGTCTTCACACTGGATCTTGCTTAATTAAAGTTGTTTTCTGTGTTATTCGAGCAAGTACAATCGTTAAATTTATCGGTATTTATCAAGGTTGCAGTAAATAAATTAACTGTTAGTTCGTATTGTGCATATCAGTCATCATTTATGAACTTCTTTTTTCGTGGGTACAATAATGCGTGTATTCGGTGTCTTAACGCAACGTAATAAGAGGTGAATGTTACTATTTTTCGGAGATACGAGACAGTTATAGGAATAGCAGAACTAAAATCTCAACTTGTGAGCTAAGCTTAGTCTACCTGTATATTTTGAGATATTTCTCATCTTCAGAGGGTATTGCAAACCAGAAATCTTAAAGCAGACAAAACGGAGAAAAAGGAAATCATCTTTATGTGTTCATAGGAAAATACTAGAATATTACTTAGGATTTTTGCCAAAACATAGCAGTTCAATAACCTTCATCTCCGTTCTCGTTGTCCATGCTATATTTGTAGTTACTGGTAATTAGAGAGGAGAAATTAAAACGTTAAGTAACTGATCAAAGGGGGATGTAATTACTGTTTTCTTGATGCATATAATTAACAAAGACAGGCTAATTTATCTGTTTTTATTCTAAGGTTTCTCTCCTCTTTTGTCTTTCATAGCATACTGATCTCAATAATGAATATGAGAAAATGTCAGGGTTCACAGGAACAATTTATTCTCATATCAATGTACAATTAGGCTTCGATGACAAAGTCAGGTTGAATATGCAACGTGTTTGTTGTGTTTAACTATGGTGGTAAATGGCATGTCTTCTTTTGGTCATGCTTCAAGGTTATTGTCAAAACTGCAGACATTTAGTCCTAAAAGGCGGTCTCAGAAGTTTGGAAGTATATTGACTTGCCAACATTTGGGAACCGTGGAATTGTACACTTCATGCCTATGCAGAACTCGTGAATTTGAATCGTACACATATATTATTAACATGGTTAACTTGTACATAGCTTTTACATGTTAAATACTGTAGCATTTTGACAAAATTTCGAATAATCATTACGGCTTTATGACCAAACTGTATACATACGTGTATTAAGTAGACATGTCCCATAAGTATTAATTATCTACTGTGATGGCAGGAACAAATGTAATTAGATCAATATAAGTGAATAAAAGAGAATCAATATGAATGAATAAAAGAGAATCAATATTAGTAAATAATTGCAAAATCCATATATTTGAAAGTGTATGCCCTGATTTTATTGCATGACGCTGCTGAATGCATGGTATTTGTATTGATACACCTTTTGGGTTTCCACACACATTCGCCATAAATATGAACGTATCAAGCAATCCATATTGTCATAGGCTATTTCTAATCGATTTCTTACTTTATTAGTAATTAACAGTGTCTTACTCAATTGGGCTTCAACAACGTTGTTTTGTAAAGTCGCTGATCTTACCATTTTAAGTTGCATTAAATGCTTATAAACTGTTTTACATTCATAAGGCATATATATATATATATATATATATATATATATATATATATATATATATATATATATATATATATATATTGTGTATCACTTCATAAATAAAATGTCCTAATGTAGTTATGTATATTGTATATAAATAGGAAATATAGTTTTCATATCAGATCTAGAGTTTATGTAAATTTTATAATCAAAATAATATATTGTCCTTTTATCATTACAAAAATTAATATGAATAATATATGGTACTGATCTACACACAACATCGTGAACTCCCCGGAGTACTAAATTCTGTGAGAAAACCGTCATGTCAGCCATTTAGATCTAATATTTGTAAAACTGTCAGTGTCTGAAAGATGTCATGTTGTTTACATCGTTTTTATAGATATAAATGGACTGGTTTGTAGGAATGTCCATTCAGTTTAGTTTATGTATTTGTAATTATTGGTATAAAATGCGTGTCGGAATTATTCACTACTACTGGGATAGCTACAGTTGTCTATAACAATAAAACAATTAACAAGAGAATAACTACCGATTACATATTATATCCGGGATACACAATGAAGTCCAGGGCATTTGATGTCGGTGACACACGGAAGGCCTAAACGTTGTTTAAATATGTCGAACAAAGAGAAAGTTTCAAAAGATAACACTTTTTTGTTTTGAATAGGAAACTAGGAAAATTTTGTTGAGAATTCCCACGTATATTGAAATCTAAACTACCTCTAGACAAAGGCATAAAGTGTAAATGTAAATGTGACAAAAACATAGAGACGAGACCTAACACACACACAATTAAAAATCAACTACTGTCCAACTTGCTATGAAATCTTGCCATTTGTCTTTTCAAAGCTGCTTACGCGCACTTGTGAGGTTTTCTTCTTGTGAATCAATTTGAATAAGGTCTCCTTATAAGGAAAGATTTCTCTTATTTTTATAAGGCGTATTTAATATTATATGTATTGCGTTATTGTAGAGTAATAGGACCATGTATTAACATCCTACGTTCATACATAGCTGTAACATACAAGACATAAAATATTACTTACGTCATTATTGTTTGATTTGCACCAAAATCATTCAGCTATCCTTCCGGCGAAAGAAGCCCGGTTTTAATAATAAAATATATTACGTTCATTATAATGTCTTATTCTTTCAACTTGTTGTGTGTTATTAGACAATTGTAAACTTAAACTGAATCATCTTTATGTATAAGAGAAAACAGTGAATTTATCTTTTCATAAAAATTGTGTTATAACCAGTTCGCTTAGTAGTTTGAAAAGAAAATGCAGATTGCTTTTTTAAGTTTCCCTTGTGGGTGACGTTGTGGGAAATTTGAAATGCAGTAGAGAAAAAGCTGCGTAAGTATGCAGTCATTTTTATTAACGTTTCAGATTTGTTTAATCGTACAAAACTAATACTATCAAATGGCTTGTTCCACTGGGAAATCAATCTTGAGAAAAATACAACAAAATGGCATATATATGTATAATGATGTGTGAGGTCATATGCAATTGTCCTATATGATGAGATGCAAGTTGTAGAAATCAGACATATAATAAATCAAAGGGCTCAAAAGCGCTGAAAATAAACACTAAAATATAGATTATGCATTGGGACAGCAGTTACACCAGAGACACTTTCATACGATAGAAATAATATGATAAATATTCATTATTTTCTATCAGACTTTGTATTTTAACTTAAGTTAGGTCTAAAATAAATGCTGAGAAATTCTACCGGACTTGACCAAAATAACCTGAGTTTGAAGTTTTAACTACTGTTTATTACACCCTAAAATCTGAATCTAAAAACCCTGAGTGCGCCATTTCTCTTCGTAAGCATGCGGAAGCTTTAGACTGAGATGATACGAATGACCTCTGTCAGTTACATATCCTGGTTCAGTGCCACAGAAGGCAGTGAGTCCCAATGCGGGATATCGCAAATATCACGGCATAGTAGATAATGCGTAGTCAGTGGAACGATTGTTCTCATACCAGTGCTCTCTCGTTTTGATCCTTTCCTCTAGTGACTGATTGACATTCCTCGCGCAGTGATATTCATTTGCGGCATTGATTATTCATAAATCAGCATTTCATGTATATTTGAATTACGAATATAATGAACTTCTAGTTTTTTAAACAGACAACAATATTTATGTTAGCAATTAAAAGCATACCTGACAAAATAGACACGTCTAGTCTCCTTAGACATACATATTTGTTCTGTACACGCACTACTTTTTCCCAGGCTTAAATAGCTGACCACGTGTAATAACGTTCCTACAGGGTCCTACAGGGTCAATCTTGTGTACTTAAAAAATCCATCTTTCTCATAGCTCAAGAGACAACCTACAAAATGACCAAATGAGAACGAAAGATGGACTTTATACTGTTGTTAAGGTTCAAATATTTCGTATTCCTACGTTAGTTAACTTTCCGTCTATTTGCTACCATCGGATTTGTGTTACCGCTAAATTAAATTTGCCTTACGATATTCAAGATAAACATTAATGTTTCTTTTAAGTAACCATAGCAATTGAAAGCAATGAATAAGCCAGATAGTTCTTCCTAGAACAAGTAATAAATCTGTACAGTCATAACTTAGTCTGATATATAACTGAGAGTTTAAATGACACTGTACGGTCATAGCTTTTTGACGATCAGCCGAAGGATTTGGGTTTCTGTTCTGGTCAGCAACTTTTAATAATCAATGAAGTCTCAACCAGTCACGCTTCAGAATTCGTTACATGATCTTCTTAGAGAATTTTGAGTGTCCGTGGTTAAGTAAGACATAGGGCTCCGCTTCAGTTTGAACCCCAGACAAACCAAGATATCTTAGTCCTTGGGTGTGACCATTTATAGCTAATTACCACAAATAGTTTTTGATTGCATACTACCTCTGCTCATGAAGATTGCAGTCTTTATTGGTTTATATAAATCGTTAAACTTTACAGCCAGTTACAAATATACAGTTAGGTTTGCAAAAAGAAAAGGAAAGCTGCGGACACCTCACTCAGCATAATTACATTGTACTATAGATATTTAAAACAATACACAACCAGTTCAAATAGATTACCCACCAGAACAGTTCATCATAGGTTTCAGTTTCATTAAAGTAACCGGAAAAAAATATTGGAAAATCATGCTTCAGAATGGCGACACAATCTTGTGAACGACATTCAATCTGAATGAAATTAACATATGGAACATACACAGGAAAGCACTTAATCATTTTATTTTTAAGCGGATTTAGTATGGAATACATGAAACACATTTTCAAGAATTTGCATTTTCAGCTCACATTAGCCAACATAGGTTTGAAGAACTGTGCTATATAAATATGTATAGAATCATTCGAAACGTTAAAGCGACATCAGTCACACAATCGGCTTACGCCGTCGTATTCTTGCTGACATTTTAAACCGGAGTACCATTGTTTAGCTGTGTTAATGCACAAAAGCCGCTAGCCGGCATGAGCTGCCTGCGCCGTTGTTGTTTTTTCGACCTACGAGGGGCATTACTGTCTACATGTAACAGGCAAGTTATCAAATGTTTCCACTTTTTATTCACCATGAAAACTAATTATAAATATGAAGACTATAAAACAAATGAAACGTGTATTATATAAAGCGCTTAGTATATATAATACAATTTTCATGTCAGTTTTTAAGTAATTGCTACCCTTTAAGTTTTGATGTTTTAAGTGTAATGACAGATCCGAGCAATTAAGATTGGCACCTGTGCCATCAGCCGGTTCCTTCTCATATCAAATGTACCAGGCATCACATGAGGCTCATGACCGGGCCACGTTAAGTAATAATTGGCGTACGTCGAATGGTGTGACTGAAGTTCTTCCATATTATCAAGGTTGTAGTAATGAAAACTAACTCTAGTTCCAATTTGTCTGATAGACTTTTTGTGTTGAAACAGATATATATGCCTTTTGTGTTATTTGATCAAGCAAGATAAATCGGTGATGCGAAAAAAAAAACGATACGATATTGACAACTGTCTTCAGTTTAGTTAATGTATTACATTTGCTTTAAAAACTAATTGCAATGCAGAAAAAAGTCGATTTTGTTTATACATTGCAAAGTTCCCAAGTGAAATCGTGGAAATAAAAGCATTGACAAACATTGCCGACATTGCAATCTGTCAAATTGCTTTCTTGGAAAGTTCAAACGATTTAGTCCTTGCAATAAAATGGAGTGGAACGTCTGTAAAAAATGTGAATAGTTGGGATCTGCAGAATTTAGAACTTAGTGTTGTTCCGATATAGGAAATCATTTCACTTTGTTTTTAAGTTTTTTTTTATTTTAAAATAAAATGTGTATATTTTATTTATATGAACAATTAGTAAACGACCTATTTACCGTTTTGTGTTTTACATGCGTTCAAGAAAGGTCTAATGGCTTCGCAGAATAAGCATTAAGCCAGTAATTACATCTTATATTTATATATTTATCTTTTAAATAAAATCTATAACACAACAAGCTGTCTGTGTGCCAGCAACCGGCGCAGTATTGTCCACATAAGTTCGAACATTTCTGTCAACAAGTACATATTTAGGTGTTTGTTCCAGTATTTGCAAAAAGAGTAGGTTTTTCCTCAATAAATATCTGCATTTGTTAATGATGTTGAATAAATGTTACATTGTATGTGTCAATATTGAAACAAATGAGTATATTAATGTTAAGTGTGCATGTAGAGTCCATGATTTCAACCCCAACGTGATGAGATGTTAGTCCTTAGGAAAAATTCATCCATGGCGGTGCACTGTGTGGGTAATGAATACTTATCTGGGTCTAATCAGGATATCCAATAATACAACTGAAATGAAAGCAGCTTCATATTGTGTTACCGTCAAAGTGCCAAACTCTACACTTTTCTGGTAAATGTACGATAACTTTTTAAAGAAATTTACAAGTCTTTTTTCATTATCTTCTCGTAGTTGTTTATCTGCATAAAATAAGAAGTGTACGTTCAACTTGTGATATTTATAAGAAGATCTGAAGTTCATGTTATATATATGTATATATATATATATCCTTCTCAAGTGAAAGCTCTTTGTCGTTGTGTCTTCAGAACGTGAACGTATCATGTTGTCTTTCAGTTGTTGTCCAAGTTTTACGATCAAGTACACTCGTAAATTTTATCTTATTTATTAAGGTTGGAAAAAATCTCTTTGACCTTTAGTTTTATGTATATTTTCTTGCTTAATTCAACGTCTAATTATATTTTACATTCATATTTCATAATTTGTGAAAATTTGTTTTCGTGGTCACAGTTATTCGTGGAGTCCGTATCTTAAGCAAAGTTGCGAGGACATATGCTACTTATTTCTGTTCAAGATTTAGGACATGTTTAAGAATGATATTTAAGATGCAGTCTAACTTCCTGTAAATAAAAGATCGTGAATAAAGCCTTACCTTAAAGTATAATTGTGAACCATGTATTTATATGTAATAAGTAAATATTATTAGTTACATGTTAAAGCTGCTGTATTAAGACGGAATTAAACTTATAAAGTCTAATTGACGTACGGTCGACAACCTTATGTTAATATGAGTTCTTTAAATGATTATCTTTCTCCTGTGTATTTAACTAATTGGGGCAATAAAAACAGCTTATAAGCTAAACCCTTGTACAACTGGAAATTTTGAGACATTTCTCATCTTCAGAGACAATTAAAAACCAGGGAATCTTGAAGCAGACAGACAAGAGAAAAAGGAAATCATCTTTATGTGTTTATAGGGAATTAGTAGAATATTACTAAGGATTTTTGTCAAAACATAGCAGTTCAATAACCTTGTTGTTTATGCTATATTTGTAGTTACGGTAATTAGAGAGGAGAAAATAAAAACGTTAAGGAACTGATCAAAAAGGATGTAATAAATGTATTTTTATGCATATGATTAACAAATACAGGCTAATTTTACCTTCTTTTATTCTAAGGTTTCTCCCCTTCTTGGTATTTTATAGCATACTGATCTCAGTAATGATTATGAGAAAATGTCCGGATTCACATGAAGTTTTTCTCTCATACTCAAATTACAATTAGACTTCAGTGACA
This sequence comes from Sinonovacula constricta, assembly GCA_007844125.1. Classification (NCBI taxonomy): domain Eukaryota; kingdom Metazoa; phylum Mollusca; class Bivalvia; order Cardiida; family Solecurtidae; genus Sinonovacula; species Sinonovacula constricta. The sequence goes on along the minus strand of CM017563.1, from coordinate 46,682,295 downwards.
AAGTCCGGACTGAATATGAAACGTGTTTGTTTTGTTATGGCAGTAATTGGCATGTATTTTTGGACTATGCTTCAAAATTGTTTTCGAAACTGCAGACATTAATTCCGAAAAAAACGGTCTTAGAAGTTTGGAATTTGGGAACCTTGGAGTTTTACACCACATGCCCTGACATCACCCGTGAATCTGAATCACACACATATATTATTAACATGGTAAACTTGTGAATAGTTTTACATGTTATACCCTGTATAATTTTCAACGTTTTTGATTTACCGTTGAAGTATTTAGCCTAACTTAATGTTGTGTGTATAAAGCACACATGTTCTACAAAAATTATATAATGAAACGATGCTGCAAACAAAAATCATTAAAGGAAAATCAATATTTGTATAAAAGTGTATGCCATGATGATACGTAAATGCACGACGCTGATGAAAGCACGGTATTGTTGTTGATACGCCTTTGGATGTACGCGCATATTCCCCTAAAGCCCAACGTGAAAAGCAATCCATACTGTCATATGCTATTTCGAATTGCTTCCTTACTTCATTTATAATTAACAGTGTTTAACTTAATTTGGCTTAAAAAGTAAATAACATTGCTTCTTACAGAACATGATGTCTGTTTTAAAGGTAAATAAGAAAAGGTCCTATTACAATTTCCACAGATATTTAAATTTTATCTACCTGTAGACAAAGGCAAACAAGGTAAATGTAAATGTGACAAAAACACAGAGACGAGACATAACACACAAAAAGAATAACCATCAGTTACCGCCTTGAAACGGTCAGTCGGCAAAAGGGCCGCACTTCCTGAAGGTTTTTCTAGCAAACAAGCAGTGTAAATAAAAATATCTCGTCAAAATGAAACAACTAACAGTAAGCATCTTCATCGGGAATTAAAACAGATATAATGAACTTATGTACATACATAATAACTAGTTATAAAATAAACTATCAACATATGTACAGTATGTACAGTAGATAAAAGCCTCGGCAACCCAAAATTCCAAATGAGAGAGTAGTTTCAAATAAAATAAAGCAGTACAAGCGCTGATATATTATAAGAACAGTATAATGACGTCATACAATGCCATGACGTCATATGCCAAAAGTGTCAAAAGTGAAATGTAAAAAATACGGAAGGAATAATAGAATTTCAGAAAACAACCCAAATAAACAAAATAAAACAATATAGTCACTGATCGCATCTTGTAAGCTGCATTAAATGATCATTAACACGCGTTACATTTTAAAGCATATATACATGTCGTATTACATTTCATAAAAATGATAAATAACATAATATTTTATCTTTAGTAAAACAATGATTACATTATATCTAGGCTTATTATTAATTTAATAATCCAAATAAGATATTGTCCTTTTTCATTGCAAAATAAATATAAATAATATATTTTACTGCTCTATGCATATCGAAGTTTGGTGGAGCAAATAAACCTACTTATAGCCTTTGCCTTGAAAATAATTTTCAGAAAATAACAATAACTATTTCTCTTACAGTTAAATTATCAACGATGAATGTTCGAGCACTTTTCCTGTTCTTCACCCTTGCCTTCACGCGTTGCCGTGGAAACGAAAATGACCCGATCTCCCATCTCATTCTGATGGACAGCATGCCACCGACAATTGGTCAAAACGCCACACCGGAAATCGTCATCAGGACCAATTTTAGTGTAAGTTTATCAAATTTAAATAGCTACTTTTATACTACGAATATATGATGATAAATAACTAATAATGCTGTATTTTAAAGACTCGAAGAGACCTTACTTGAGTCTTTGAAGACGATATCCATTCATTACGAGCGTCCAACATTGTACAAAAGTTTTTGTCTTATCTAGATTACCTAACATAATAAACGATGGCAACCAGATAAAATATATCACATAAGCTTAAGAATAATATCATTTACATTTGCAAATATAAAACTAAAATAATGGATTGCACGTCCTGTAGTGTTTCTTTGCTTCAGCTTTGCTAAACTAAACTTCTTGGAGCATTGATAATATTAATGTTGTTTGAAATCGTTCCACGATGCCTTTATTGGTTTCCAGGCTACGCTTTTATATAATAGTGAAATGTCGCGGTGAGATTGATGCGTTTTCAATGTGCAAAATAACGACTTCCACCAACCCGACATGGCAGCTATATACCTAAATGAGATTGATCTAATTTGAATAAAACCGATCCTCATATTCACCCGCATATACTTTCATCTATCCTTCTTCAGATTGGAATATGAAATTTTCTGATGTACATACACACTGGTTTTGATTAACAACCCTTCTTATTACGAATATAAGAATTTGAAATCTAGATTTAAGTTGAAATTGTTCGAACATGCAAAGTTGAAGGCTGTAGATTTGTCGGTATTGCTAATATATAGAGAAATTTTCGTCCTTTTAATAATTATTCACTATGCTGCATTTAATCTCTGTATGCAGAAAACAACATTGCATTAGTCTGTTACATCTGTAAATACTTCTGAACGTTTTTATGTTTTTTATGTCTGTTATGTTTCCATATTGTATGTTTCCCTAGTTGCCGTTGAGTATTGTTTCATTGTACGTTGTAAAGGCTTTACCAATGTATGTTTCATTTAAAGCTCTATGTCCATCTTGTCTAAGCAGACATTTGGCATACCTTATTTCAGAAGGAATCCGTATTTATTACATTTGTCAGTGTGCATTACCGCATCAGATTTGTGTTGATTTTCTGGCCGGCCGATGTGTTAGTCTGGAAAACAGACTGACATCCATTGACGTGTGACGTGGATGTTTATGTCTGCTTCAAAAATACGTTTTAGTGAATATCTACCGGGACCTTGCAATGTTTAATATATAATAGTGCTTGCATATATATATGTCAGTTTTCCTTAGGTCCCAAATAATGGTCAAATTTATAAGAAACATTTAGAATATGACACTTGAATATTTCCACAGACCAACAGTGTGTATTATTTAGTTACTATTTTTATTGTTACTAGATTTATCTGCCCAGTACAACCTGCTTTATTAAGAAAGGTCAAAATATTACTTTTTTATAAATTACATTTAACAGACCTCTTCTTCAAGTAGTGCAACGCCATATACACATGCAGAATATATTAACGTGTTGTATAGTAAATGTACATATTCTCAACTGTAAGATAATGGTGTTTTCAAATAGACTTGTACATGTAGCTTAGACAAGGTTGCTTAATAACGGTCTCGAGAAGAAAGATGTCCTTGAGGTAGAAAATGTGCATAGTTTCTTGTACAAGAGAAACAAGACGGAAAGCAGATGGCCTCTAGGTTGAGACCTGCCGATGATGGGACATAAGGTTACTTTCAGTAATACTTGCGTTTATGTTCAGTCGATGCAAACACAGTTCCACTTGTTAGAAAGTTGTGTGCATCAAAAGATTGTGTTATTCGCGCGCATTGTGGCCTGTCGTGTCACATCCTCGATAACTTTGATATCAGAGACAACTGGTGTTCTTTGTCTTCTATAATACACGTTATTGTAATTTGGTTTAGAAGCACTCGCTATTGCGGTATTGGTGGACGGTTTTGTCGTTTAGGCAATCCTAACTTCTTATGCCTTGTCGTTATTTTTTTGCACAATAAATTAATTATTTTATACACTTCTTGTTTTCAATGAATAGAAGAGATCAATAATGGTTTGGATTTCAACTGACTAGTTGCAATACAATTTAAAACTGATTTTACATTTTAAAAATAAAATGGTTTATAGGGTCAGAAAAAAGTAAAACAAAAAAGACAAACAAGCGTATAGTAAAAGGAATCACAAAGTGTTTATAAAAGCAATTAGGTATAAGACATTAAAAGACATAATTGGTCTTGTGGACAATTAATGTTGAGTGACAACTCGTTCACCCACTGCAGGAGCTTACAATATTAATATCCTGTTTTCTTGATCTGAAAGTGTGTTGTTTTTTTATATCATGAAATTAATCAAGTAAAAGGACGTTCATCGTCCGGTACTCGTTTGTTTTATCAGCATTCCTACTGCATCCGGTTGGTATCCACTCATTTGGTGGTGTACGGCTGTTATCCAGTATTTTTATGGTAACTGCATTGTGTGATAAAGTGTTTACTGCGATGGGGATTGCTGTTATTTTGGAAACGAGTGACGTCATTTTCACCACCCAGTTACTGGCATATAATGTTGTTTTCTATCCTTTACTTGTTCATTCATGGTATTTGGTATAGTGTGACGTTAGACTAATATGTACTCACTATCACGACCAAAAACATTTACGGTGACCTTCGTACCGCCATGTATATTTAGGACTAGAACTGTTAGTACTTAAGTCATTTAATATAATTATTATTATCGACGCAACCCATTTTATATTATTCTAAATTATCAGTACAATAATTTTGATAATACTTCAACAGTAAGCGGGACACGTCAATCAAAGGAAAGTTGTACACTTTACATCAATCCGGTGTTGCAAACTAGTTCAAATTTATCACCAAAATATTGTCATCGTCAAAGTGGCCTTGACTGTTAAATAATGATCGCAATATATTGGAGATATGCACCGCTTGTCAAAACAATGATAAGGTAAAAGTGAGTTAGTGTATAGACGTTAAAAGTATTGTAACAGGTGCTTGATATTAGCACTCAGTACTTTAATATTTAGTTGGTTTCATCATTTGTTTCGTTGTTAAAAGTGTTTATCTTTTATTGAGCATTTTGCTTTAAGACTCGGTCGCATGTGTGTTATGTATAAAATGTTTTTTTAATATCTGTGTCTTTTCTACTTTTATTTATGATATTATTTATTCACTTAAATCAAATATAAGATGTTTACTTCAAAGAATCCCGACACATTATATAGCCGCCAATTTCATTGTTTATCTGTTTTGCTTAAAGTCTGCTTGATATTAAATTTAAAATTCACACACCAGTTTAATGTATTTTAGCAGCAAATGAACGTGATTCCTTCAGGTCTTTCCTTTATTTATTGGAATGTACTGAAGATGGTCACCAATTACCGACAAATATGCTGTAAACGTATGTTCTTGTACATGGTTCCCGTTCTTGCAGTAGTTTACAAAGAAGCAGCGTGGAAACTAGCTACATTTATTGAAATTAAACAATACGGCTAGTATACGTGGAGCGGAATTAGTTGACCGTCAACAATAATTTAATTTGGAGAAAATATCATTTGGATACTAACAAACAAATCATATAAAACATCTCATTAACAAAGGTGTCATTCATCACGCTATGGATGGCCGTAATTATTACAGAGTGTCTATATTGTATACTGTATACATTATATAACGTTTTCAAAATATGAATTATAAATTACACTGAATTCCATTTGCGAAAATGAAATGACTTTGAGGTCAAATGCATTTTCATGACGCTGTAGGCGCATTCGCCTTAGCCTCGTTTCTGGCTTGGTACGTATTGAAACGTATTTCCGGCTGTCGCGATTTAGTGGTATCAGACTATTTTATAACATTGATATTTTAAATTGTCTATATGATCGGAAATTAAGGGGATTGTTAAGAGATGATAAGATCAAATATGCTTCTCATTTCAGTCAGTTTGTCCTTCACATGGGTCACAAGAATGCGTCATAATTATGAAAAGTACGGATTTATTTTGTGGCGTACAGTGGTATCAGTCTGAAAATTTTTATTTTTTTGTCAATTTCGGTGCATGCTCGTATTTTATTTCGACAAATTTGCGTTTAATTCCATGCTTATTTCGTCGTTTAACTTTATTTTAATTTAATTTAGTTTTACCTCCTTTGGGGCCTAGAATGAAAATGATAACCATGTTCTTTCACTGGGGACCAGAGTGAAATGATAAGGTTTTCTGTTCCTGGTATTCCTCATTATTTCACCCAAAAGCATAAAATGGATTGTAGCCTTTAGAGTAAGATAAACATTTGGATTAAATTGATTTAAGCAGTAAGACCTCGAGCGATAAACAATACTGTAGACGCTAATATAACATTAAATCGTGGGGCTTTACCAGTGCAAAACAGACCAAATTATAATTTTATTGATAAATGTGATATTTGCCGTCACAGTGTCGTTTTCTGGAAGCGAAAAATACTGATCAACCTCATTTTGGTTGCATGTCGAGCCCAATGTTTATTTTAACTATTTTCATTTTAACTGACTATTTAGTTCACAGTCTCCGTACTTTACAAGCCCATGCTATGTTTTAACCACCAACGAAATCAATGTATTTCTTTCTTGATATTACTTTATAATATAACAATGTTGTACAGTTTAATTCTTCTCCTTTACTTTATGCGTAACCAATTCGACTTATTTTCTCGAATATAGGACAAGATACTCGCTGAGCCTATTCGTGTTTCTCGATAAAAACGCAGTGGCCAATAACATTGTTTTGTTTTATTTTAATTAATTCTGCAAGGCGGTTACTTGTTTACAATGACGGCATTGCTAATGTTTTGAAGTTCAACATTCTACAAATGGTGTGAGATACTTTGATAAATGAGATTAAGAATTGTTTCAAATGAAATTTCAGAATACGTAATGTAAAATGTCTGTTACTTCAATAATTTATTTCGGCTTTATTACTGAAATATTTTTGTTATGCTTGTATGTAGTAGTCTTATTTTCTATTTGTGGTTCATTTGTAATAAAGCCAAAAATGCATATAGACAATATTTTTCTGGCGATAAAGAGCGATTAGTAGAAACAATAATTACGTCTTTTCCAGTTCAATTAAGAATGTTATTGTCTCACATCAGTTGAATTGACACAATATAAGTTTATTGTATTTATTTAACTTATGGAAGCGAGTATGATTCAACCAGCCACAAGTGTTTTCTGCCAAATTCTTTCGCCAAATAATCCATACATCCGTAGTAGATTCCGAAAGTTTTATAACGACTACATGTATGCACAGAGGCCACTGAGGCAAGAGATCCTCTCCGATACTAAAGACGCGATTGTTGACTTGTAAAAAATGTAAACCAAGTTCAGTTTAGAGAAGGTTTCATGTAAAGATCATGTTTACAATTCGTTCCCTTTTAAAAATGGAAGATACTAATCGTCTCTTTTGTGCACATAAGCTGATCATTGTCAAGTAATTAGCAATGTTTTGTCCTTTGGGTCTCGTGTTACATGGAAATAATACCAGCTGAATTGTTTACAATTCTTATTGATATCTGATCAGTAATGAATAGTGTCTGCCAGACAATGCATTAATGCGCAATGCATTTTATTTGCACTTGACTTGCCTCGCTTTATATGTGGAAGGTAATGATTCGTAAAACAATAATGTGTTGATTGGACTAAGACAAATGGGCAGTTTAATCTTTGTATGTCTTTTGTGCAAAACTTGACATGCATTGTGTGTGTTCTGTACTTTACTAAGCGAACGTGGACAAACGACGATATGCACTTTTTGCAATATAGATTTAGCTTGACTTATTCCTTTGTGTAATCAAATATAACTAAAGTGATAAAATACTTCTTTATTAAAACACAGAAACATGTAAGAAAAAAAGCATCGCCTTTTTAACAAAGTGGGTGTGCATACTTGGCATGACACCACAATAAAGGTAAAATGCATTTACGTGTAAACCAAACAATTACGAACAATACAAGTAATAAGCCATGGGTAGAGCCCAGAATCAACTGCCAATTGTTTTTTAATTAGAACATTGAACACGTGCTTCATAAGGCAAAAGAATCAAACCTTTGTACCGGTTCCAGTAACGTAGCTATATGACCTCATAACCATCATACAAGCATTGGTAACATCTAAAGTGTGGTTTAGATTTTAGTATTGTTCTGGTCTGTTTTAAAAGTACTATTGCATGTGTTCTAACACATTTCGTTTTAAAGCGAGTGCAAAATTAATTAGTTGCGGGATATAGAAAAGAAGATAAAGGTTGAATGAACCAAAAAACAGCCAGGTTTTATTTGATGAATTGCTGAAATAAACCAATCGTTGTCTTCGACAGATGGGCTTTACAAACATTGTGTTATGTCTTTGAGCATGTAATAAAGATATGTTGAATAAGTAAAAGTAGGAACCTACCAAAAACCTACCAGTTTTAATTCAATCTGTACACAGCTCTATGTTTGTGGATTCAGTAGTAGTGCTGTAAAAGTGCATGAATTACATATAACATGTGGTGATATGAGATCGATCCTTTGGGCTATCGACCACATATTGAAAAAAAAATCGAATGAAAGAGGTTTTAAATAAATGTGCACGGCCTATCAATAGGAGTTGTGTTGTATAATATCAGTTGGACAGCCGTGTTATCTTCAGACAATCTTAACTGCGCCATAGTGTGTTATAGAAGTCCTTTTGATCTTTCAAGTTCTTGAACACTGTTCGCTGTTCAGTTCCCACAGTGTAAATTGTGAACAACTTTTTTCAAACTATCACACAATTAAGAGTCCCGCTGAATAAATCTTAATTGCGCGATGCGGTGCATTTAAATACTGAATCAACTCTCCGCCGTGTTTCTTTCTCATTGCTTCCAAATGCATGTCCTTGATTAATTGTAGTTATATTTAAGAAGGAAATTTTCTAGTTTCGTCAGTCGTTATGAGGTTGCTTAGTTCTTTTGCGGTCTCGCTTGCGACTTCCTGCCATAGCAAGGAGAAAGCTCGATTTCCGAAGCACACAGGATTGTACCTTGCAAGACCTTGACAACATGCGGTCAGTTATTCATGCCTAGGAAGAAGTAGTGCGTGTATGGAACAAATATATATGTCTAAGGCGACTAGACACGTCAATTGTGTCAAGACATTGCTTCAAATGTCAACATTGATATTGTTATCTGTTTCAACTGGAAGTTCATTATATTGTGTCATTCAGATTTACATGGAACGCAGTTTTCTGAATGAACAATGCCGCGTACGAATATCACGGTGCAGGTACTAGAGGGGGAAGATTCGAAACGGTAGCGATCTGTTATTAGAACAAGTGATTCTCCCTGACATTAATCTGCTATGCCGAGATTTGCTTTATCCCAAGTGGTCCTCACTGCCCTGCATAGTTCTGAGCTAGTTTAAGTAATGACAGAGGTCATTCGTATCATCTCAGCATCTCAATTTAAAGATACCACACGCGTGCACAGAAGACTAGCCACTCGGGATTCAGATCTTAGGGGTGTATAAGGTATTAGTTAAGCTCAAACTCAGTTTAATTTGGTTGAATCCGGTGGCTCGTATGACCATTTATTTTGGACCAAACTAAAGTTCAATGCAACATCATTTAAAATGTACAGATTGTTTACCCAAATGGTTTCAATAGGATGTTAGTAACTCAGATGTAACTGTTGTCCCAATATATAATCTATATTTTAGAGGAGGGGTTTATTTTCAGTTGAAGACTTGGTAATCGCCTACAGGATAGATTTTATACCGCCCGAACAACGATTCTGAACGCTTTGATGTTTGCAGATGTGAATATGTATAAGATTCTTGTTGTTTGGACGTATTCTGCAAGTGACTTCTCAAAAGATGAAGTAATGATATGACAAGATTCTTTTCATGCTATTGTTAGTGTTTTTTTATTGGTATTAAATAATGCATCTTTTATTTTGGAAGCTCCATGTTTTCCTCGCATTTTTCAAGGGGAGAAGTTTTGATTTTTTATTTTGCTGAAAGGCACTTTATCCTATTACAATATTATAATCCAGATGTGACGTTTTAACTAAATGTTTAATGTCAGCAGCCTCACTCGGAAACATGAGAGCAGTAAAAATACTTAATGACATGTCCACACAACACCACTTCAGAAGCAGCTTAGTATATCTTATCACATTGACCGAAGTATTTATAACTGTTATGTGTATCTCCCATGCTTAAGGTAGGTATATAATGTTTAAAGTGCATCAGATGATATTTTATGCTTATCACATCTTCTTAAAACTGCATCAGTTTTATTACTTGGACAATGCTTCATATTATTCGCTTATTATTATTCACACTATTGGATTATTTTTGAAGAGGACATCACGGGTTTTCCTATTTGCTTCCTCGTTATTTATTACAGCCTTGAAGATAGCACAAAGAACGCACATATCTGCTAAGAGTTATTATTTATTCATCAGAAAAAATAGTTCTTGAACACTTGGTGTTTCATGCGTCTGCAACTAGTGCATAATATCTGCTTATAGTGGTCAAGATAGTTTTTAAATCTTCAGAACACAAACGATTATCTATTGTATTTACAATCACAAATAGATTTCAGCAACCATAACTATGATCGATTTTGATAAAACAATCTCACGTTAATGTAAGGGACCTTTACTTGCTTACATTAATTCAGATTAAAATTCCTTGTTGGCAATGAAACGTTAAACTTCAGCAAAGTTCTGCTGATTGCTTCATCAGGGCACGGTAGAGCATGTATATAAATCTTGAATTCTAATGGTAAGATTGATGAAGTCTTGGTGTGCCAAAATGATGGCGTCCACACAGAAAACTTACATGGCAGCTATATGTTATATCAGATTGATTCTTAGTTGAATAAAGCCTATTCTCGTATTCACTAGCATAAACTTTCATCTATCATTCTTCTCAGTGGAAATTTCAATTAGCTGAGGTAAGCAGGTTTGGATGAATGACTCTTCTTTAATTAACAACTGAAATATAGATTTTAGGAAAATGAGCCTCGAAAACATATCTCAGAACCATAGAAAACAATACATAGTAATAAATTAAAACCGAATGGTTTCGTATACATTCCAATCAGAAATATAAAGTTTGTGTTACCTTGACGTCCATTGATCAAGGCTACAAACATTCCATCTAATTATAAACCGACTATTACAACTCTCATCCTCGTGTGTTTCATTTCTAGTTCAAATTATATCTGCTGCAATCTAGTTTTCACTTTCCTTTTTCATCAGTAAAACAGTAAACACTCGCATACCGAATACAAAAGGGACATCTTCGTTTAAAATGATTTCACTGCGTTTTTATTGAATAGTCTCATTACCTCATATCATAATACACTTTTACGGTTTTCGTTCACATTAATATGTATTCACTTCAGTATTTGTATTTAAGAATAAACGCCCCCCCCCCTCCATCCCATTCCTATACATGCACATGCACGCACGCACGCGCGCGCGCACGCACACACCCCAGAAAGTGCCAGGTTAGAGCTACGTTAACCGGTTGAAGCACCCCGTTGATTTACATACGGACTGCTTCTAAGAGAAAACTGATTGGCTTTCTTAACTTGTGTAAAGTAGCGTCGTTAATTATTCTGTCACATTTGCATTTACCTGACATGTGTATACCTGTGTCTAGTACCTTATAATGTATGTTAATATGTTAATGTATGTTGAAATACTTATAGAACCTTGTTCAATAGTCGTATGAGAAATTGAATCAATTTCGCAACCGTTTTATAAAACTAACTTGACATTATTATCCAAAAGATCCTAATATTCAAAGAATTTGATTTCAGTTACATAGAGCAATTAAATTATGACACAAAAAAATCCCATGGCTGTTTTCACGTACATACTTGTTTTGTAGTGCCAACTTACATGATGGGCAACAAAACACTGCTTAGAGAGGAAATACATACAGCATTTTCTCGTTTAATATTTTTACAATATGCTAAACTATTTATTATGAGACGACCAGGCCAACTAGTCCCCGAAACCCGACCGATAAGAGACCATAACATACTTTCCAATGGATAATTGTTGAAATTCGGTACTTGACATCTAAGCCTACTGCACGTCCTGTTTCTATTGCACTTTACACATAACCTCGCCAATACTGCAAGCACTGTGGATGCTATCAAGGCTTATACATTAAGCGATGAACATTTTCATTAAATCCTGTCTACCCGTTCTTCCCTTGATATGTCCTTTCGCTTGTCATTTGACAGACTCTCTTTCAGATAATATTCCTGCATATTATATCTGTCAATTTCCATTACTACTTCACGTTAAGATGATTCGGACCAGTCTATGACGGTTTGGAAAGTAACAGACTAACACCCATTTTCTAGACAAGAAGTTTTTCCTCTGCTTCCGAATTAACGAGATGCTGGTGAATATTTAAAGGACGTTTCCAAAGTTTGAAACTAAGGAGTGGCAAAATAAGAAACGATCCTTTAAGAATTACCACAGATATTAAATCTGAACTACTTCAAGACAAAGGCAAACAGAGTAAATGTAAAATTGACAGAAACACAGAGACGGGACATAACATACTTATTGTAAAAAGATATAGTGCTGCCTTCACTGTGCATGATACCAGACCTAGTCACATTATCCTGACACCTGACCAACCAGTTGTTGAACTACCATTATGTTTGCTTGAGCGTAAGCAAGGGAGCTATACCACTACTATTTTATCGACTTTGGTATGTCGCGGCCCGGGATCGAACCCGGGGCTTCCCGTACCTGGAGCCGACGCTACCAGGTCCGGTGTACTTCAGGTAGGTGGCGTCAAGAATGCTGCAAAGTCTTAATATAATGTCTTAAATCTACAACTAAAAAAATCATTCTCGGTGCTTGCAGGACAGATTGGTTTTATTGTTGAATATAGTTTATTTCTTTAAAGGGGCACAAGGATGCTTAGGAAATGGTCTCCATCTCACAAAATAAACATTCATGAATTCCCTAATTGAGGATAAAACAGTGCCTGCTTCCGAAATAGCATTGTAATGCATTTGACCTTGATTCTTGTACTTGATAATTGTCTTTACATCGATCTCAAATGTGTGGTAACCTTTCAGATATTGTCTAGTTACGCAGATGCTACATGTGTCAGAGGCTATCGCTGTCTTACGACAGTTGTCCGGGCTAGCCTATCGAGTTGTGTTATCGTTCAATCACAACTGTCAGGATACAGATTGTGATAACCTGGTGATATACGCCGCTTGGCCTTATCATGTCATAAAGATGACAAGATACACATGAGATAGTGTATAGATACGTAGCAGGTATAATAGCCAGTAACATATGTGTTGATAGGTTGTCAATAGAATTCAGTGATGCAAGTTTTATTTGGTTGCGACTGTTTTGCCTATTGCAAATTCACTAATGTCGCTAATGCATGTAAGAATTCAGTATCCGTAAGATCTTGTCATTCGTTTCCTTGCTTTAATCAGGTGCTCTCTCTGGCGCTGGGGCGATATGATTCAGGATCTGTCCTTGTATGTTATTGGAGATATCCCATCATGGTATTGCAGATATCTTTGCAGACTTTAATAGAGTGCATTGGTGCAAAGCATCAAAGGTCGCCGTCAAGGTCCTGTCCAACAATTGAACATTTACCTAACAACAATCCGACCAAGAAACTGCAAATCCTTGTTGTAATTAAAAGTGCCGTCAGATGTCCATGTCTTAAACTTGTATGCAGTAACGAATTGTCTTTGGACGCATTTGAAAAGATGCGAATACAAACAACAGAATACAGAATTCCATTTTACTTGTACATAGTACATCATCGTAATAAATGTAGTTTAAACTTAACAAATCATACACACACATATGGAACATTATTTATTTCAAGAGACAGGTTATGATGTAACAACATTTTAAACTACAATCTTATTTAATTCTGATATTCACCAAAGTTGAATAATAACTGAAATTCAATGAATGAAAGTGCAACACTTCACTTGTTTAAAGAACAACATGGCGCAATCCATTGGACTTTTCCAGGAACGATTACATATGGACGCTGCGCATGTATAATCCGTTTTCTCAAATGCTATATTCGTATATACATTCGGCTATGAGAAAATAAACTTTGATAAATGAATCATTTATAACAGTACAAACAGAGTCAGTCGTGAATGCGATGTACAAGTATGCTTCACTCCTCATTTGGCGCCACATTGTTTTTAGATTAAGTGCTGTGTAATTGATTATTGCTGGGAAAATAAACGAAAAAGTACTGCGTGGTCATTCTACCTTTGTAGAAAACGCAGTATACTCGTTTATCTACTGGAAATCAGTCAGAATATTCCGTTGATAAAAATAAAAATCTCCCAACCAAAGTTTCCAAAAGCAGACATACTCTATGTCATTAATTTAGAACGCCGTTGAAAATGTATGAAAATAATTCATGTTAACTATCGGCATCATTGAGCGAAATCCTTTTGGAATTTACCAGGCATTAAATGAGTAATTGGTTGTTGTGTTGTATTTAATGTTTCATCTAATTTCTTTGTGTTTCTCATTTTTTTTATTTCTTACTTATGGCCCTTCACATTGCTTTATTACCACTTCTTCAATACATATATTCAAAGACTTTTCATTTTAAATATATTATTAACATTATTTGAATCAGTGATTAACTTGTGATTATTAAGCATTTGGATAATAGACAGTATATAATTTTACAATTATCCATTCGCGTGTCATTTAGATTAAAAACAACAACAGCCAAGCCGTTCTTTTATCGAAAAAAAAAATATACATTTTTCATCTTAGGATCCCTCTATTGATGCCAAAAACAACTTCCAACCTCATCGCGGTTACTTCTCAAGCTAAATAATTTGTATGTGTTTGTTTTTTAATTATCATCTTGGTCATTCTATACATAGCGTGTGACGTCACTACGTTAAAGTCACTCTATACTACGACTCGTAACTCACCCAAAATTTGAGATTTGTGCCTACATAAAAAAAAGTTCCGCGTAGGAAATACGTTCGATTATAATATTCATTGAATGAAGATAAATGACTAAACAACCATATTCTAAGGCCTTATTCTATGTCCAGAAACTTTTAAAGTCTTAATATTTATAGATAAATGGAAAAAAATACGATGAGCAAGTTTTGCTACTTTCGCTTTCGTTAAACAGTAATATGTCAACACATATGGTGTACCGCAAGTCAGCTGAAAGACCTTCTCACATTAAGTCTTTCGCCTCGAACAGGACTCGAACCCTCTCGGTAGGAGGCTAAGCAGTCAGAGAAGTTACAAGTCAGCACAATTTTGTAAGACTCGGAAGACTCTACTGTTGTTTGTTTTAATATCGATGATCCTTCCAGGTTAATACATTTTGATTAAATTGGGAACAATGAATTAGTTCCTGGTACGTAATAAAAAGTAACGAAAGATGTCCTCAGACGTGTTGTGATAGATCCTAACAGCTTATTGGAACGGCGATAAATAGGGAAACTAGAATACGTATCACTGTGTTTTTAAGAGGTAATTATAACGTTTTAAAAATATACAATTAATTTTAGTCTTTACTGTCTACGCATAGTAATAACATATGCACCAGTGACATAAATGTGTATACGTTTACTCTTTGTTTTAACAATGTAATATTTATAATATTGTGTTATATGGCATACTTTGCGGTTTTTAATTTTATATAATTTGCATATTCATTCAATTATATGAAAATAAAGGTTTCGCATTGAAAGAAAATTATTTCGGCTTAGAACATTTCAATTGCGTGGATTGACACTGAGGACTTTGCTATTTCTTTAAAATGATGACGATGATAATTTTCCTAAGTTCGACGTTCTACAAACACAGTTACGTATATTGGTGTATACAATTAAAAGTGTTTTAATTTTAGAAGACTTAAGTGTATCCGTTAGGAACTCTCGTTTTAATTATTTAATTCAATAACTTAGGATGTAGTCATTACGTTCCTGGTAGCGCAATTGGTAGAATTTTTTTCAAAGCCCGTCAGCGACTTTTTAAGCCGTTAAAACGGTAAAATCTTCCTTCAAGCAAATGTACTAGTAGTTTCACGACATGTCGACCTGGTGCCAGGATAATGTGCCTCGATGTCGTATCATTGCAATTGTTCACAGCATGCTATACACAGAGAAGCCAGCATTCATATCGCTTCAAGTGGACACCGTCACCGGAATACTGAAACGTTTTTGGGACGATAAACCCAACAAACATGTCGTAATTTCTGAAACATTCGTGATAATTTCTTTAGCATTTCTCTTTAATATTGGGTCATTTGTAATAACGCCCGTCATTGTGATATTTTCTTGTGATACAAAGCAAATGTGAGATAAAGATACAACTTCTTTCCTTCTTTCTTTAACAAAACAGTAACAAGGGCGCAATTTGCTTACTCCAACTGCACAGACCAGGCGATTTATTTAGTCGTTCAACCTGAACATAGCCTGTTGTTAAACATATACAAGTAGACGTGCACAGAGCACAATACAAGAGATCCTCCCAGATATTTCAGGTGAGATAGATCAGCCAGCGGTCAGCGTACCAAGCATATCTTAAAGTACGTGTATAGAAAACATTGTCTCTTATAACAATGGAATCTGTCCAGATATTTAGAGTCTATTTTGTGTACATAATAGGAGCATTGTTAAGTAATTAGCGATGCTTTGTCTAATGGCCTCGTGTTACGTAGAGATAATACTGGCTGAATTGTTGACATTTTCTTATTTGTATCTGATCAGTAATGAATATTGTCTGTCAGATTCATAGATGTGCAATGCATTTTATTTGCGCGTGACAATGCTTTGTTTATAAGTGGAAGGTAATGACTTGTAAAACAATAATGTGTTGATCGTTCAAAGACAAATTGTCAGTTAATCTTTGTATGTCATTTGTCTCAGACTTGACATGCATTGTGTTCATTCTGTACAATAAGTTAACTACTTAATTAAGCGAACATGTGCAAACAACAATGTGTACTTTTGGAAATACTATTTTAAATTGTTTTAGTCGTTTTGAACACAGACAAGTCCGTTGCAGACATAAATCTATTTTGAACTCATATAGATATCAGTCAGGTGCACCTGTGGTCGAACGGTTGGAGTCAATGATTTGTCACTCCGCATGTGTTCTATTTCTCAGATGAGCATTGTATCAAAACTCTTTGTGAATATTTTTGCCTTTTTCTTTTTAATAATCATTTAATCTTGGCTTTGTCCCAAAAGGAACCAACGAGCAGTCGCAATTGCCGTCCGTCCATCAACTTTTTGTGTAAAGGTATAGTTTCCATCTAATTTCAAGTATCTTAATCCAATTTCAACACCGTCATTCAGACATACCCTAAAGGATAGGTCTCGCGTATTATGAGCAGTGGCCATGTAACTCCCGATGCAGGTGCTTACTGTTAGTTGTTTCACCTTGACGGGATGTTGTTATTAACACTGTTTGCTAGAAAAACCTTCAGGAAGTGCGAGGTTGGAGCGCTCCACAAACCAGGTTTAAACACCCCAGTCGGCCTTTATGTGTGTTATGTCTCGTCTCTGTGTTTTTGTTACATTTACCTTGTTTGCTTTTGTCTACTGGTAGATAAAATTTAAATACCTGTGGAAAATTCGATAGGACATTTTCTTATTTATCTATTTAGATGTTACATGTTTATAGGCATATGCCAATTCCAGCAGTGATTATTTCTTGGACTGTTGAACTACAAAACTGTATATTTGGAACTTCAGAACACTTACAGCTAGTGATATGTTAAACATGATCAGTTCAAAACAATTTGGTTGCCATGCGATTAATGCGACTTATTACAGTTTTGAGAAGGTAAATGATAAATATAACCACACGATCCGCATTTCGACGTATTTAAATGGTTGTGTCACTATCACGGTTATCAGTGTAATATTAAGGATGGATCTATACGCATAGCATATATTGACGCATGCGCAGCTCATGATATACATGTACTAGGGGTTTTTTAGCTTTAAACGGTTGATACGGTCAAAACGACTTATCTTCAGACATCATTATCGTTTTGAAGGACAGTGTGTTCACGTATAATTTAATGATAAGATTTATTAATTAGTTATTTATTGTGGCTGTCACCGTGTTGCTTTACTAAACAACAATTAAACAGAAATTGCAAACATGAAAAATATGACCAATCTGCTTTAAATTTGTGTTATTTTCTAGTTAAATGTTGTTATGACAATATAATAAATAGGGAACGACAATCATTTATTTAAAACCGTTCTTTCTTTGTTTCCAATCCAAAAAAATCTTTTGTCTTGAGACATTCTCGAGTTAATGATCATGAACATTTCGAGCGCTGCACGCTCTTGGTGTCACATGTAGCACCTTTACAGGTCGTTCCCTTTCAGAACGACTTCCAACTCGGTCACCCTCCTTTACATGGAGCCTCTCAGGCTTGAATCGTAGAAAGATTTTGCAGGAATTGTCCATGAAACTAATCTTGAAATCATTCAGTATAATTATGGCATGTTTAATATAGGGTGTCGAGAAAATATTACATTAGATAAGTAAGTAAAAAAAAAAAAGAACCAGACACTCACTGTTGTTTTATACTAACATTTATCAATTATGTTTAAGAGTAATGATACTTAATTTGCCTGCTATCGTTTATAATGCGTTGTTAATTATTGTATTAACTGGTAATCATGTATACGTTGAAGTTTTTAATGGAAGATATATTTCGTTTGTGTCTTTAAAATTTACAAAATATTCTGAAAAAAGAGCATGTAGTTAAGTAGATACAGAGGTTAACGCCTTTAATATAAAAAGTTTTCAGAGGTGCAGTGAATTTCATAATATGTAGCCAAAACAAATCCTCAGAAACAACAACACCGAAAGAATAACAGTACTAAGTCCCACGTCTATGATATAATTAACCATTGATCGTCTATATAATCCGACATTGAACTCATGGTTTACAGTCAGAAGAATCAAGCCTTTGTCCGCGGTCCGCTTCTCTGGCTTCAAGAAGCACACTGATATTACAACTCTATACGACTATTGCTTACATCTTAGTGATGGTGTAGTTACTGTTGTGGGTACTTTGGTCAAGTACTAATGCATGTTTCCGAGAACATTTTTGTTCTCATATGTGCAGAAAAAAAACCCATTTCGTGAATAAATGTAGTAGATAAACGCTATAAACAACACAACAAGCACGTTCCAACAGCTGAACCATTGTGTTTTATCTTTATCTTTAAGAAGAACCTTAAACCACTTATTGCTTCAAAGGGTTTGGCTCAGGTGTCAGTGGCCCAGTAGTAAGGTTATATTGTCAAAACAAGGCGCAAAACTTACCTAAATTCATGTTAATATATGGTAATTAAAAGTAAAATGTACTGAAGAAATATAAACGAGCTATCAATACGTAACTTAGAAATGAAACATGTGTTATGTACCTAATAGCGTAACTCTAATTGCACCAAAGTGGGTTTCATAAGTACGTTTCATTTTTATCCTTTCAGTCTTGCAACACCGATGTTCGATTCGTTTCAACTTTGTAAATTGGTAACGCTCGGTTTTTCAAACTATCACACAATTAAGAGCCGGCTAATTAGATCTTAATTGCTTGAATTGGCTTACTTAAATGCTAATTCAGTTGATTTTGTGTACCCTCCGCTGGTTTCCGAGGGCAATGCCTATGATTAATTTGTACTCGCATTTGAGCACGAGATATTATAATTTCTGCAGCTGTTTTAATGTATTTTGCACGTGACTTACCAAAGGAATGCTTGCCTCTGTTGTAGCGAGATATTATTTTCGTTCTATATATAGTGTTCTGTTTTCGCTTAAACTGTTTGGCCATGTGGGTGTTGCAATATCGACACAAAGATTCGCTTTGACTGAATTTCCTCCGAAGATTGGGGTTTTTGTGGCAATTTTTGGCAAGGTAATAAAAACCCCATAAATTTATGACATTGAACTCCGAGGTAAAAATATGTTTTTCTAATTCTTTGCGGATATTTAATACAGATGGTAAAACTAAATGAAATTATCTGATGACGCACTCATAGGAATTATTAACGTTGTCTATTTACAATCAATTGTCGTGAATTAGGTACATGTATGCAAATTTTGCAATGCGCATAATTATCTCCATTTTTAATTTTTTCGAAAAGTCTAACCGAAGAAAAACGCCATTTTTGTCTTGAATGTGATAATAATATATAAATATATAATATAGATAAATAAAATATCTTTTCCAAACCATGCACTTGTTGGTGAACTAAACCACAAGTTTATATTTTATTTTTTAATTTCTTTTCTGGTCTTTTGTATTATCGCATTATAAGAACGCACTTAACTTCTACAACCATTACCTTAACAACTTTTCTTTCCAAGTAATGGTTTTGAATTTGCAGCACAAGTGTTTTATCGTGTCTGCAATTTTGCAAAAGATCTGCTATTATTGCCATGAGATGGCTTAAATTCTCCATTAAAAAGACGAATGAGATAATTCTGTTAACAACAGCAATATCATTTCAGCTACATAGACCATAGCAGTAATTAATATTACATACACTATAAATTCCAAGCGTTTGATTGGTCGATTCGTAGGTACGTACAGACATGGTTAAGCCAATTAATATATGGCGAATAGGAACGATTTCAACTTTAACATAGTTAAGTATCAATACCGTAATTTTGTCTATGGGATTTATATTAACCAGCTTTACAAGATTTGCATAATTATGTAGTTGTCAATTTTATGCCCACGATAAATTACTTTTCAGCAAATTGTTACACCAGATACAAACGTCACAAATTGAGGAATGCGTCTTAAAAATCTTCCCGCGATAATAACATTTGTTGCTTGGAAGTATTTTAGCTTCAGGAAAACATGTAAGCAACAAGGCATAAGACATCCATTATTTATTTATTTATTTGTTTATTTATTTTCATTCATTCATTCAGTCAGTCAGTCATTAATTCATTCATTCATTCATTCATTTATTTATTTATTTATTTATTTATTTATTTATTTATTTATTTATTTATTTATTTATTTATTTTTATTTATTTATTTATTTATTTATTTATTTATTGTTTTGACATGTACTATCGAGATAAACAAAATCCAGGATTTCAATATTTCTTCTGATTTATTTTTAAAAGAAAATAGGGCCAATTCTTTGGTGAACTATATAGAGAGTATTAGGTTAGTAATACGTTATCGTACTAGAGATGTGTCATTTAACAATTAATGTTTTCTCTTGAGGCATTTGAAACTGTTTAGTTGGCGGGGCTTTTATCGCATGTATCTACTTTACATATTTTTTTGTTATAGTTTATTGCAATTACTCTCATATTGTTTGATTTAATTTTGACGCAGGTACTTCCTGTTAGTTAGTTCTCATTTCGTAATCGGTGTTTATGGTTAGTTGTCTGACTTCCATGTTATAGTTTTATTCCCCATTGTTTGTAAGAAAAAAAATCCACAAGTAATACATGGTTGGGAATCGTTTCAACGGTGTAAAATGCCTAGTTAGTCCTTTTTTCCAATTGACCATTCCATGGCGGTAACTGATCTCATCTCAAGTTTATGTTATATCGGTAATTATATTTGTCTATTACCCTCGGGGTAAGGGGGGGGAGTGGGAGGGAGGGGCGGTAATATATTTTACAGAAAAGAGCCATTGTATACATAACTTGCTCGAGTGGATTCGGACAGCACATCGTAGTCTTACGAGACTCTTGCATGCAGGTAATCTCTAAAAACATAACATATACTTTGTTGTTTACAGGGCCAGATTGAGTTCAGGGAGGCTGAAGACTTCAAAGTGTTACTGAACATCACGGCACCATCCATTCTCCAGGCATACACTGTCGACTCTCAGCTTATTGAGGATAAAGGGAGGCTACTTCTGCAAGTCGTAAGTACTTTAAAACTTCTTCACGCACGTACTTCCCCGAGGGTTTCCGATAAGGTTTCAGTTATAGTCCCTGTCAATCTGTACATGTGCACTCTCTGTAAAGCTTAGTTGTATTCTGACATTCGGCAACAAGTCCTCAAACATAGGAATATCTTTTTACAAAACAAAATATTCAATTCATACATGCACTGTTTTAGTTGTGATATGAGAATAGTATAAGAGTGGGTAATAATGTTAAGCCATGATAACATTCTGACAAATGCAAATGCAGTTACATGTATATCTGTATGACTAAGATGCAATACTTTTTTAGGTTTTAACTTACGATGTATTTCGTGCATGTAACTAAATACCATTATGCATTCCATATAATAAATAAACCTTCTTGCCATGCCTTTTTCAAAAGTTACATATGTTGATTAATCAAAAATCAATAGAAAAATTGGATAATACTTTTGAGAATAACCACATATATGAATTGATTCAATCTTGAATGAGTTCGAAAAAATAATGGAGACAAAGAAGATCACAATCAGTATGAACTCTTTAGAGGCTGCTTCGACATATATCATAGGACCGAAGGGGTTAAACAAAAACCAGTTTTTCTCTTCTGTTATGCTCCTTAGAGATCACATTTTTGTAAATTTCCACATAACCAGAATGTTTGTTTTCATAAATGAGTGACAACTGTGTCATATGTTATTAGGCGTTTTACCTTGCAACTATACGTACACGAACTAAACCGGGATCAATAAGTAGGTCACTAGGTCAGTTTCTAGAAAACCCTCGTGAATACCAAGAGGTCCCAAGTTGCTTCCCAATTTTACAAAATCAAGGTCAGACTGTTTTTAACTAATATCAGGGCCCTTAGATGAGCGATTTAGGTGCCCTCGTGACCTTTAACATTTAAATAAATTTTAACTTGATGTTAACCCACAAAACCACTATATATGTGGTTGAATGACATCCACTATTAAATGAAGATTCATATTGCTCCTGTAATATATCATATTGTCACATCATCTTTGGGCTGTCTCCTTGAAGAATACTTTCGAAACAATCAATGTCAAAAATGGTTGCTATTTTATTACTATTTTTATATTTTGTAAAACAAATCGCATTTTAACTGAATATGATTTTGAGGTATCTCTCTAAAATGTACCAGTCTTATCTAATGGCTTCTAGATATTATATAATTTTATCATATGCTGGTTTCATTTGTGCGGCAGTTTGATGGTCTTGCTATTCCTATTGTGATTTTTGATGTTTTCAAGGAGTGACATGACATTGTTAGCGCGTCTGTCCTGCTGCGTCTGTAGCACGAGCTTTGTGCAAAACATCAGACGTTTTTCGTTATTTCGATTAATTCACAATTTGGTGAAGTATTCATTTTTTCCTTTTTTTTTCAGTTCCAAAAGCCAGACTCCGGGTCTGCAATATCGTTACAATGGATCGTGATCGGGGTCAGCATCGCCGGTGGCATCATGTTGCTATTGACGACCGCGTATGTCGTCTGGTGGTACACCAACGAGAAGTATATGTTTATTTACAGCAACCACCGAGGCTTACCTGTCCAAATACAGGTAGGTTGTGACGTCATGGTTATAATGGCATGTAATTTGATCATGATACATGTGATATAATGAAACATTTAATATAATGCACAGTTTACACTTGGTACTGTATTTCCAAATTCAATACTATAAAAAAACTGCGAACGTGAAATATAGAAATTCGTCTGATTGCATCTAATCACAAAAAGGCAATTCTGAAATTTACTTCATAATTTTTACACCATTTCTCTGAGGCTTGATATGTGCTGAACACTATGCGATTAACACACTTTTAACTCATGAAAGAAAACATTAATGAGAGGGACCATGTCGGACGTTATCATTTATCAACAATTAATTGACATTTGTTTCTCTCTTACTTTGATGTACACTCCCTTCTAATGTTCCTGTCAGTGTTTACCCTTATCAGGCTGTATGAATTTATTCAAACCTCCTACTAATTTTTTATCTTCTTGCATTTACATGCGAAGATGCATGGATATGCAAGGTTATAGACGTAGCAGTAAAAAGTGCAGATCCTGATTAGACAGCTCCCGGAGAGGGTTAGCACCTTTTGTGAAAGCCTGGTCAATAAGCAGGCTGACAGTTGCTATGTTGATTATCTTTAAGGATTCCATATTTAGACATCAAAACGCGATTTCTGTGTCCTCTACCAATTTATGAGCATTGAAGAAAATATTGTTGTCTTGTAAATAAAATGGATGTACATGACTTCATTGCTCGACAGAACAATGTTTTATGAAACGATTATTACCAGGAAAGGTTATATCAGTTTTTATGATACTATTTAAAACGTTTATGCTAAATTTCTTACAGAACCTTGTTATTCTTGCATAAATCATAAAATTATCGTTTCATAGATTTGAAGCAAACTTAGTGTTTTCGTCCATCATGTTCTATCTACATCTGAGACTGCCAATCTACTATGGCACTTGGGATTTACGTCCGTTTTAGACGTTTCAGTTGTATCTGTGGCGACCAGTAGGCTGTGTGGCTGCACCGCGTCTCCTTATTCTTAATAGAACTGCAGTATTTCCTTCATAGCAGAAACTGAAATAACACGGGAATATACTTTTGTATGTTTTTCTTCAGATCCCGGAACAGCATGCAACTAGGTGCGGCTGCTGCGGAGTTGCTTGGAGATGTGGACAGAGATGAGGAGGAAGATGAGAAGGAACGTGAGAGAAGGAGGCTAGTGCAGGTGAGATAACACAGCCGACTATATTTGGTAATAACAAATACCTTCTCTTTGTTACCAGCTTGCATCCATACATATAATATACCATTTTGCATATTGTCTAACAGTGTGTTACCTATGTTCGTGTTTTCTTGCTATAGCAACACCCACTAAACTATCATTGTACATTGAAAGCCCTGTCCGATTTTGTTTTGTTTCAATATTCACAAACTACTTTCAATACAACAAATAAAAAAGGTAAATAACATTAAAATTGTATTTAAACAGTTTATATCCGCAATGCATAATAATAATTTAATTATCATTTTGTATTGTATCTTTTGCAGATTGTCTGTTTTTATCATTTATTATAATTATTCTTACTAGTATGAATACGTGTAAATAACGTGTAGGAATCGTTTTAGCAAAGTTGTTTCACGTGAAAGTATTGGATTAGAGCTCGTTTAATTACTCACTTTGCAAGATGTTTGGTAGTATTATGTAATTGTCGCTAGGTAAGTCGTTGTTCGTGAACATAGTATGAAAAAATATGTACAGCTTGTTTACGATACAATGAAGCATAATCGCTGTTTTTAAATAAACTGAGTTGTAGTTTCTGTAGATGGTAATGCTAGAACAATAATTACATAATTATATTATATTAACTCATGCTATTTTGTTTGCATTTTGCACACAGGTAGTATATAATTACAGGAAATTCATGTGTCATGATATGATATGATGGTATTGTTGACATATCTTCTAGATTCGTTACAGAAGTATTCAGTGACGTAAATATAACTGATTGAATTGAATTATTGTCCATAATGCAATAGTTAAAAGAACGTAAGTTTAAAACAGGTATTATGCCTGTTCTAAGTATGTGTATGATCGAGATGCGGACTCTGAGGATCCAAAATAAGAATGTTTATGACAAAGTAACAGTTTGGAGACGATCAGTTGTCGTATATGTATAAAGCACAATCGGAAGGTCCGCCGAGAATCGAAACAGTTTGTATCAGATGTAAAATATGGCTGTGTTGATTGTCAACATTGAACAAACCGTCAGCAAAACGACTCTATATAAAGGCGAGGTATTTATGGCATTGCTAGCAGAGCAATAGTTACTTATTTTGTTAAGTGGCCCAGCATTTAAAGACATTTGATTCATCAAAAAACATTGCCTCAATGGGACTTGCTATTTTCTATATACATGTATAGCTATATGCATGTTGTCAAACTTTGAAAACGTTCTTGTCGGATCAAAACTCCCAAATCATGCTGAAACTACATGTAATAACCCAAATGATTCTTGCTGTCATGCATAATAACACTCCTCTAGTTGTTCTGGTCTGTTTAAATTATTACTTGAGCAATATAGGGTTATCATGGTAAAGTTGCTGTCTTTAGATTTGAACACATAAGAAAGAATATTTTAATTGATTTTTAATTTCTGTTTAATATTACTAGCCTACTTTTTACGGACAGCTTATGGATATTCACTTCTTTCATACGATAAATGAATGATGCAGAAAACTTTACAAATTAATGTTTTAGGGATACTGTTGCTGGAAAGGGTCTCATTTCCTTTTGCATTTAATGTTCTTGTTTTGAAACTTTACCTAAATAATGATGAAAATACGTTAATGTGTTGTTTAATTTCCTGTTGGCATTCTATCAGACCATTAATATTTTGCCCATTTAGACTTTAACTTGGCATTCGCGTGCATTTGCATGAATATGTTTTCCGTATATGTTTTTCTTGAGCGCTTATCTCGTGTGAACGAAAGAGCTTATCCCGCCGATTTACCACCATCTTGTATTCATACGCTAAACTCCCAAAGGGCCGTCTGAACTGGACGTTTTGATTAAGCCAATAATGAAAGTGGCGACAGCAATTCTATTTACAATTTGCAGCCGCCATGCACTCTCAACTCATTTACTTCTGCCTGATGACGGGTGTCAGACGCGAACCATAAAGGTAGTTTAAACCAATCAAATCTCCGGCCACTGATTTTATGGCGAAGCGTCCAATATGACCTAACGGTATTATGCTATTCTGCAGACAATGACACTAAGATGTAGATAGTAAATGCGGTTTATGTCACTATAACTCGCTTATGAAAGACGTTCATTCTATGTTTATATCATTAACGACTTTCAAACTGATCATTAACTATAGAAGCGAAGCAGTATAGTATGTATTGATGTATACTCCTGTCGATCTTGCATTGTGTTACCTAATATTTCTGACATATTCTGAGGTGCCAACAGTTCTATTTGCAATGAAACTGTGTTTTTGTGGATAGCTAATATTTTGTTTGAGTGTTGTTGTTGTTGTTTTTAACAGATGCCGATTTAGTTTAAGCATAACATAAAATAATTTTAGATTCGTCAAACATAAATCATACTAATGCCGGCCTAGAGCACAGTTATGACAATACACGGGTTATCAATATCATTGATTTTTATGTGATTTGTATTGGTCTAGGAATAAAATACGAACGCATGTAAATCTTGAATGCTATAATATAATATTGTATTATACGCTGATTCATTCTTAGCATGTATGTTTTATAAAACAAGCAAATTTTGTTATAATGATATACTATTTTAAACTATTAATATTGTTCGCTTGTAATTACGACTATTTTGAAAGTCTAAGCATGCTCAATCGTTTCATTTACTGAGAACTAGTGTTGTTGTTGTTCTTCAGGAGAAGATGCGAATCCAGGTTAAACCAGAAACCATCATCGAAGAGTCCGAAGACTCCGCAGACGACGACAGAACAAATCCAAAACTACGGTTCCAGGTAAACATTCTTAAATATCCAACCACGCTACTATGCTATTTTAGATCTCTATTTGTCTTAAACATATTTTCATTGCCTAAATATTTCGAAGTTAATTTCTGCTATCGTTTAGATATTGATAAAAGTGTTAAAGGTGCTGCCTTTGCACTGCAGAAAATGAGTATTTTTTTCATATTTATTTCTGGGTTTCAGATATCAAACAAGCAGCTGTCTAGGAATGCCTCCTTGCGCCAAGACAGACAGCGTGTGTCCATAGAAAATGTCCATGGTAGTGGCATGTTAGACTACACTGGTCGCGCCACTGACGACACTGACAATGTAAATGATCTGTCGCCAGATCAACTTATCGCCGGAGCCGACGGAAGTTATTTGCCGTTAGACGAACTTGACGACATGAACCACGACCATCTTAAGCACATGCAGTCGGCTCAGAGCCATGCTAGGATACCAGGCCCGCGTGGCAATCTGGATTATAACATACATACAAGTAAATCTGATGGTGATCTGTTTGGAGACAATAAGAAACCATCAGAAAAGGAGAAAGTTATAATTCCGCCGTTATCCATGAAAATCTCTCCGCAAAAGCAAACCCCGAATAAAGACATTCCCAGACGAGCTGAGCCAAATATTTATCACAGAGGTTTGAATCTCCGTCTACAACAAGAGAATAACTTAAGTGTGTCTCCCGCTAGATCGGATAAAGTGCGCGCACAGATTCACACTCCTGAGAACCCGTACGTAAACAGTGGACACTATAGTCAATACATGGCCGTTCGAACCCCGGAGCAAATGTCCAAGAGTCGGACAAGCCGGGAATCAAACGATGCTTATGAACTGTACACATACCCTGCGGACATCCCAATGTCTACTTTTAAAACTGCCAACACGGTAAACAAAAGTCCCTTTAAAGAATCTCCGGCAAAGAACATCCCGAAGCTAAGACCAAAACCGGCGTTTAAAAGCGGATCTCCGAATGCCTTTGACTTCGAATCTTTAGATCCTGGAGTTAGGATTCCTGATGGTGCGCCGTGTTCACCAGGCTCCCCGGGTGAATTCAGTATGCTGAGCGAGGGGGATAGCAGTGACTCAGATGCCAACGGATTTGATGACGACGATGGTGAGTTTCTGCGACTGGATGATTCCGACATTGACATCCCTCCTCCGGAACAAGACGGAGATCTGATGTCCAATGATAGCATTCCACTGCCCAGTCCGCCACCGATGACAAATCAGTTCCTGAACTACGACACTCACGGCCAGATTTCCCAGCTGTCCCCAAGACAAAGTCTTGTGACACCTTTGCAATTTGATGATAAGGAATATGGTAACTATTGGCTGCTCATCTTAATTTCTGCGGTTAAATAAGGGTGCATAACTTACAGAGCTTTACGTCATTTTAACATCATATTATCCGTTGCATGAAAGCTTAAATTTATGCCATGTATAAACTCCTTACGTGTCTTCTTCGTAGTAATATTCCAAAACAGCTTATTTTTAATAAATAGTATACCTAATAAATGCAAACTGCCACAGAATTTAAAACACATTAAATTGATAAAATGCAACATCATTTCTTTCTTTGGTTTTCGGCTTTATGTACATTTGAAGAATATTTATCTGTCGAAATCGTGCGTAGGCCTCCTCAATTCATTGTCTATTGTATTTTGTGATATCATTGTGGCTTGGCCACTTACTACATATTTTGTTTTCATTTCAAGCTGCACACATTGTATGATTTTTTCCATTCATGTGGAGTAAGTTATGTTTAAATCTTACATTCGGGATGAATCATTTCTACTTGAATGTGCAGATGTGCTCGACGTATGTACAATTATATATTTGTGTGTTGCAGGCACTTGTATCGCCCTGACCGGCTCCCCGTCCCCTGGGGGACCCTATTCTAAACACAGTGTGAACCAGGGGGAGAACCGGTTCGTGTTCCCACCACCGCCCACCATGATCAGACCACAGGAACAACAACAGGCTCCGAGAAGAGAACTCGACTTTGCTGGGTAAACACAGCAATTATCTGTTTAATCAAACACATTCTATTGTGAAAATTGTGTTTTATGTGTTTGGAAATAAATTGTAATCAAACATTGCCAACATGCAATATTGTTTCCTCTTTTAAAAGTTTTTTTTTCAAAATTGCGTCTTTTTACATGTGATAACCATAACTTATGTTATTAAAGTCCTGGTCTTAAACCATCAGTTATATTAACGTTTTGCTTGTAACTTATGGTTTAAAGTAGTATGTAGTCATACTATTTATTTACTCAGAATCGTAGCAAATATACTCGATGTAAGATTTACCAGTATTTTGAAACTTGTTGTGATATTTGCTTACATGGTTTCACTTGAAGTCAACATGCAGTGAAATTGTCAACACTAGTTTTAAACAGTTTAGTGAGTTGATCTAACATTGTCTTTATCTGTCACAATAACATTTTTTTGTTTCAGTGGCATGTCTGCGGGTGATGACTATGGAGGCCTTCCGGTCGACACGAACATTGATAGAGGTCAAGGTCAGGGTCCAGCAGATGTTGCCTCGATGCGCGAGAGAATGCAGAGTGGTGGGAGGCGAGAGAAGAAGATTAGTGAGTCGTCATCGTCCGGAGTTGGCGGTGGGAAAGAGAGGAGGAAGAGCGGAGACGGCCAGAAACAGGGTGGGGGAGGTAGAAAAGGCGGGAAACTACCCAAACAGTAAGTCCTTTAGTGTAACAAATTGTGGCGCATATACAGGTACAAGATTATTTAAATTGCATAATGTGCACATGGAAAAATAGACTTACATGTATGAGTAGTTTAGAAAAAGACATCAGCTGAAAGGAGGTTCAACAAACTGTTTGACATTTATTCATTAAACGTTTAAAGTATGAACATTTTTACCAACTTTACTACTTACTGATCTTAGGAATGTGTTTTCCCACTAATTTTTGATTACTTCTGACTTTGTTTTAGCATTCCAAATAATGTCGTGTTCATTGCTTGGTCAGTTTACAGATTACCATGATGATGACCATCTGCGCACTTACCCTCATTTCCGGTGTTTACTGCGCATCGTTTGGTTCGGAGACCATGGTCAACATTATTGTGTTTGTACCGCCGTCGTTCCCATACCGTAATGCTTCTATCATTAGCGCTATTGGTAAATCGGTGGAAGTCAAAGAACCAGCAGAGAAAAGTTGGTTTGGTACGTAGTATTTTATTCATTAAGGTAAATAAAGACCCGGTGATAACTTTTATTACAAATAATACGTTAATAATAAGCGTATTTACTTTACTAGCTGTTCTTGTCAATTATGAGACGTTATTGCTAATTAGAAACTAGATGAACGTTATTGAACGTCTTTGTTGTTCCATGTACTGATTGATGATGGTATTATGTTAATATCACTACCGTTTCCAAAACAAGAATACAATAACAATTTCTGTTGCACCGGACCTGGTAGCGCAATCCGTAGAGCGTCGGCTCCAGGTACGGGAGGCCACGGGTTCGATCCCGGGCCGCAACATACCAAAGTCGTTAAAAATGGTAGTGGTATAGCTCCCTTGCTAACGCTCAAGCAAATATAAGGGTAGTTCCACGACTGGCTGGCCCGGTGTCAGGATAATGTGACTGGATGTGGTATCATGCCAGGTGTTCACGGCATGCTATACACAGTGAAGGCAGCACTATATCTGCTTCAAGTGGACACCGTCTCCAGATAACTGAAATATTGTTGGCGGGACGATAAACCCAATAAACAAACAAACAATTTCTGTTGCTTTAATACCATTCACACAATTGGTCTATATAGGAGTCCTTGTGTGTCGATTTGTCCGTCTGGAAGAGCATCCAGGCTCAGATCTCACAAACGATTGCATGATGTTTAAATAACTTGACACTTTTGTTTGCATTACCATGACAGGGTGCGCACAAGAATCATTATGATAATCCAAATTTTATGATAACCCAAATGTCAAGCTCATATTAACAGATAAAAAGCACAAAACAGTAAAAATTTGCTTTTCGTGTCTCTTCGTGTCTAAAGTTACAAAACCATTGGTGGATGTTGGCATAAACGTTAAGATTAAGTTTCGCGCAAACTCGAATGTTTACGGGAAAAAGGTGACTGAAAATTTGCTTGTCCATTTATTTTCTCCATGTAATTATAATTAACCGTTTTAAGACCAGAAAAGCTATGAGAAAGTTTCCTTTTTTTTTCTTTTGGCACCATTATTCTGCATATTAATTAAGAGGTATTCTTTGCGGCTTTTCATATAACATCAAATGTTTCACAATATATTCTCTAAGAATGCAATATATGTTAGTTCTCAGCCAGAGAGGCGCAACTTGAGCTGGCTCGGGGAAATAGTATAGATCTAGATCTCAGCCTACTCTCGCTAGGAGCGACCCGTCAGGATCGGCACTATTTCTGCTAAAAGGGACTATATCGTGTCTATTGTGTATCTGGGATGCACTATATCGTGTCACTTGTGTATCTTTTTGACAACAAATATCAGTCAAATATAGTTTGTGTATTGCTCTAGTAAATGATAATGACATGGTAAGAGGTAATGTTCTATGCAAAGCCAGTACGATGTTATATTTAAAGTTTCATTCCCTGCTAATAGCCGAGCTTCATCTTCTATGCATGAACTTATTATACGATGATAATGGATCCCTCCATAGTAGCGGACTGATACGTGTACACAAAAGACGAAAAAAAAAATCAAATGGCTATTTTTTATGCCTCTGGATCTATGAATTATTATAAATGATTTATTATCAACATCAACTATGTAGTAGTGTTTACCCGTTTAAGACAAAGTGTTAATCGTCTTTTTGGCTGAATGGTGCAGTAAATAGATTCGGTGTGATAGTAATAGGATAAGTGTTCCTATTTTCCTATTTGATTACTCAGCAGGCAAGAATGTTATTCTTGAACTCAAATATCGTTAGGATAATAAATCGGATACATCGATTTAACATTCATAAATGAATCAGTCACATTAAAGTTACTCTATCAATATTTATTTGTTAACTTTTTACTTTCATCAATTGTTCTATGCCTAAAGAGGGCCTTAGACAACAAATGCTTTTTTCATTGAAGATAAATAGAAAGAAAATGTCATAAATGAGACACATAATAAAAGGGGCGTTAAATATGGCAGTCACAAATTCACCTAATAATAATAATGCAGGTAGGTCTTCTGACAGTAATTGTTCGCAATCTTGGTTCTTGAAAAGTATTTGACAATCTATTAAATGTTTATGTCCTTAACATTTGTCTTCATACACGTTTTGATATCAAAACGACGCCATCATAATCATAACAGTGACGTCCAGCTGATATTGTAGGGAGCGACCCCGAACGAATGTTTGGGTAGAGCCACTTACGTATATTTTAGATGAAAAATCTCTTCTCTAATAGAAGGTTCTGCCCCGACCGGGAACCGGGTAGAGCCACTTACGTAAATTTTAGATGAAAGATCTCATCTCTCATAGAAGGTTTTGCCCCGACCGGGTACCGGGTAGAGCCACTTACGTATATTTTAGATGAAAGATCTCATCTCTTATAGAAGGTTTTGCCCCGACCGGGAACCGGGTAGAGCCACTTACGTATATTTTAGATGAAAGAACTCACGTCTCATAGAAGGTTTTGCCACGACCGGGAACCCATGACGTTTGGAGACATGAATTAGCAAAGTTTGCAAGTCGCGACTTAACCCATTTGGCCCTGGACGAGTCTTTACTTAAATCTTTTAGTGAACTTTAAAATGTACTATGTTGCTACACACTTAAGACTGTATAGCTCTTGTTCTACTAAGCACAAGTTGACACGACTTCTGCAGCTAGTATCTATCTCGATTATAATATATCTAATATATGTAACATATTATATATAATATTTATCTACGTTTTGTCCCTCTGTAAGGGGCCCCTTGTGTTTGGTTAGTGTAAAGTGTCTAACTCTTTTATTGAAGTAATTGTTATCTTGTTTGAAACAAACGAATAAGAATATGGTATTGATATAAGTATTGGTAAAACAAATTCAGCATTTAGATCCCTAGAAGTTGCGACCTTTAACTTGTTCAAGAGCTGCTGATGACAGGACCACCGGAAGCATATTTTTACAGTTTTTACCATTTCTTCTGTTGCAGTGTCCTCGAACCCCATTCTGTACAACTATGGGTCCAATCTATGTGACAACCACAGGTGCCGCCATGGCTGTGATGATAATTCCGGATACTGTATTTGTCGCCATGGTTATGAGATGAGGAACGGAGTTTGTGAAGGTTGTCACCTATATCATACGTCGACTTCATTTTACTGATATTATGTCTGCATGTTTTACCAATTTCATGTAAATATGTATGTTATTGCTAAAAGTATTACATATTGGTATAATCAAAATAATAACCACACGTATATGTCAGTTCAGGATCCCGTGACACAGTATTTTTCTTATTCCGGCGTAGCTGTCTAACTTCACTTTTAAACTACTGACAAGTGCTGATGCATTGTCTGTCCAGATCAATGTCAAAGCGACTCCCATGGGTAGCGGATATACCGGATGGTGCCTATTCGGCGTTCTAAGACCGTAACATTTTAAAAGGGGGCTTATTAAAGTAAATGAAACAATTCTTGAATGTTCTGTTACATAAAACACCACTTGATTTTGAATAGTTATAATTTTTTTTCCTTTGATACTTTCACCTGTAATCCCTGTTGAATACCACGAAGCAAAACGCTCACGCACTAACTGTGTAACTGCTTAGATTCAATTATCATGCTACACAACAAATGGCTTTAGAAGCTTGAAGGTCAGGTCAAAATGACCTGTAAAGGAAAGAGAAAATGTAAAACATGTGTAAATTGTCTACATAGTAGACTAATTTATTAATACAAGTCTAACAGAAACCCATTCGTCGGTAAACATAGTATGTCAATTAAATGTAAGTGATACGAACACGATACCAGTTACTTTAGGATTGTTTATAGATTAACTGTACATAGAAACACAAATTTATTTCAAATACAGTTACCGTAAGAAAACAAGTTAATTGAATGTTACAACAATGAAAGTCATTGCACAGTGGTTAAATATTAAGACACCACAAAGTTATAATTATGCCATGGTGAGTTGTATTATCGACATTTATAATAATATACGCAAACAATAAGTGTTAATATATTAGTATGAGAAATATAAGTGTGAGAAAGTGTTTCTGTTTTCAGTTTGAAATATTGACCATGGATCATGAAATTTGTTACTAATGTCCTTACCTAGCGGCGTATGTCTCTGTAATGATAGTTTCTGCTTATAATTACGTCATAGTGAAGTGAAAAATCAAAGGTAGCAAACTAGCCAACACCCAAAAGAGATTAATTCCAAACAACTTTGAAAAAATATTTGATGACATCTTGGAGTTGAAGTTAAGGGAAACATCTCATGTAGCGAACTAGCCACAATTTAAAAGTTAATAATTCTAAAAATGAAAAATTTTGTTTGAAAAAATGTGACCACTTGGAATGAGTTATATATCTTTTTTTTCTAACCAGGCTGAACCGTGTGTTGTACTACTGATTTTCTTAGACAAGTTTTATTTCAGAGAGTCAGTGATGTAGGTCTGTATCATACTAATCTGTTTCAGACATCAATGAGTGTCAGACTGGATGTGTACAAGTGTCCCCATCCCCAGGCTAGCTGCGCCAACACACCCGGTTCCTACGACTGTCTCTGTAATGAGATTAATCCACCTGTTTAAATACAAGGATCTCTGCCTAGGTGAGATAAATGTAGGCTAAACAGTTCAATACTTATTAAGCAAGCTCTGCTACGTTTATATTTTCAGGCAGCATTAGACGTTTGTAGCCAAACGTATTCAAATCAACAGAAACCCTAAAAAGTAAAGTATATATATACATCTATTATACATAGCATAATGCAGCATATAGGAAAGAAAGAAATTTATACCAGTCATTTCATGACAAGTACACGATATACTAGTGTTACATTTTATATGCATGGGTCCGTCAAAAGTTTTTTGCAGCACGGAACTTCATTGACAACTATTTTACTTGCAGACCAAATTCAGACCAAACGGTATGCTTAAAAATCATTATATGTTACCTTAAGATAGTTCTTATCGAAACGGAAATATTAGAATTAATTGTAACATATTATTAGAAACAGCGTGATCACAAAGATATATACAATATTCGATGAAGCATAAACAAGACAACAAGACAAAAGTAGTACAGACTTAGGTAGTATGTCATTATGAAAAACCTTAACAAAATATTCTGAAATAAAACAATACAAGCGATAAGAATATACTGGGATATAATTATAATTGCGTCATAAAGTAAACGTAATTACGTAATTGCATGAGGGATGGAGTAGTAATTTTCTAAATAATATGAAACATATGCCATTTACTTAACAGGATGAAATAATGGGAATAAATCACTCAGAAAGTGGTGTTAAGGTTTGTGGTAGTATGTCATAGCTGGATGGAGTTTAAGTGCCAATATCCCATGTACATCACAGGATCATATACGCAGAATGAAAAGGTAACAAAGATTACATGTACGAGAAGATAAACATGACCGCTCAGCAGCAACTCTAGTGACATTGATATGATCATAAATACGAAAATACGGCAAGAACCTATGGACATTACAACATATATTAGAATGTGATACAGTCTTATGTTCAGTCTTATTAGGACATGGGCATACAGCGTAAGATATTAGTAAATTATGATTTCTAGATTTAGTAGATAGTGTATGGAATAATACAGTGGATGTTATTGAAATGGCATAATCAGTAGATCTGATAGCGTATGACATTTTGATAATAATGTTCAGAAAGGGATGTTTTGGATTACAATTATTGTTCTAATCACTTATTGATGCTCGTGAAGAGTCGACGAATATGTATCTAATTGACTTCATAGCCCGTCACCGCTTGGGTTCTAGTCCTGGCCAGGGCGAGACTTTTCAGGAAGGGAGGTCTTCCAACTGACCTGCGGTGCACCCAGTGGTTCTACTCAGGCACTTGTCAGTATTGGTCTTCCACCGGTAATAGTTTGACATTGCTAGAAAGGCCTATAATTGTTAAACTGCGATATATCCTTAAAAAGCAAATCATATATCTTGTTGTAACGCTGTGTGGTGCACACGTAGACCCTATCTGGAAACAAAACATTATGTTTGTTTTTCTTACATAAACACAGAACAAAAACAAAATACTGATAAACATGTATATGCATTTTAAGACGATTTTTCCGTAGTGATTTTATGAGTTGACCGAACACGCTTGTTACATCATCTAATAATTCCTGTATGTATCAAAATCATTATACCATGTTCTATTATTATCTACAAGGACCAATGTCGGCTAACTGCCAGCAAAGAATAATCATCATCAAAACATACAATCTCAGCTCCAATGTTAATACTGTTTGTCTTATTGCTGCCAATTATGTCTTACGATTCTTGTACATTTTCAAATTATCATTTCTATTAAATTTCAATTAAGAATATTAATGACAACTCTTAAATTACCATGCTGGGATGTAAACCCGGTACATTAATGGATTTGTAAAGAAATATCCATACATTTGCATCGTAGACACATTAGGAGAGGTAAACCAGTCGCATTCTCATCGGTAAGCTGATGAGATAGGATCAATATGTTTAAGTGCCCCGATTCTATATTAAAGTTCAATTAAGCATTAAATTCATCTGCATTTATATTGTAACAAATGTATATGTTGGTGTTGATATTATGTTTGTCATTTAGAAACCTCGTTTAAAGTTTTTAAACATAAGTTTGCTAAATTCTGTCTTCTAAAGTGTAAAGCCAGTCATATTAATTTTCAAGTTCAAAGGTTAAAAACAATCGCATGTTTGGTGTCAGTAGTTGTCTTAACTTCATTTTGCATGAGATATCCTAATGGCATGAAATTGATCAAATTACCGAAATAATGTTTCTTTAAAGAAGAAAGTCTTTTGAAACTTTCCATGCCAGCAATAGTTAAACATAATTGTGTTTTTAACTTTTTTTAAAATGAAAAGAATCATATTCCTGTAATCGCTTGACTTTTTAACAGACTGCTCCGCCCCGTGCCAGAAAGGTACCTATGAAATCCAGGCATGTCTTGGAGACAAACAGAAGAAAATATGCAAAGGTAGGATAAGTAAATTTCGAGTTCTAAGATTTACAATCGAAAATCATTGTAGAACAAAACAAAATATCATTCTAACCAAATCATTTAAAATTACTAATGAGTTCCAAATGGAACCTGATACATTTTAAAGTACAATTTTCGGCTGACAGATAAATTATTCAGGTTTTTGTTTGGACTTAATTACTTAAAACTTTCTTAGAAAACTATATATTCATGGTGTAAATTATGACACTTTGTTAACCATAACTGATAAAAATTAAAACCTTTAGTGAACGTATCAGTTGGTTGAATATTGGATTTATTTTATGTAAATTGTCTTACAGGTACCAGTGTATGTTAATATTTCCTTCATTGCCAGTCATAAACAAATGTTTCTTATTTTCAGACTGTACTAGAGACTGTGGACAGAATTACTTCATGAAGCAGGCCTGCTCTGCCAAGAAAGACGCTGTCTGTCTCAGTAAGTGTGCATTGTCTTTACTTTGATAATGATTTATTTCCGACCGGTTACATCAACTATTTATAATATATCTGTTTTTCATTGCTTAGTATGGCTGGTACATTTTCTATATAATTTGCTATTAGCATACAGGTAACATATAAATAGATGTACGAATTTATAAATAATTACAATGAAAGTATCACAATAAAACCATTTAGTATATACTTCCCTTATATCATATTGCACTTCCAGCCTGCCACCCTCTCTGCAACGGGACCGCCGAATATGAGTTCACACAGTGCAGTGCTCTTCAGAACCGGGATTGTAGAGGTAGAAAGAGTAACATTATTGACCGGATGTTGTAACAGTAGTGGTTGGATAAAGTAACAGTATTATTACAATAGTAACTAACTACATGTAATTGTGTAAATTGCAAAAGCAGAAATAATAGTTGAAACAGCAGTGTAACTTT
Source organism: Sinonovacula constricta (assembly GCA_007844125.1). Lineage (NCBI taxonomy): Eukaryota > Metazoa > Mollusca > Bivalvia > Cardiida > Solecurtidae > Sinonovacula > Sinonovacula constricta. The sequence goes on along the minus strand of CM017563.1, from coordinate 46,644,043 downwards.
TTAAACCATCGTTAAATGCAGCCCAGCACATTAAGATGATGTGTTTTTGTAGCGTCAGAAATGTGCAATGATGATCGTTATTGATGTCTAATTTCACATGCATTTAATGACAATACTCTAGAACACACACGCATGCATAAATTAAACCGTTTTAAACAACTATAACGTTCAAGGCATGCTATGAACGAACTGATCAGACTTTAATTTAATAATTTAATGTATTAATGGTTATAAAAGAAAGAAAGAAATAATTACATAATTTTTATTTATTGATTAAATTTAATACTAGTTAACAAATGTATAGGTTGTCGTGGTGAACAAATGTATAGGTTGTGGTTGTAACATATGTCCTTCCCACAGATAAGTCCTCTCTACCTGCCCCGGCCATGTCTAACAACGTGATCTTGGACGACCTGACCGTGGTCCGCAGTGAGACAGTGGAGATACCCTATCAATCAGTGGACTCCGATGTCGTCCGACGGTTTAACTTTGAAAGGGGACTCAGTGGTAAGTTTTTCCTACACCTTATTTCGAGATGTACGCTAGATCTATTGGAGAAATAGCTGCAGTAATTGGATAACATAAAGTTTGTGCTGGTAAATCGGTTTTATTGAATTTCCAATATTGGCACCATTGAAATTTATCAGCACTTTCGCAGTACCCTGACCAAACGTGATAAGCAGCTCTAGCGAATCGGCATGTTTTGTGATTCTCGATAGTCTGTTAAATGGCTTAATACCAAACACTTTTTAATCATCCTCATCACCCTACGTACATGTAGGTTATGGGTCCGAGTTTTGGATCGAGGTGGAGATCAAGCACTTCCTGCCCATCGGTGTGTTCCGGTCGGTGAACCACTCAGACGCCATGCGACCCACTGACTTCCAGGGCAGCAGGGACGTCCTGGAAAAATATTGCCCCTACCCAGTACCCGTCGAGTACGAGCTCTCCTTCATTAAACATACGGTTAGTTAGTTATTTTCTTTATTTCTTATAATCATATTTTCCTTTTCTTATCATTCTACTTTACTAAATCATAGTAAAGACGATGTTATCAACACACAAAAATAGAATGAATATATTGCTAGAGACAGGGCAGCAAATAGTGCAGGTTCTGGTCAGGCATCTCACATCGGTACCTGGCCGATTTGGGATTTACACAATTTGCCTAAGCCAGATACATTCGTACGCAACAGATAAAAAAACATTAACTTCTCCGTCCAGTAATGAAATAGATGCCTTTCGTACATGCACGCTATTTCTACGGCGCTGTTTGGACCTTCATGAAAAATATCGTTTGTACATTTTACATTTGTACAGAGTACAGCTCATTTTAACTTACCTTTGTAACATATTGAAATTAAAAGCAATCATCAGAAACCATGCATGAATGTCTCAAGGATATTCACTTAATTGATACAACTGACTATTAACTAAAAACGAGTATTCATGCAGCAAAGCTTTTGCTTACGTTTGATGTAACATCAGAGTACGCATGTAAATTGTTATAATATACAATAAACTGTTGACTTGCCTGTAACATGTTCCCTCGTACAGAACGTGTCCTACAAGGGTAACACAAGCCAAGGTCTGGACACCATAGAGCCGTGTGACACGGACCCCGACCGGTTCCCGAGCCTACAGGCCACCAAGGATCAGTCCGTGGTCTGTACAGAACCGGGGCCTCTCAGTGATGCCTTCCAGGGCATCAATAACGAGGATTTTAAAATGACCGAGACTATCTGGGAGGAGAAGAGCCGCAGGTACTGGGGAGAATCCAATCTGCCATGCAGAGTTGTCGTTCGTTCCTCTCTCAGACACCTCTGCAATGGGCTCACGTCAAGATTTTTGACGGAAATTTTAAAGTGTTATTTTAAAGATATTTTCAAATTAAAATAATACTTCTACATAAAATGAATAAACATCTACTAAAAAGACATATTGAAGTAAATAATTAAAAATATTTAATTAATTCAAGCGCACTATTTTTGGAAGAATAACATAGTGATATTAATGCGCATTTGTAAATAAACATGGACGTGATCCACAAAAGTCACGTGGATCGAAAATAGTCCCGACATTTGGTGAGCCAATAACAGAGGTGAATGTATGAGCCGATGGTAGAGAGTGGGAAGAATCATTCTGTTTCTTAACCAGAATGACGATCTAAATCGTAATTGATTTCGGTTTTCTTTATGACGCTTACTTACTTATAATACGTATAAGGCACATCCGATAATGAAGAAAATAAGAGACGCTTGTTTTTTGTGTGAATTTCCGACAGATCTTTGGAATTTTCTTTACATCTTCATTCTTGTCTTCAATTAATGTGTGTATTCAAGTTTTCCTCATAATGCTGAAATATTTACTGCAATGAAAACAGTTTGTCAAGTGGAGCATTAAATGCTATTGTACACGCAATGAAAATGCTAACTACGAATTCTGCTCAATGTTTCACAAAAAGACATGAGAATTAAAATGTGTTCTTTGTCAAGGGAAACACAAACATAGCAAAAAGGTGTCGGCATAATTGTTTGCGATCTTTACCGCCAGACACATATATTTCAAATATAAGAATAATATAAGCCATTTTATTATTACATTTCAGCTGTCGGCGTCAGCATGAAGCTTGTGAAAACTGCACGCGGAACTGTGTGCAGGGTATGCCGCAGAATAGAAACGAGTGTTCTGTGACGTCGTCAGATGACACCGGTCGGTCACCAAGGTTACCAATGTGCTTCACGTGCTGCGCTACCAAGGATTGCTCTGACGTGTGCAAAAACTACCATGACGATCGTTGTCAGATGGTCAGGTATGTGACTATTGTCTAATGCAAGGGAACAGAAACATGGAACCGTTGACAACTCTTGTTAGGAAAGACTTTGTATATATTCTGTTTTATTCTGCCTAGGTATGACTGCGATAAGCCGGAATGAAATTTATACTTATCTAACTATACATTGTTTTAAAACAGCGTGGTAGAAATAATATATCGTCACTCTGATGATTTAAGTCCAACTTCAAAAAAGCAAAAATACAGTTACAAAAACAGCATCTTATGAAGAAGTCCATCGTATTTTTTCAGACAGTGTTATTTTGTCTTTTAATATACAAATCACTCACATCACGCTTAGAATTGTTTTATGTTTTTTCAAAAGTGAAAATAGACTACATGTGAGATTTTGGTTGTATCTTTATATTTCTAATAGACTATCAAATACACTTACAGTGGAGTGTCAAAATTTATTCGCAAGCACTCTTTTGTGTAAGTTCAGCGCCAAACATCTTAAAGCATGACATAAAAACTACAGTAACAGTTACAACTTGGTTTTTTGTTCCAGGTGCCAGAAGGGTAACTTGATTCAGTTCCAATTGAGACCGAACTACCCCAACTCAGGTCAGTTCTACTGTCACGTTCAACCTGTCCTGGATCAACACCTTATCACGGTCGACTACAAGGTGAAGTACATCCGTTGGACTAACAGAGTGCACCTCCTACACAGGAACCTGTCCGTCTACAGCGATCGCCAATGGCAGGAGACAGGCAAGATGAGGATGCGGTGGGTGTTTATAAAGATTTATTGAGTAAAGTATTTAGGGGCGGGTGTTTTTAGGGTTCAGTAAGTAAAGTATTTAGGGACGGGTGTTTATAAGGGTTCAGTAAGTCGAGTATTTAAGGTAGAGTGTTTATAAGGGTTCAGTGAAAATGACATTTAGGAGCGGGGGTTTATAAAGGGTTCAATCAGAAGGGTATTTAGGGGAGAATGTTTATAGGGATATGAAAGTGTGTGTTCTTAGAATGGTAATATGTGTTTTCCAGAGCTTATAAAGGTACATGTATGAAAGGGTGTTTACTTAATAGGATTTAAAATGACGTGCCAATGATGGTCATTTTCATAAACATAATGAACTTCTACAAAGCCATCTCTCTATATGCCACTAGTGAAGTAAACAATACTATATAGATTACAACTCGGTCTTTTCAGAGACGAGATTATCCACATCGAAATTGACTCCCGGCTGGACCAGATTCCAGACATCGTGCAGTGGAGCCCCGGGGCCTCCACGGGGCGGGTGGGAAGCTACCAGGCCCGGGGTACACCGCTTACAGGCACAGTGGTTTCTGCCAACCCTGTCATGGTCAGGCCAACAACACCCTTTGGCATCCACCCTCTGAGCTTCAGTGAGTCCTAATAATTGATCATGTGTTGGCGGGAAGTAGTGATTGATTACCGATGTATTGGCGAGCAGACATGATCGACAAACGATGTATCGGCGAGCAGTAATGACTGATAAAGGATGTATTGGCGAGCGCAAATAATCGACAAATAATGTATTGGCGAGCAGTTATCTTTCATAAATAATGTATTAGCGAGCAGAAATGATCGATAAACGATGTATTGGCGAGCAGTTATGTTTTCTAAACCATGTATTGGCGAGCAGTAACGCTAATTTTGCTGATGACCTACAATCTATTAGTTTTTTTACTTACAACTGTATGCAGTCGTAACCTATTTTAGTGCAGGAGAATCAGCAGCAAATAGTGAAGTTGTCTGATTTGAATTTACAATGTTTGCCTTAGCAGTGTTGTTGTGACATTTGCATTTATTAAAGTATTAGTCAAAGTATTTATATACATATGTCGACCCTTTAAATAGTTACTTTCTCGGATTATACCGACTTTTATTGAGTGAGCTCGGTAACAAGGACATTAGAAGATGTTTAACTCGCAAATCGACGAATTGGCGAATGATAAATTTGATAACATGTGTCCACTGAAACATTCTTAACCTCATAGCTGTACGTCATTATTTCCCTTGTTTTTATTAATATCGATAACAGGTAAACTGAAATGTGAGGACAACTCAATGGAGAATGTCAGGATTGTTACTGACCAGGACGGACCCTACAAGCTCGTTCCGGATTTGGTCGCTGCTCCGAGCGAATCAGCGTCCTACCTCATCACCAACAAGACTATTGCGCCAACGGCAAGGATCGGACTTAATAAGGACACGTCTATACTGAAGGCTATCTTCCAGCCAGCCAAAGTCAAGTTCGAAACACTGATGGGAAACCTGACATATAATGCAACCCACTGGATTCTTATGCTGGCTGGGGAACTACGAACGTGTCCAGGTGAGGACTTGGATATGTATTGGTGTTGTTTGTAATAATGCTGTTAGAAATTGGCGGTGGTTTTTGTAACGGTAATAGCGTTAGTGAAGTTACTGCTGCTGCTTTTATGTCAGTGTAAGTGATATTTGGTTCTGTATTCATCTACTGTATTATAATGATGTTGTTTTCTTTTGTTTTCTTTTTTGTGTTTTGTCGTTTCACTTCTGTACGCCTGTGTGTGCCATTTCGTGCCTCAGCCTATCTTCAATAATATATACAGTACATACAAACTTCACAATCTTAAAGAAAGAGAAGTATTGCGCATAACTTTTACAAATGCAATCATTTAAGTCAAGGCAGGCCTCATAATAAATATTATATTTAAGGTCATTCCTTACAACTGGTTTCTCGCACTGTTTGCTTGGATTTATGTCTCGGCTTTAATTTTTAACACGTAATTAATCAAATTTTACCATTTTACGGACATGCACTAGAATGTATTTGCACATGCATGTATTTATTTCATGATACATATAAATATTAATTTTAAGGTTTTTGCACCTTCGTCGTCAAGTGCCAGTAACGTTATATGTCTGTGGAGTGTGTGTTTTTTTCCGTAAAAGCACTGTTATGGACGATGCCATTTCTACTTTGTTTCCTATATGTTTCCTATTGTAATTATCATAATTACATATAACAGATATTGGTAAGTTATTTTGTTTGATAATGAGCGGGACTAATGTCCCTGGAACCAGGCACTACTAAGTATCAATATTTGTAATAGCACTGAGCATGAATTTGTCAGGCTTAGGAAAATAGTGTAAATCCAGATCAGCTAGATCCCCATTGGAAACTGTTGTATAAGGAATCTGTATGTCTAGGCACCTTTTGAAGTCATAGTAAGACTGAAAATAGGGACGAGGAATATACATAGTAAACCGTATTAGAATGATGCGGGTTAATTAGAAAACACAACGAAGTCTTATAAATATTGCAACATATATTACAGTTTGAAAAAACAAACGATTAGCTTGTTAGTTGAATACAAGAAGGTAAATAAACTGGGATATGTCATGGAGTACATTGTGATCTGTTCATATTCAGCATGTGTATTTACTCTATTTTTCAGGCTATTTCACACTGAACGTGTCGGATCCTCTCTATATGGACCCCCTCTACCATTTTGACGTCGGGATAGAATGCCCCAACACGTTCCAACTCTCCTTTACCGTTCCCACCGGCGACTCGCCGTTATTGTCCAAGGATATCCAAGTACACATTCGTGACGTCAAGAAGACGTTTATGTTGCGGGTACACGCACCCGCTCAGATAACACAAGAGATTATCGATAAAGAAACGGGTAGGTTTAACCCCACAGCTATTATATCATCCAAGACACCTTGTCACACTGTGTTAAATCAATTAATCAAAATTGGAACAGTTATTTTTAATTCGATAACGATCATACAGCTATCATGTAATAAAGACTAGTTATGGCTAGTACACCGTTTGTTTGGTCTTACACAACATTGCTACATAATACTTTTATGTCTCATGTTATGTATCTATACTATCAAAAACATAATCTTATCCTTTTATCATACTATCTGACTGATGGACAGCAAACTTCGTTAGCTAAAAAGGAATATAGGTGTATAATAGTAATCTCATTTTAAGAATATCCTTTCGTAAAAACAACCATTTTCAGATAGTCTATTTAGGTATCTTGGTGTTCATTGCAGCTGATAGAGATGAAATCGACCAGACGTTTTCTTCTGTGAGAGAGACTGCCAAAGAACCGCCACATTTTTCCATCGTCTTCATCGTGGTGGTGCTCGGGGTCACCCTTATACTTCTCAGTCTGTTGTTGTTCGGCGTGGCCTGGAAACAAGGTAGGGACGATTGTCACATTAACTTGTCAGGCATTCTTATCCTGATATTAAACTATTTATACAGACATATCAGCAAGTTGTGTATATCCTGATCTGACATATCCCAGCAGAGATTGATGATCGGGACTTATGCTTTGTGTTTAAGCTAGATTGGTTCGTGCTTAGCATACAAATACAATTGCTTGGCACTTTTGAAGATGGTAGAAGCAACATGAATTGTTTTGTTGTTAATACACTGCCTTTAAATTCGGTAAAATTTGAAGTCTTTTTCCATTATGTACACATTTGTTTTGAAATGTATTTGACAATGGATTAAGTTGAGCAGAACACTTGCAATCCATTACTAACCTCTATTCCATCAAATCGGTGTATGATATTTGGCGATACATGACGTCACGTGTTACAGGTATCCCAGAAGGCGACATTCTCCGTTTTCGGTTACGTCATCTGGTGTTGCTGGTCGTCTACATCACGTTCAACTTTGTATACTCCATCTTCGTGTCTATGTCTGTGTTTGTTCTTATCGTCATGGCCGTCAATGGGTAAGTATTCCCCCATGCTAGCATTTTATCGTGCCACATTTGTTAATTACTTGTGACAGATTCTTAGATTTTGGCTCGCAACTATTCGCAGGTTATATTTGGATTAATAACTACACACAGCTAAGATGTTTGGCTCACAACTACTAGAAAATTAAATTTTGCCTTATAACTAGCCGCAAATTATATTTTGGCTAACAACTACATGCAGATTAGATTTTGCCTAGGAGCTACATGTAGATTACATGTAGATTTTACCTCACAACTACACGTTGATACCATGTGGATTTTGCCTTGCAACTACACGTTGATTACATGTAGATTTTGCCTCGCAACTACAGGTAGATTACATGTAGATTTTGCCTCACAACTACACGTTGATTACATGTAGATTTTACCTCACAGTTACTTGTTGATTTCATGTAGATTTTGCATCGTAACTACACGTAGATTACATGCAGATTTTACCTCACAATTACTTGTTGATTACATGTAGATTGTGCACCACAACTACACGTAGATTACATGTAGATTTTACCTCACAACTACACATAGACGTAACAAGTTATCTTTGCTAGAAACTCAACAGCATAAACTTTGCATATTGCCTAACTCCCATTTGCTTTCAATTTTAAATGAAATGGAAATGTATGATGCAGTGTCTTTAATCGTCAGCACATTTTTTTTTTCAGAGACACCACCGCTTTTTTGAAACAATATAACCAACAGCGGTCTGTGACGTCAGCCCTCAGTCAGCTGGAGCTAGACACCATGGAGCGACACCTGGTGACTGAATTCCGGCGCCAGAACAGGGAAGCAAGCGACCGGAAGTTGCAGTGCTACACTAATCTACAGGTGGTTCTCAATGACGTTAAGAAGGTGAGGGTTCATCAACTTTAGATATTGACTCAATATAAGGTGGACCTACAACGGACTCAGTCTAGCATGAAAGTACTGAGTACTATCAAGCGACGTTATTTAGTAACCAGAATGCTTTATTGACTAATAACTAGGGATGTCAACGGCTTACCGGTTAACCGGATATCGCATGTGTATCCGGATATCAATTTACTATCTGGTTAACCTTATAAAATGCCCATAACATTAAAATAAATATTATCAAATGTCCGACTTCGTTAAGTTTTGATTCATACTCCTTCATTCTGTGATTAATGATATCGCTGCACACAACCACTTCTCCCCACCCCTTTTCACGGATACATAACGCGTACAGCTGTGAACACTGCAAGCAATAAATACATGTGTGGATTATTGTTAGGGTACTTTAACCTAGTCCAGTTAAGTCAGATAGTCACTATCTGTTTCTACTAAGCTGGGTTATGTGACAATCAGGCTAGCGTGTAAATGGTGTAACATATTCAACTGAGCATGCTGTTTTAATACAGTTAATCAGAACTCGGGTTATTTTACATTACAGTGCGTAGTCATAATCTTAAGTACATACAGTGAGCTCCTTTCATTCAGCTACACAGACTTAATTCTTACTTACAATTGTATGCAGGTACGGGAGGCCCCGGGTTCGATCCCGGGCCGCGACATACCAAAGTCGTTAAAAATGGTAGTGGTATAGCTCCCTTGCTAATGCTCAAGCAAATATAAGGGTAGTTCCACGACTGGTTGGCCTGGTGTCAGGATACTGTGACTGGGTGTGGTATCATGCCAGGTGTTCACGGCATGCTATACACAGTGAAGGCAGCACTATATCTGCTTCAAGTGGACACCGTCTCCAGATAACTGAAATACTGTTGGTGGGACGATAAACCCAATAAAAAAAACAATTTTATGTATAGATATATATAGAACACATGAACCCACAATCTTTGGCAGGGACGTACGGTAAGTACGTTACCCTTGTCGCTTTTGGGGTCACAGCGACCTTGGGCGTGATTCAATGTAAGGGTTTGTAGTAAGTAGTTGAAATCAGGCACCGCGGTGCCATATTTACGATTAACTAACTTTTCTTATTATTGTTTTTCTTATCTACAAAATACTAGTTGGCTGTTCTCGAAGGAAAAACTTTTAAATTATAAATACACAATATAATCACATGAACAAATATCCAAAGTTAACAATAAATAAATTACTGGAAAAGCGATGTTATGAGATGTGTATTTGTACCTAACTGATTCCAGCTACAAGACTCTATAGAGGGCGAGACAAAGTCCGCGTTCAGTAAGCAGAACCTTAAAACCATGGTAAACGACAGCATCCGGGCCTCGTTGGCACAGTTCTCCAACTCTCTTATCCTGTTCAGGTAAGCGATTGTCCGTACTTTAATGAGGATGTCAGTGGACTTAATGATTATATGTCTTAATATGTTGACTAGAGACTATGTCATTGGTAACCTCGAATACTTCATTTTGCCGCAGTATATGTAGTGTGGCATATGAGTATAAATGCCTGATCCAAATAAATAAGTGAATTAATTAATTATAAAATATATAAGTATGAAGAAGCTTGCAACACTGCAATAAACCGCCTAAGTATTACATTTGTATACGCTGCGGTATGTTAATGATACCTTCGGCTGGAAAAGATTTTAAACCGATACTTGTAAACAAGTGCTAAAGCATTGAAAAATGAAAATCAAACAGCTGAGCCAAGATCTTGATTTAAGACCTACATTATTCTTCGCAAAACATCCGTGTAGGCGTGCACTTTAGGTTTTTTATATAAAGAATATTGTTAATGCACTACATTTTATTCCATCATCAATGTTTCTACTAGATAAAGCTCTATCAGATATAGACACTACTAGCCAACACAACACTACACTGATTTTATTGGTCCAGTTTTCCTTAAATATTGACTATAAACGGGATGCAGAATATGCAAAAGTAGGTCAACACAAAGTATGCATAATATCATCACACGATATGCAAAATTTATATAACAATATAGAGCAAAACATTCCCAAATAGTTTTGTTACTGTTCTCCTTATCTTACTACTCGTTTCCATTATTCTAGATCTAGCTATGACAAGTACGAGCGGTATGTGCTGAAAAAGCTATCGGAGGAGGTGGACAATACGTACGGGAGCGTGCAGCAGTCTAAATGGTTACGTGGAGCTCAGTTTCTGTACAACTATGTGGCCATCAACAAGAACCTCCTGGGCCCATCATCGTCCATGATGCCCTTCATGGACTGGGTCAACATGCAGACCGACATGATGCAGCTAGCTAAAGGTTAACCTTCCACAATGCTTTCCGTCATCCTATTTATCTTGATATTTATATCCATTGTCGGCATTACCATTCCTGTAACCCCTGAGTTAAAGGTTCGACTCCGGAATGCAGTTTAAAGGTTATGGTTATGTACAGAGGAACAGCACACTTATACCAATGTTCTTGTAATAACTGGTGTTTGTACATCATCATAAAAGTGTTATTTCATCTCTGTTTCTGTTTTAATAACGCATGATAACTGACAACTACAACGGCAAAATCTTATTGTGACATTATACCTAACCAATAATGCTATGTAGGAAAAAAGAATCAGTATTCCAGGGTTAATAATATCATATCATTTAAACACGATTATCTTTATATTTGAAAAGACTCACTTCATTAAAATATTGATTTTACATACATGATAACAACAATGTTACCTGTGTTGTGTGACGCCCCGTGCATGTAATTTATGATGTCATGTAATTCATCCTGTAAGGGTTCTTACGTGTATTTCCTTTGATGGTCATTAGACTTGGGTTCCTCAGTTCCATCTTCACATGAACATGATACTACAACTATTTACGCTTCTCTGGCCATTATCTTTTCTTATGTCAAAAATTAATATCACTTACAATCAACAAATGTTTGTAGTTCTAATAGAAATAATGCTTCTCCCTCTTTTTAATAATTCTGGGTGGACATTATTTTTCAATGACGTCACTACTTACGTCATTACATATCAAAGAAAACGTCAGCGCTTGGACATTTTATATTTAAATAGATCGGTCTTCTTTTCATTGTTTGCATTTGAGAAACCCATCAGGAGGTGCGAGGTTAGAGCTCTATAAAACTGGTTAAAACACCCCAGTCGATCAAAATTGCCGACAGACCGTTCCAAGGCGGTAACTCTCGGGTTTGCCCTTTTTGTTAAATGACTCATTACAGGTTTGTTCTTGCTTTAACATTTGGCTTGCACGTGAATTCATTTGTCCCATGCCTTTTCATGGTTTGGTATATGTTGCATAGGACTTTGTCACATATTCTTATCCAGTTTGATAATTAAACCATTAACGATGGTTTGAAACAACATTGTTTGCATGATACGTATTGCAGGCCTGACTCTGCCGCTACCAGACCTGCCCAACCTAACCCAAGATTTTATTGCCACCTCCCGTGGGCGGCCTATCAAGACCCCTCGAACCAACACGCGGCCAACTTCAACTCAAACCCTCAACCAGTGGCACGTACAACCAGACATACACCCACATAACCATTCCGCCTCTACCGAGACACAGTCAGGTAATGATGCTTCGAGAAATCCTTGGCTGTTGGTTGGACGGTTTGTTTGTTTAATGGGAGCCTAAATTTACAAACATTAATATTTATGCTGCCAGTCCTATCCTGTATCTTTATTAGGTTAGATATCTAGTGACATGTCAATTGCTTGATTGAAATAAATAGTTACGTATTTGAGAAGTATTGTTGACACATGTAGTGTCAGGTTATTCGGACGCCTAGTCCTATAATATTCATTTTGCAGAGTGGTGTAAGTTAGGCAAAAACCCCATTTGTTAGTAATACCATATATTAACATTTATATTAACCATCCTCAATATATCTTGGTTACCGTCTTGGCACCCTGATGATTATCCATCGCTAGGCAACATCGAGCGGGTAACGAGCCTTCACTCGGAGAGTTACGTCATCTTTTTCCTGTGCATGTTGTTTGTGGATGTGTGTTGGCTGCTTCACAGGATGGTGAAGGCTTCTGGGGTCGGAAAGCTGCTACTTTACGGATACCCAATATACGTAGACGTCAGAGAACAGAAAGGTAGGGTGATCATAAGTGTATAAATCTCGGGAACATTTATGTGTATTTTAGTGTATTTATGGTGTCCTTGTATGTTTTAAGTAAATGTTGAACAAAACCTTTTTTCCAGTACCCTTCTGAATTTTAGATTGGACGGACATAATCAATCTCCTAAACGTTCTAAGACGGGCAAATGTTCCAATACGTTTTCCAGGGGAGATAACCAACGTGCTTGAAAGACAATGCTTTCCTTTATTTATCTAACATTATTAGATAACAAAAATATCGTTTTATTGAAGATTTAATTAAATAATTTAAGAACGGATACGTTTAAGTTTAAGACATAAAGGTTGTTTCGTTATGGAAATATTTTCTTTACACGCTTATAATGATAAATTACAATACTCCATATTGTAGAAGGTCCTAACAATGAGGTCAAGAAAAAGCTGAACAAAAAGTCGAAAACGAAAGCCCTCAAGTCCATCTTGAGAAAGGTACTGCTTATACAAGATTACAAAATAAGTGTTACTACTACTACTACTACTACTACTACTACTACTACTACTACTACTACTACTACTACTACTACTACATCTACTACTACTACTACTACTACTACTACTACTACTACTACTACTACTACTACTACTACTTCTACTACTTCTACTACTACTACTTCTACTACTACTTACTACTGATACTTCTACTACTACCACTATTACTACTACTACTACCACTATAACCACTACTTCTACTGCTACTACTTCTACTACCACTACTACTACTAAAAACTACTACTTCTATTACTGCTACTACTACTACAACTATCTCTATTACTACTACTTGTCTACTTCTACTACTACTACTACTACTACTACTACTACTACTACTACTACTACTACTACTACTACTACTACTTCTACTACTACTTCTACTACTATTGCTATTACTACTTCTACTATTACTGATACTTCTACTACTACTATTTCTACTACAACTACTTCTTCTATTACTCTACTATTACTCTACTATTACTACTACTACCACTACTACCACTACCTACTACTACTACTACTGCTACTATTACTGCTGCTTCTCTTACTACTATTACTACTGCAACTACTACTACTACTACTATTGTAACTACTTCTACTACTACTACTTCTACTACTACTACTAGTACTACTACTACTACTATTACTGCTATTACTACTACTACTACTGTTACTACTGTTATCATTGTTATTGTTATTATTATTATTATTATTATTATTATTATTATTATATTACTACTACTGCTACTACTAATACAAGTAATACTAGTACTAATACTACTAATACTATTACTGCTATTACTACTACTTCTACTGTTACTACTGTTATTATTGTTGTTATTATTATTTTTATAATTATTTTATATATATATATATATATATATAAAATAATTATAAAAATAATAATAACAACAATAATAACAGTAGTAACAGTAGTATACAGTAACAGTATATATATATATATATATATATATATATATATATATATATATATATATATATATATATTACTACTGCTACTACTTATACTAGTACTACTACTACTATTATAACAAAATGAATAATGTTATTAAATTTATGTCCAGTAAAAAACGAATTAAGTTTAGTAATTATTGGTTAGTAATTGGTAATTAAAAATAATGAGGTTTTAGTTTAAGCTTGTCACACTACAGCATTAAATGATCATGTTTGTCTGATCATGTTGACAGTACTGTATTTGCATATATTGAGTTCGTGGTAATATCTAATTGCAATAGGGTATCATTTCTTAGTGATTATAAGTGTATTGCAGTAAATTGTTTATAAAACAGTTCTAATCAGGATAATATGAATTTGATTAATCAGTGACCATTTTGTCACCTTTCAGGGTGTGTCTACAAACTTCATCCCCAAGTTGATCTGCACCTTGTTTGTCTGTCTGATGGTCTACTTTGTATCCCTGTGTGCCTACAAGTTTATCAACAGAGATACCTTTAACTATCTAGGCTACTACAATGATATGGTAGGTCGCGACCGTTAATGGCGCTTTGCTGAATGTCTTATGTTTGGAGAAAATATTCAGAAGGTAGGGAATTATAACCAAAGAATAACAACACATGAGCATTTCGCGTCTATATATACATGTATTTATATATTTGAGGACTATGACACAAACATCAATGGTGTCCGATATTATATGGTACCATTTCACATTAATGTGATCGGAGTTATATTCCATTGTGAAAGAGATGAAATAAAATTGTATTGGGTTTACAGACAAATTAGAATAGAAACTGTTAACATCATGGTGACATCGGCAACTGCTCAGAACGAGTCTTTTATTCAAAAAAAAGCGCGGTTTAAAAACGTGGTTTCATAGACGGTCGAGCTTTGTTATCAGAGTTTTTCATCAGACACCGGAGATAATATATATGAAATAATATGCCGTCATTAAGAGAACCTCAGCCAAGTGCATGTGCAGAAAATAGCAATTTCAGTTTAGCAAGAACATTTTTATTTACATAAACAGGTGATTGCTAGTTTTAATAAATGTCACGTTATCTTTATTTAGCAAAAATTGACGTCATATTACTAGCATATGTTAAGAAAATCTCATTTTCAAAATAATCTATAAGCCTACTATTTATTGTTTTGATGCAAATTTGCATTTTTATCCAGATAAAATGGGAAATGGGCTTTTACTTTTGATGTATTTAAATATTTTTTCTCCAATGGTTTGGCATTACATAAAAAAACTTTTTTGCATTCTTCCAGGAGGACATCATGAACATTAACCAGGCCGTCGTTAACACACGGGTCCACTCTCACGCCCATCGTATCAACAACGTGGAGTACCCGATGTATGAAGAAGCCTATGAATGTCAACCTACAGACCCACCAACACATCCTGAACCTCATTCAGACCCACTGGGACGCCATCAAACGTTCACATGTCACCACTTACTGCGGTTATCTTCAGAAATTAAATATTTCCGCCAAGTGTGACGAACTGTCCAAGGACGAATCGCTTTCACAGATTCGTCTAGAAGGTTGTTCGTTCCCGCCAGTTATTCCTGGGCTCTATGAAAGGTAAGCAAATATTGAATTGGTGGTTTTATAGTTAATTGTCATAATGTTGGCAACTTTTGTTTTCTTTTACAAATGTTACATTTCGGAAAACCTATTAAATGGTGCCGGCTTTGCTTTTTATTTGTTTTAAATCTTTCATTGGTCTAATGAATTAAAATTATACACATATTTTTATATATTTATAGGATACCGAAAAGTATGAAAAAGACACAACTTTTCAATGTCTATTACTTGCTCCCATATTGCTTTGACCTGTTTAACTGTTCCAATTTGATGCTTTGCATGAACGATTTTTCTTATAAATACTGAGGGGTTAAATTTAGACGGACCTCTCCCGAGCATAATAGATTACTGATTGCAAATGTTAGACAAGTCATTGATGCGAAGTAAAAATAATGCCAAGTAACAGGTTTAAGCGATAGGATAGTAACAAAAATATGCTGCTGCTGATGATGATGATAATTGAAAAATTGAAAGTCGACTCGTACCACTATTGCTAATAACGCTTTTTAGATCTCTTATTATCTGTTTACAGCAAATAGCCAACTCTTTTTACCTTACTCATACATACACTTTCTTTTTTTACACTTTCTCTACACCTTTAACAGAGATATTATAAAAGGAACAAAAAAAAACAACTCAATGTATCCCCTCCCAGGTGACTGCTTCTATTTCTCCATCAGTCAGTGTTACAAACCGTATTGCTAACAAAAAGCACGTGTTCTTATGTGCAAAGTAGATCAGCCGTTCACCACATGTTTGACCCATCACCGTTTGGTTAACCCGATTTATGAACACATCTTTGAGCCACAACTTAAAAAGACAAGCATAACTTTGTTTCCTATTAAATATACTACTTTTTAAGATCCGAACACGTTTTTTCTTATGTAATTATAATCAAAGTAATAACGAGTGTAGATACTTGCATGTCATATACACTGTACACCTTATAAATATATGTGAAAAACATACTGTATGTATCTATCATTGTGCTGCTATAGAAACCAGAGCTCCTCGAGTCACGTGGCTAGTGGTCAGATGGATGGGTTCTTGACCAATATCCGGAAGTTGGTGTCCGACACGTGTTATGTTATTATCATCTACATGTCTGCCATTGTCATCAAAGAGCTGATGGGCACTGTACTCTGGATCTATACCAAGAGGTATGGGTGTATACTTGGAGCTAGTTCTACTATTTTACCTCATAAGCAAAGAATCGATCAGGCTGGCAGAAAATGTAGATTCAGATCAGTTAGCTACCTGATGGAAGCGGTTAGATCACGATATAAAAATTATAAACTATTTTCTTTAAGCATTTATTAGCGAAGCTGAGGTGGTCTGTGGTAAGTTATAAAGTTATTATCGATATAGGTGGTCAGATGAGGTGCGTATAGGTATGAAAAAATGTTATTAAGATCAATGTCACATATAACTTCGTGTTTCTAGAATACTTCATGAAATACTTCGGACTTTGCAGAAGAGATATAAAGTTGTTTATATGGTACAAAAGCGTATATTTAGGGTATATTTAGGATATATTTTACAGTCTTAAAGTATAAATAATTCAATATTTCTGAGCAGTGTCAAAGACAGTAAGTATACCAATGATGTGTATCATCTTCCTACTTGATACGTGTTTATTTAACACTTTTGAACACAAAATTAAAATTTACACTCAGTCAATAGGGGTGTCAGATCTGCTTTTACAGGGGCATAACTCAGCTACGCTATGTTTTAGTATGAAAGGGAAACAAATCCCCGTGATTTTCATTGGTAAAAATACTACTATGTGTTTTATCATGATTTTCTTTACTTGCTTTGAATATTTATCCTTTAAGAAAACATTTTACCTGAAAAAATACAAACAAAACTGGTTCTCATTTATTCAAGCTCAGATTTTCTGCTCATAGGACCCTGGCGTTTATTCTTGTTCATCTTTATTTACAGTTGTGTAAATGAAACTGTTGTGAGGTTTCCAAGTTTGAGCACAACAGAATCGAATGACGTGTGATAAAGAAAGAGAAAATGTGTCGCAGTAAGGTCACTGCAGTAAAGGCCTATGGCGATTTATTAAATGTCGTATGTAAATCGCAATTAACATCCAGTATTTCAACCTGAGCATTTATGTCTATAGATATGCCAACCACTATAATTTCAGGTCAGGTTTTGTGAGTTTACGTATCATATATGAGACAGACGAAGCCCCGGGTTCAGCCGACTCATCAACTACTAACAAGTGAACATGTCATCGGAACTATCGGATATCTCCGCCATATTTCCGAAATGTACCGACTGTGTGAGGTGAAACACAATAAAAGCCATGCCTCATTAGTGAACAAACGACGTTTTCAAACTGTGAAGGGTATTTTCTGTGCTGTCTATTATATGTTATGTGAAATGAATTGTTTGATAAACAGCACAATGGAAAATGAGGGAAAAAAAACGACAGAACAAGAGTTACGTCGATGAAAATAACGATTACGTTGATTATGCGTTGATGTGTTAGTGCTGTGTTTTTTATTTATAGTTGGTGCACAAAACATACAATATGTTACGTTGATTGATGAAACGTCACGCAGAGGAATTTGCGGTGGCGTGTAGTATTCCTGGATATGATAGACTAATTACTATTTTAGTTGAATTTGATCAGTGGTTAAATCGCGCTTTAGCCTATACATTTATAGGTGAAATGAACGCTATACTACTGTGAAGCATATTGTTGTGTTGTGTTTTCAAGGGGACGATAAAGTTTCAGTGTTCTAAAACTTCAACTAGCCAGTGGTCTTCTTTAAATAAGCCAGACTGGGCTATCAAAAAGAAGTGTGTCTATTACAGTTTATTAAGTATGTATTGTTGTACAAGAAGAACTTATTTAAGTCTTCAATTCTGGAATCATGCCTAATGTATATGGCGTCAATTCATTAACTATCATCGGTCTTTACAATATTACAATCTGACCATTTGATGTTGCTTTCATTATGTTGTGAAGTAAATTTATTTCGCTCGTACAGTCTAAGATAGTCCCCACCCATAAAATTCCTGAATATTTTGATTTCGATATTATTTTAAAATGTGAACAAAATACACCAGTAACATTTTCTTTTGATATTTGATTTGCAATACCAGGGATTTGTTTTACCAAAAGTTCTCGTCAATGTGTCTGTCGTTGTTTTGTTTTATCATTTGCATTCGCGCAATAAGCCCTATAGATCAAAATGCTGGGTGTTTTTAGGTACGTTTTTATTGTGAAAGTATTTTTTATATCTGTTTTATGCTTTTTATTAGGCTAAAGGGACCCATGCTATTTATGGTTAGGGCTATTTTCACCTCTTAAATAACACTTCGTTAGATATCGATGAAAACTGGATTAAATGATCATATTCAAGCAACTGTTCTTATATTAAACATAATGTCCATCTAAAATGTGTTTTGTCTTTAGGTTTGTGCGAATTAAAAGCACGTTGACTAGTTTCAGGCTATTATAGCTGTTGACTAGATTCAGGCTAATCTAGCTCCATTTACATTGTTCATACTTTAAACTTCGGTTCCGTGAATACACACCGTAAGTATATGTCTTAAAACAATACACGCAATACTCTGACGGCGACATCTTTTAAATACATGTCAATATGAAACATGGATGGTATCTCCCTATACGTCATGTGCGCACTATAAATAGTGTCTTTAAAGCCGTTTAGACTTGGGAGCCGTTTCATTTACACTTCTATGAATGTTTATGGTTAATAAGACCACTTAATTATCATATGTGCGATTCAGTTATAGTCTTATGACTATATTTAGAATTAGACGTCTACTGGACCTATGTCAGATAATAAGTATATGGTCCTAAGACTTCATTGGAAACAGCCCTCCCCTTAAAAAATAATCTGATGCGTATGGCGTCTGTAAATGAGTGAGAAATAACACTAACGCTGTACCAGGTTCGACCTTTTTATTAACGTTACGTCGAAAACATATTCAAATAATGTCGAGGGGGATGTGGCGTCACGACGCCGCCAAACGTGGTGACGTCGCGTATATTGACTCGCTCTTTCTAACAGCGTCTGTTTACTTTACACCTTTTTCAAAAAGATGTCCATTCTGGGCCAGATTATCATTTGATATGACAAAACACCACGATGACTTAGGATCTCCATAGAAGTACTTGTATACATGACCTTAACAAATCATTGCTTTTTACGTCGCAATTATTTGATACCTGCCATTATCTTTAAAGTAAAGAAGTGTCGTTCATTTTTATAGGCTTCTTTCCATAAGCAAGATTAGTTAATGATGTAGATGTTGTAGACATGATCACGTAGAATTGTGTCTTGTCAAAACACGCTCATATAGCAAGGTGAACCTGTTTATTTATAAATTTTAACACACATAAGATTTAATAAAGCGCTCTAATGTAAGGTTAGTTCACAGGACGCACGTGTATCGAAAACAAAACTAAGAAACCCGAATAGCTATGAACCACAAAAAAAAACATTTATACATTATCTTCTACAGCCACAGGTATAATTATTTTCTATTACGACACCATTTTATATGCTTTATTTCTTTATCATTGTTATTTTTAGTTCGAATAAATTTTCATGCTATTGATTTTAAGTTGATAACTTAAATTTATCAGCAATCACGTGTGTTTTACCAATACGTTGTATTGTGCTCGAAATTGTTTTCATTTGTTCATTAAATTACAAATTAAGTAATGTCATATACTGTAACATAATTATGAATACATAAAGAGTCGTTACATGAGTGGTTGTTAGTGTTATTTGCATTTTCTCCTGCCTTTATAATGGTTTCTATCTTGAAATAGACATCCTTACGCCAAGAGCCTTGCCGTTGACTTTTATTAAATGTATAGTACATGCAGTGTTTCGATTTGTACCACTGTTGCCTAAGTGAAAGCCTAGAGACCCTATACATTACGTGTGTCTCTCAGCTTCTCTTGTAGGACATAGATGATGATGCAGACAAATATCTCTGCAGGGTTGGACTCGTAACGTCATGGACGTTTCAACACTGTTTGCCAAGTCCTCTATTAAGGTAAATCAAGTGTAATAGCAAATATACATGTATTTTAAAAAGTAACACAACGGATGAGTTGTATACTTAAACGCTGACTTGTATTCCAAATTATCAGATATCAGAAAATTCTCCAAACAGTTTTGAATTTATGGATACTTTTGTCTTCTAAAATTGGTATTAAATGTGTCTCCTTTTTAGAAATAAGAAGTGTTTTGCGAATGAGTATCATTTGGAAACAAGATATAACGTCAGACAAACTAAACAAACATGTTACTTGATACGTTTGATTCAAACTATTCCAAATATGTAATGAATACTTTACAAACCCAACACGTTTAAGACTGATTTTTCTGCTTATTGTACTTTATTACAAAAATCACCGAGCTGTTGATAGCCCCACGATTTATTTCAGAGTTAACCAAAATGTTCTGTAAAGAGTTTTGATTGATGCTGCAAAGTAAAAAATAATCATTTTACCACATGCTTTTGTGTTCTTTTAGAGTTTTAATATACCAGGTAACGTATTTGTAATCAAATTTAGCACAAATCATACAATTACAATTCATTTATAACAATAAAATAAACATAACATTTTCCCGTCGTCATCTGGTAAAGTAATGCAGAAATAATTGTTAAAGTGAAAACGTAGAAAGAAAAAGAGTTGATATTTGTGCCCATACCAGGATTCGAACCATCAACCCCCAGTTTTGAAGCATTTTAACCCTTATTTCGATACTCTTCAGTTAGAGGTGCAGCATTACATTTGCCTCTACCTTAATGGTGGTCGGCAGTTTACAAGAACTACTTGCTGTTATCAAGTCTCCAGTTAGGCATTTCTATGTGACATATCCATGTCTTAATGTATCAAACAAGTCAGTGATATATAAGGCAACTAATATGTTTCGAACTTCATTCAAGAAATATTGAACGAATAACAATCTTAAAACCCTCGTTCAGCACTGCTAACATCTTAGAATAAAATATGCTTAACCCTACGTGGTTCGAAGTTGCCTAAATATACGTGGTAAAAAGTTGGAGTGGTACAAATCTGGATGCGCGACGCCAATAATATACTATTATATGGAATGCTCACTGAAATTTGCACATAGGGAAAGTATGTTTAGCGAACTTTCATAACATTGATAAATAAGGACCTAATTCGGTAAATGGCGTTGCTTTTAATTACATATTCATACTTAGGTAAGTAGCTAGGCATGCTTCTCGGTTAACAGAGTGAGATTATCTATTAGCAACTAAACAGTCCATAGCCAAAAATAGCTTGTAATGTGCTTGAAGTATTTTTGGGGAAAGAGGTTAATGTTATGGAATTTGAATCGTTTGGTTTAAAATAAGACCCGTAAAGTTTTCAAACAGATCTTATTCGATTTGGATGATCATTAATAAAAGTACGTCACACGGAGAAAGCATTTATAGATGCTTAATTGCTTGAAGTATTCTTGTTCTAATCGAGAAAAGTTGAAAACAAATCGCACCATGACCAAGTTAATGGTGGACTCCCATATCCATAATAAAGGTAAAAAGAGCTATTTATTGTCTATCAGAAAGACCCAGAAATAAGTCAACTTTTGCAACTTGTACGAATGTTCTGCTGCATAGAATGCACATACCGCCAAATTGCCAATCGGTTACCCCCAAATTTCAATAAAATATGTACTTCCAGTAAAAGTGGATCAACCATCATTGTGCACAGGTGTTCAAGATTTTTACTTTCTTTTAATTCTACGTTTCAGCTTCCTTTCCACATACACACACAAAAGATTATCTTCAAAATAGGAAATTTGATGCCAAAACATAGCAACAGGCTGTTATTAAAGAGAATAAGAGTGCCAAAGTACCACAAAATACGCCCGTCGAAAATTTTGGTAAAAAAAGTTTGACAGATAGATGTATTAAGTTGCAGGAATCCCTATAACACAAATGAAACTTGGTAACCAGCCAATTTAATACTAAAGAATGTCAGGATATTTGCAAAGGTGTCAATTATATCACAGGAACTATGTACTACTATAATGGATTTGATAACCAGCCACATTAATAGTAAGTGAGATTTTATGCCCATAAACATTTGCCCCACTTTCATGAAGATTGGACTACAACTGTTTGATTTAGAGAGCTGACAAGGTGAATTTGCCATTTTTATATAAAGGACCATAACTCTGATGTGCCTGAAGCAATTTGGCTGGTTATCGGACTTGGTCGAGATATTACGCCTATAAACATTTTTTCTAAGTTTATGAAGATCAGATAACAACTGTTTGAGTTAGAGAGCGGACATCGCTGTGGACGCCGCCCGCCTTCCGCCGCCCGCCCGCCACGGGTGTTCCCATTATACGATCCGTCTTCGACGGGCGTTGTAAAGTCCAAGTCACAGGTTCTACTTGCGGTCGGTATTTAGTGTAACCACCCCTTCAAAACCCTCTGAAATATGGCTCCTTATTCGATAAATGGCGCTCTCTTATGTTGTTTTTATTTTTTTTTATATGTGCCATTAAATTTCACACAAACATGGCAAAAACGACACGTCATTTGATGATAAGACTACATGTAAAAAGCCAATCGTAACGACTCGGCCATTTCCGTAATTTCGGAAAATAACCTCGTAAACCATAGTAGTGATACAACCATCTACTTATAGATTCAGTGATATGGTCGGTTGTAATTCGGCTACATAAGCGCGTCTTTTTTTAATATGGCGACCTTCGATACCATGTAGGAAAACCTAAATCCATTAAAACACTCAAACAAACATGAAAATCTCATGCTTACCTATTCGTCAGTGTGTATTTAGAATTTCGTATTTCATTGTTCATAGTGATCACGCGAGGTCACAATCAGGGACGGACTACTCTCTCTGCATATGATTCCCGAGGTCTATTTCCGAAGAAATCGCCGAGGGGTCCCGATTGGTAAAAAGCGAAATTATCTAATCAGCAAAGAAAAAGTCCATAGCAGCTTGTAATGTGCTTGAAATGATCTTGGGAAAGAGGTTAAGGTTATGGCAATGGAATCGGTGGGGTTCAAAATTTAAATACTTGACCCGTCAAGTTTTCAAACTGATTTTATTCGATTTGGATGATCATTAATAAACGTCCAACACGCGAAGAAAGTATTTATAGCACGCTTGAAGTTTCTGTGTCAAATGGTAATGGACTCGGGATTTTGGGGTCCTGGGCCAACACGAGATGACATTAATTAACAGACTATAACCTCAATCAGAGTTCTTCAGTAAATTGTTTTACTCGTCAGCGAGATAACGTTGAATTTTGAAATCTGGTTTTGTTTATGCTTTTATTAATATTTTTGTTGGCGGTACTTTGGTTGTTGTTGTTGTTGTGTTGCGAATCATCTCCCCGAATTCCACAATATAAATTTGAAATACGATTTTCTTTCAATTCAATTTATTTAAGACAGGATCAGATTATTGTGCACCCTAAATGATTATTGTGATGCAAGAATCTCAAATCTTTAGCGAAATCTTTCTCGTCTGCTTATTCAACCCCAGTGTCCTACATCATTGTGGGGTAAGAGAGTCGGATTCCAAAATTATAAATTTGCAAAACGATTGCCGTCGTTTCTGTCTACACAAAGTAAAAAAGTCAATAAAGTGGAGGAACAATTTAACAGACACAAGCAGAAAACGTGATGTAAATTTTGTATCATGTCAACATAAATCTCCGTTTTGTGTTAAAAGACATTCGTTGTTTTGCTAAGCTTTGAAATACTACGCAATTTAAATAATCATTGTGTTTCTTTTCGGCAAAGAACACTACTCATCATGGCTGCCTAGTTGTTTGCGTTTGTCCAAATGTACTATAAATAGAATTATGATTGTAAAATGTATGTGCAGTATCACTTATACTGTGCGTACAAAAATGATGGTAACCACCAATAATCATTATGTTATAATTGTTGTGGTTGTTGTGGTTGTGATTAGAATTGTTGTAGTTTTGGTCATTGTTTTTTTTTCTTAATTCCCGTCGTCAATATTATGTAAATATTACTAGGTATGCGCACTCATATATATCCCATGAATGCACTCACGTTCCTTGTCCTGCTCTATTTTAATATGATAGATAGATACTTTATTCATTCATAGGCCTACATAAGACCAATGGCCCGTCAGTACACAGGTTGTATTAACATAATATGTCATAATCACTGTGTATTTGTATACGTATGCAATCATGTCTTCGCTTATTTCTTCCTTTAATCTCTCTCTCTCTCTCTTCTCTCCCAGCCTCTTTCTCTCACTTTTTCACGCCCTCTCTCTCTCTCTCTCTCTCTCTCTCTCTCTCTCTCTCTCTCTCTCTCTCTCTCTCTCTCTCTCTCTCTCTCTCTCCCTCCCTCCCTCTGTCTCTTTCTCCCTTGCACATACATGTATATATTGCAAACCTTTTCTTTCATGCAGTTACTTCTTTTATGTTCGATACACATATGTATTATGTGTATCACTTTGATACTTTGCCTTCAGGAACTACTACACGTTGTTACTTTTATATTTTTACCTTCATACATGCTTATACATGTATCACTGAAAAGTGGAATAAAAGAGTATATATAAGTGTATATACAGCCATCAGTTAACATATGTATAACTGTCTATAGTTTGTTGCAATTGAGAAGTTTCGATTTAGTAGCACGACATCTGTGACTTTTGACGGCGTGTTGTTTTCTTTTCACCCGACTGTTTTCACGACAATTCTTCTACTTATTCATCTACACAATTCACAAACCTGTGAAACATTATCTCCCAGTGTTTGCGTCGCCTAAGCATCAATAAATTTTCTCGTAATCCCTCGCAAAACCTCGGCCTTTTCAACGATTAGACTTCTCCGGAGACCGCCGAGGAGTTACGAAAGACATGATAACTACAACAACTGCCCATTTCCAAATTTATAGCGCGTTCCATAAAGAGCGCCCAGCTTCAGCGCGGACGCCAATTATATCAAGCTACCTAATATCTTTACCTGATCCTAGCTGAAGAAAGTACATGGACGAGTGACTTGTTGCCCGGGGCAAACACCGCGAAGGTATGACATGTAGTAAAATTTATTATTTCTGGACTAAGCGATCGTCTACATCTTAGGCGTGTAAGTACATAGTGTATTACTATATGTACTTGAAGTACGAGTAGGATTCGAAAGATTATCATTCGACTCTACTCACCGGGACGTGACCGTCCAAAAAATAAATATATAAACAGATATGTCCCCAAAAAAGATTAGCTACCTCTATAAAATGCATTTGCATCCAAATTAAGAATAAGCTAGAGGGCTTTCGAAAATGTGTGTATGTTTGATTCTTTATAATGATTGAATAAGAAACAAAAGTAGACGTGTATTTTTTTCTTAATGCACAATGCAAACGTGTAGCGTGCATACACACATTTAAGCGTGTAACGTTCATGCACACAAGCGAGTAGCGTGTACATGCACATATATAAGCATGTATGGTACATGCACACATAGAAGCGTGTAACGTACGTGCACATATTAAAGTGTGTAACGTTCATGCACATACACAGACGTGTAACGTACATGCCTATTTAAAAGCGTGTAACACACATTCACACATAGAAGCGTACATCCACGCATACAAGCGTGTACGATACAGGTACATGAACACATGCAAACGGGTAACATGCATGCACACTTACAACGTGTAGCATACACGCGCACATACAAGCGTGTAACATACATGCACACATACAAGCGTGTAAGGTACATGAACAAAAAGAAACGGGTAGCACACATGCACACATACAAACGGGTAACATACATGCATACATACAATCGTGTTAGGTACATGAACACATACAAACGTGTAATTTACCTCTACGCATACACGTGTAAAACGCACATGAACGCATGCAAGCGTACACCGTACAAGTACAATTCAAGCGTATAACAATCATGCCCAGAAGCGTATATCATGAACAAATACGTAACAAACTTCTACATACAATCACACATATCTGCTCGTGACGTACTATCAAACATATGAAATTGTAACGTACACGCACACATACAAAAGTGTAACGTACATACGTATACGTACAAGCGTGCAGAGTACATACACACAGACAAACGTACAACGTACATGCACAAATACCAACATGAAACGTTTAAGCACAGGCGTATAGTTTGCATGCATGCAATGCATAAATATGTTAACAGGTAACTTCTCAATAACAGTTTGATGTAACGTAGACAACTCTCAGTGTCTGTCTCAGAGTTGTTGTTTTTAACAATGGTAACAATGTTCAATGTATATTGAACAGGTGTAAAGTCATTTAGTCTGCTGTCAATATATTTAGACAGAAACTGTTTAATATTTACACTCAAGCCAAACTATGGTTGTAGGCCATCAGCAACTCACTTCTCGTTACAAACCTTGTGCAACTTCTACAAATGTGGTTATAAAAAATAAGGGCAAAACCGGTTTTGTATTTTAACTTGACCTCGGAATGTCCCGGTTGGTTACACAACCCCCCACCCCACCCCCCACTCCACCTCCCAGTTCAACTTACCGGGACCTGCCTCCATCTCAGTTAAACCAGAAGTTACCATCATGGCGAACATACTGGTCCTGGGTGTGGCGCTATGTAAGTAGAAAACTTTTTTTTATAATTACACTTATCGGACCTAGTTAGGATTATACTTTGGCATATTTGTTTTGTTTTTGTTATCGAGACTGCAAAATCTGAACAGTTGAAACAATAAATTATCTATTTATTTAATATTTGATGTCTGTGGCCATATTAAAACACAAACAAAAAAACACACACAGATTGTTACGAAGATTTCTGTGTTAAAGTCAACAATAATGCGCTGTCTTTCTGGGTGGTCATGTAATATCATGAAACAGAGGCTGTATATTTAATAATAAAATACCAATCGTTAGTTACAATGTAACGGTTACCGTCGTTAAGTTTGCTCATTATTCCACACCACACCATGCACTTGCACTAATAAATCATTTTTTTCTAACGTATATTTCTATTATATTGTTCATCCCTGATCATTGGCAAGCTTTATGGTAAAATATGATACAATGCTTCAAAGTTTAAACATATTCGATGGCACAAAATGCAAAAATTCTTAAATTCTAAAATAATGTTTTATTTGTTTTACAATTGCATTCTTTAATCATCTAGCTTCACGTGGTGTACCACTGTCTTAATGTCACGTGTGTCATCTGATTTCTTCCGGTATGAGTATTTTTAATAAAAAGTGTATGCTGCAGATACTTTTGATTTGATTTGTTCAAAAAAATAAAACGAAATATGCCAAGTCTGTGAAACAACTCAAAATTTCGATGTATTCTGGACGTTATTGATAATATGCCAATTGTATATTTTATACCGGTACTTGTTTCCAACAACTTGTCTTCATTAACAAAAAAGAGATCTTATGTCGATGTCAAAGTATATGCATGTATAAAGATGACGACAACGTAAGCAATGTTATGACTTAATACAGGGCCACTTGAAAGACTTTAAGGTGGTTTGCTTATACCATACGTGTTATTATAGCTAGCTACCCAATATTATGACTTGGCCGTAGCTGCAGAAAGCACATGGACGAGTGACTTGTTACTTGGGGCCAACATCACGAAGGTATTCTATTGTAAAATTTAATATCTTTGGTCTCGATGGAGCGATTGTATTCATCTCCGGTGTATACGTACACGAATAACGCGTAGTATTTTATACTTTATACTTTCTGTCATTCGAAACTACCCACTAAGACGTGACCGACCAAAAGTAACAAATGAATATATCTATCCCCCGTACGGTAAGCTAAGCCCCAAAACAATATATTGGTTATATTCCAAATTTTAACAACTTTTCACCACAACTAACTTAAGTTTTGCGAACTTTTTATGTCCTCAAATCTGACCTTTAAATAATCTCATACATGTCGAATTTGGATAAATAAGAACAAAACAGTAATGTCATTTGTTTTCTACATTTTATTATAGCATACTTTTCTAAATAAAAATACAACAAAACATGTGAAAAAACAAATTTCTTTCTTTCTTTGCTTTAATTTTGCTTTTTTTACGAATCTTCCTCGCTGACGTCGATTCCTTGTCGCCATTTTGGAGTGAAGAAATTGACGCGATTTCACTGGATAAAATTGGGAAACTAAAATCGTTTGATTTTATTATTCTCGGAAGGCCGAGTGTTGACGTAAATGATCGACTATGTAACATCGTAAAACGATAATTGCCGACACTACACGAATTATTAATGAGATTGATTACACATTTAATACCTTAAGGACATACCTAAGGTCATACCAGATCGTTCTGTTGTTGTTGTTTTTACTGTTTCTCTCAGTTTGTCTTCACCCATTTCACTTTTAGCATGTGAAGTAGGTTAATTAAGTTTAGGATTTAGTCAACATTGTTCTTTGTATACATAACTCAGAAAAATTGATTCCATACAAAACAACTTTGAAAAGAATAAGATACCGAGAAAGAAAAGAAACTTGCCATGTTCCTTCAGAAAAATACAACGTAAACAATGATTTGTGTAATGTGAAGCTGCTGCATATGTGCATTTTCTGCGTGTCACTTTAGTTTTATAGTTAATTGTAATAATGTTGGCAACTTTTTTTTTTCTTCTACATATGTAAGAGTTTGGAAAACCTAGTAAATGGTGTCGGTTTTTTTATTTTGTTTTAAATCATTCTATGGTCTCAGGAGTTAATATTATACACACTTTTTTCCCGGAGATTTATAGTATACTAAAAACTTGCAAACAAAAATCATAACTTTTCAAATATGTCTTTGTTACTTGCTCCCATATTGCTTTAGCCTGTTTAACTGTTCCAGTTTTTGCGACGCATTTGATGCTTCGCATCAACGGTTTTTTTGTAAATACTGAGAGGCTAAATTTAGACGGACCTCCCCCGTTCATAATAGATTACTGATTGCAAATGTTATATTAGACAAGTCATTGATGCGAAGTAACAAGGAAGCAAACTAAAGGGTTAAAACAATAGGATAGTAACAAAAATATGCTGCTGCTGATGATGATAATGATGGTGATGACGATGACGACGACGACGACGATGATGATGATGATGTGATGATGATGATGTTCTCGTTATATTCACTTTACAGCATACAACCAACTCACTTAACCTTACTCACACATACACACATACACATACAAACGCACGCACGAGCACCCTTACCCCGCAACCCTAACACCCCCCTCCCGCCCCCTCCCCGCTCACACACACACACACAACCGAAACTGTCTGACTCACTTGTATCACCCAACCTCTATTACGCAGCAAATATATTGGGATATTATAAAGCCCCCCATAATTTGCGACTCGCTGGAGCAGTTTGCTTTTATTTTGTTTTAAGGTTACTGGATAGTGACAAATTTGTTAGTTGCAATCACTCTGAAAAGTTTAGTATAGTTTAACAAACAAAAATCAGTGGGTTTCCATTGAAATAATCATTTTATTTCCTCATGTGTATGGTTGATGTAAACAAGCAATGTTGCCATTTTTAGACATTAACTTAATTATATCATATCAACTATACTTTTTTGAAAGAAAGGTAAACAAGCCTATATGGCAGTTTCTAACATTCAGCACAAATTAAGCTTTTATTTTAAACAAAACAAGGCTATCCCTGAAGTGAGAATTACAAAAATATCTCATAATAAATAAAAATAAAATAATTAATTAAATTTAAAAAATATAGAAAAACTATCAGAAAATACTTAATTTAGATGCAGAGTTCTTTACACTTCTCATATAAATAGAACTTTTTATTCTGGTTAAAGTAAATACAAAAAATGTATGTGTTACCATGCAAACTGAAGAGCTATGGCTTGTCAAATATTAAAAAATTAATATTTTTAATTAAAAATATGCATAAAATATCACCTATTTTTTATTTGAGATGCAGTAGTCTTTAAACTTTACACATAGATACAAATCATTTCGTTGTACATATAAAAAACAAAAAAGGTAGATTTTACCTTGTAAAATTTAAGAATTCGTGCTTATAATATGTAAAAAATACAATTTAAAAAAAATGGAAAATATCACTCATATTTTTCGTTTAATGCACCGGTCTGAACACTTGACATATAGGTAGAACACATTTTGCTGAATAAATCAACAACAAAAAAGGGTCGATTTTTTGTGTAAAAATCAGGCTTAAAGCTGGTCAAATAATATATATATATATATATATATATATATATATATATATATATATATATATATATATATATATATATATATATATATATATATATATATATATATATATATATATATATATATATTGCAACAAACTAAACACACAAACTGGCATACGTTTTGGATTTAGTTGCAAAAGTCTCAATACAGTACATAGAAAATAACAATTATCATTATATGATACAGTTCTTCCCTAAACCAGATTCATGCAAATATACAAACAAGAAAAGTGTCAGAGCCACTATAGGATACCCCCGTGTTCTATTGGACAGAGGGGAGGGGGGGGGGCGTAAGGACCAGACAGCCAGGCAGACGGATCAGAGAATTATAATATTCCTTCATGCATATCTGCAAATAGTGTCTAACATTTATCTTAAGTTTCATTAAAATCCTTTGAGTGGTGTAGTAGAAGTTTACCTAAAAACGAATGTGGACATTAAGGGGGGAGGGGACTATATTTCAACATGCACATCTGCATATAGTGGCTTTGTTGGTGGGGGTATAATTAAACTGTACTCTGGGCTCATAAATAATGAACAAATTTCTCCAATTACATGGACGACAAGAATGTGTTTACATTTTCAATAATTATCTTTGATGCAGTAACTCTGACCCGCGGTGAATGTAAATGGCGCGCTCTGATTAGCTGATAATCCCATGCAGAAATTTAAGGTGCAGCACAACGCCGTGAATGAGGAATAGTTCAAATCTCAACAAATCTGTGCGATCGTCTGCGCAGACGCTCCAAATTCGTCACTATCCAGTAACCTTAAACCAATCCATGGTCTCAGAAAAATACGTTATACATACTTTTTCTCAAGATTTGTAGTATACAGAAAGCTTTCAAATGTCTGTTTACCTCTTAAACCTTTTGCGTCGCATTTGATGCTTCGCATCAACGACTTTTCTTTTGTCATTTTTTTAATGTCTATTTAAGCATGGTGTTTCTCTTCTGCATACCCACCTGATGTAAACGAGCACGTTTCCTTGAGAAGCTTGCAGCGATTATCCGAAAATATATTAAAATTTAGAATATTTTGTTTTGATCTGACAACTTTAGATTATATAGAGATATATAGAGAGGATCTGATATGAGTGCTCATCAGATACTGAAAATATTAAACGAGTTGGATGAAATGATACGAAACGAGGCTCTGTTTTACACAACAAGTTTAATATTTTCACATCTAATAAACACTAATTTTAGATTATATTTATCACATTGTTACGACCGGTGTCGCTATTTAAGATATATTTGTTTAGTTAAGATTTATTAATAAAATAGCACGTTTACTAAACGACGAAATGGTGCAACAGAAAGAACAAGCCAGCAACAAACAAGTACAATAATGTTTAATTTTAATAAACAATTAAATCTATGGCGTAACAAAATACTAACAAATATATCAGACAAAATTTGAGAATGCAAAATAAAGGTAAGCTTACATACTCCCCCTAAAGGAGGTGTCCCTTTAATGGTCCAATTAATAATCCAACGTCGAATAAGCCTGAAGAGTTTTCGGTCGAATGTCCTCGTTGATACGCACAGTTGAAAAAATCCAAAGTAAGAACAATACACGAATGTAATTAATATAATTCAAAATCCAACACTTTAATATTTATATCACTATAAAATATAATAAGTCCACGTTAGTTCCAACACATTAACTTTTAATAAAGAAGCTGCAAGTATTTCCAAGCTAGATGTCCAAACTTAAACTCAAATCGGCTAACAAACCCTTATATAGACCCAAAGGATTTCTAGAACGCAGAAGTCTCCAGAACATTCACGAAACCCAGTTACAGATAAACAAATAAATTTTCTAGCAATGAATTTTCTAGCATGATCCTTTTCTTTCTCGCTGTTACGCGAATGCTACGTCATGCGAAATACGTCCTTAAAACGTCATGACTTCAACGATAAACAACATCATCTTTTTATATAAAACAGAACAGAACATATGTTTTATTGATGTAAACTTTACAGAGTCTTGTCAACATACATAAACAGAAAAAAGTAAGTAAAATAAGACAGCAGTGTTATTAGGTAAAGCTATGTTAACAGGTGGATGGAGGATGGTACTTAAAATTTATACATCTTGGTTTTTAGTTATTATACAACTTAAATACAGAGGAAATAAAATATATTCTGCTATATTACAAATATCGTATTTATTACAAGTTTCCACGTGTCACACAATTGTAATTAGTAAGAGAGGTGAAATAAATTGAATAGGTGTATGAAAAAAACGTTTTGATATATGTAAAAAAGAATTTGTGGAGAGATTCCCTATCTAACCAATTAGTGCAGTATGAACAGCCGGCCTTGACATGTGTAATTCGGTTCTGAAGACTCCGCACACAAAAAAATAGTTACTTTACTCGACGATTTACCTAAAAGTGAGAACAGATTCGTTTACAACATGACTAAAATGTTATTTTATTAATTAATATGAAATTGTCCAACAAAATGCATAAAACGGCGACAACAAAGTGATCTGGAAATGTCATATACACTACATCTACTTAATGACGTCACTACGATAACTAAGTACTGTGTTACCAATAATATGAGTTACCCTACGCTCGCGATTTGCGAGACTGAAAACGAGGGGTTATATGTTCATGCTGTCTCTACACCGTAGCCGTACAGCAATGCAAACATTGATAGAATACAATTGTTATGTCTCATCAATGTATGAAATGTTTAAATAAGATCTTTGGGTGCAGATGTATGCAAAAGCAACAGCTAATGGTCATGTGAGAACGACGAATCATTTGGATCTCAGCGGGTATTGTGTTACAGTGATTCGGTAGAATAGATTCCCATTTGTTGCCGCGTTGTTCGCTTAACTGGCACATGTTTATAATAGAAGCGCTGAAAAGCGCCGTTTGGACAATTAAGTTTTACCTTGTGAGCGATTAAAGATATGCAAATAAATGCTCACTTTAAATTATGCTGTGCTAAATCGATTGCGCAACGCACTGGAAAGCAGGCAAGTCCTCAGGTTAAAACAGTCGCCTATTTTAAATAGATATTAAACTGGTCATAAAGTCACTAACAACCGATTAAAGAAACCATTGTGTTAAACATGCAACACTTTCCATATGATTGTATTTTAACTTAAACTAGGTCTAAAATAACTGCTCATCAGTGCTACTTGAGGCGACCATAATACAATGAGTTCAAAGTAACTGCCAGTTATTAGTTTGTAGTCAGCAGTAAACTGCTGTGACATCCGCTTTGATTTAATTTGTCGACACTACAACACTGATCTAAAATTAAATCACGATTGCAAATCTGATAGCCGCAGGAGGCAAGGACTCCCTGCGCGGGATATTGCAAATAGCTTGGCCTAGTATACAATGCATAGCCGGTGGAAAATTTGTTCTGATAACATTAAAATTTCTGATAACATTAAAATTTTGTCTCCTTCCTTTTGCCCTCCTTCCTTTTGCCCCTTAAATAACTTCTTGCGCCGCGCGGTTCATTAATAAATAGACATTTTACGTATATCTGCGTTGCACAATGCTAGAAAGTGCACAGATGTGAGACATCCGTGACGCCATAGACAGCCATGGATGTTTGTTCAACATATTGAATTGTCTGTTAAATCCGCACTTTAAACAATAAGATGGCTATCCTGGGGACTTAACACTCGCTGTCGCTTCGTTATACAAATATTTGAGAGTAACAAACCGTAACTCTGATGGGAACTAGACTATCTGCTACTTTGCTTCGTTCCTTGTTGCCGGCTACATCTGTAATTAAAAGCTGCGTTGTTAACATCGGCATACTTGGTTACTTTTGGTAAACAAGACATTGCCAAACAGCTGTGAATTCCTATTAATGCCTACTACTTTTTATAATTGCAAGATACACTTTATTGTCGCAAGCTAAACTGTTAAAAACGGAACACTCAGTTCTTTTTTTCTGAAAAGAGAAACTGCGACTTCCCGTTATTGACTGCTACACTGTCGTCCCCATAAAAATGCATTCCACAAGAGGCACTGTTCCCACGAGCGGCGCCAACAACAATAAATGGAGCTTGCAAGCTAAGTATCAATGGAGACAACCAAAGAAACAGCAAAATGGAAGTGTCAGCTCTGCCTCATAAACACAACAATGTTTTTGTACATTCGATTCAGATACTTTTATTACACGAAAAACACTGAATTGTGCGTTAAGCTAAGCGTGCACTGAGCGAAGTCAATATACTTAAATCAAAACGCAGAGGAGAGAGACTAAGGAATTAATCAGATATATTCAAACTGACTTTTAAAAGAAAAGTAATTTCTGTAAATAAACTGTAAACAAAACTCTTTACTGTTTAACTGTTTCATTTTATGTGCAAAATGTTGAACAAACAATCGTAAATTAGAGATTTGGGTGATATAGAGCCGAAAATGGACAGCCCTTGTATGTACTAAAGCAACTGACCTTTAACTCTGTTATACTTTCATTACAACAGCACAGATAACTTTGTAACCATGATTTTGTTGTCTAAATTTTCAAGGACAAACGTTTAATGCCTTCGCTTCCGTTAAAAATAGTCATGACAATTTTCAGGCATTGTTGAAGTTTTCCTACAAGAAGGAGTACATACTGATTTGTCTGTGTGCATATGGATGAATGCTCACTGAAGTTTGCACATGGGATAAGTCTGTTTTGCGGACTTTTATAACACTGATAAAACAGGGTCATAATTCGGTAAACGGCCTCTTTTTAAGTTTATATTTTTATGTATTTTATATTTATTTTTGTGTGCATGTAACTTTCATACAAACATGGCAGAAAACGAGAGATTTAGGTTTATTTCCTTTTATTATTAAAATGACTAAACCTTGAACGTAATTGTAAAAGGATACTCGGTACGACCTTACAAATTCATACTTATCTAATAAAGACCCAGAGATATGTCTGCAACTTGTAAGAAGGTTCTGCCTCAGAGAATGCACATACCGCCAAATTGCCAGTCGGTAACCCCCAAATTGCAATGAAATGTGTACTTCCGGTAAAATTGGATCAGTCCATTATTGCGCACAGGTGTTAAAGATTTTGGTTTTCTTTTAATTATAAATGGTTTCAGCTTCCTTTTGAACCAAACGATTAAGATTATCTTCAAAAGGGGAAATTTGATGCCAAAACATACCATCAGGCTGTTATTAAAGAAAAAATAGTCAATGTCAAAGGTTCTACTTCCGGTCGATATTTGTAAAACCACCCCTTCATTCAAAATATTTATGTATATTTTTATTTATTTTGTGTGCCTGTAACTTCAGCATGGCAAAAAAAAAAAAAAAAAAAAAAAAAAAAAAAAAAAAAAAAAAAAAAAACACGAAAGTTTTTGGTTTATTTCTTTTCACCATTGGTATGT
Source organism: Sinonovacula constricta (assembly GCA_007844125.1). Taxonomy (NCBI): domain Eukaryota; kingdom Metazoa; phylum Mollusca; class Bivalvia; order Cardiida; family Solecurtidae; genus Sinonovacula; species Sinonovacula constricta. Next base: position 46,607,699 of record CM017563.1, on the reverse strand, counting down.
CTAAACCTTGAACTTTATTGTCCATGGATTCATGATACGTCCCTAAATAGTCATACTTACGTAAAAAGCTGGGAATGCTTCACGATAAGTCCTTCGATGTTCAGATTGCATGTTAACAACGTGAGATTACATATCAGCAACGAAACCGTCCATAGCCAAAAATAGCTTGTAATATATGTAATATGCGTGAAGTGTTCTTGGGGAAAAGGACAAGATTATTGAATTTGGAATCGGGGTCTTCAGAATTTAAATCGTAGAGCCGTAAAGTTATCAAACTGATCTTATTCGATTTGGATGAGCATTAATATACATCCAACACAAAACAATACAAAGTGATTATAGAAGTAGAAAGTTATTGGCTTTTTCATTTACCATGTCTGTTAAGTTACCTTGTATGCCAGTGACATTATACAATAACATTAGATATTATGTGGTGTAGTAACAAGTTATATTACAAAGAAAATTTAAAGCTGACGACGTGTTGAAATATTAGAGATCATGTTGTCCCAGTGTGTACACTATGTTACGTTATGTTGGATCGTATTCCTTAATCATGGGAATGTTGTTTGCGTTGAAATATTGTGTGTGATGCTCATCTCGTATGACCTAAACGTTTCTTAACATGTTTGCATACATTTTATTGTATGATTCACAAATTTAAGTCAATTCAACTGTACATTATGGTTAACAGGAGAACGGATACAGTATTGTTTTACAAAAACAAATTAATCGGTACAAACACGATATTTACAATGTTTAATTTTTTGACGTTGCCGCTTTCCACCGCGTCATGAAAACAGCTGAATTTCGGAGGCACGAAAAATTAAACTGCCTGACCTTTACTACATGCGGCTTGTCTTCGTGGCTAGGAAAAGGTAGTGGGGTAGTGGGTGTAAAGAAACAAATACGAATGAGGGGACAAGGCACGTCAGTTTTGTGCAAGCATGATTCAGATGTTAACATTAATATTGTCATCTGTTTAAATAGATGCTCAATAGGTAACAGTATGTAATATATGAAATGCATACCTGATATACGGGTATATGAAATGCACTTTTCTGAATGAACAACGCCGCACAAAAGTATCACTTCGTTACTTGAGGAAATGGGCGATATGAGAGAGCAAAATGTTATCTGAACGCGTGTAACACTGCCAAAATAAATCAACTAGGCCAAGATATTGACTATACCCCGTGCGGGGCCTCACTGCCTTCTGTGACTCTATATCAGGTTAGGACAGAGGCCATTTGTATGAGCTCAGCTTCTCAGTATAAAAATACGCACGCGTTCGGAAAGAGAAATATGCAATCGGATATTTATATTTGCATCGCTGGGGTGTTATTTGACGAAACTGGGAATTAACATTAAAGTACATATATTTGCAAGAGTTAAATCGCTTACAGGGTTGAATTTACACCGCCAAAACATCGCTTAAAAGTTAAAACGCTTTACACAAGGAATTTAACAAGCTACTTTATTAATTGTCTAGGTGCATGTGTGTCCCTGGTGATGGCGGGCGTTGATCCGTGCACGGCTGTAAACCAGACCCTGACGGACGCTGCAGGCACGCTGCTGACAGCATACAACAACATGAACGCAATGGACAAGATGATTATCAGTAAAGTCATGACACTCATGTGCAACACCGAGTAAGTTTATAGAAAATATCCATTGTTGTTCTTTGTCTCGTGTGCAGCATCTTCCACATCTAATTGTGCACTTATCCAGATTTTGATTGTCTCTTGACCAAACGATTTTATGTGTAAAAAGTCATTTAAAAGGCAAAGACTTATAGCATCTTACTTGATATCTATTTAAATATACAGCAGTGATGCCGTTGTTTTGTTTTTCTCAAATATATTGCAGCGGCACAATAATGGTTATTATATTGACGTCCATCCATTTTAGTAGAGGAAGACTCTTTACAAAGTCCTATTAGAACCACAACCACAGCTGGAAGACTTCATAATCTTCATCATTCGCCCGACCGGGACTCGAACCCATGCGTTGAGCGTATGATCAGTCAGAGAAGTTGCAAATCGGTGACTCTACCAGTCGGCAAAGGGCACCCTATTGCTGTTAATAATGATAATTATAATTTTGGTAATGTGACGATGATTATGATGGCGGTTTTGCCATTGTTCTGATGAAAATCCTGGTGATGATGTTAATAAAGTGGAAGAAAGGTTTGTATGTTAACGACGACGACGAAGACGACGACGTTGATCATGGTAATGCTTATTGATAATCATGATGAGGATCATGAAGATTGATGATAAAAATACTGTTTTTTATGATGATGATGATGATGATGATGATGATGATGATGTCGATGATGATGATGATGGTGATGATGACGAAGAAGAAGCAGAAGAAAAAAAAGAAAAAGATGATGATGATGATGACGAAGAGGAAGAAGAAGAAGAAGAAGATTATGATGATGATTATGATGATGATGGTAGTGATGGTGACGAAAAAGATGAAGAAGAAGAAGATGATGATGAATGATGATCGTCATCATCATCATCTTCTTTATCATCATCATCTTTATCATGATCATGTTGTGAATCATGTTCAGATTAAGATGTTGTCCATTACAGCAACAAACCGAAGATGCTGCAGATTCAGGGGGCGCTTGGATCAAATCCGACCTGCCTGAATCTAGCTGCCACCAATCCTAACCTGAAACAGTTGTCGTTCGCGGGACTAGGTTTCACCGAATTTCTGGTTATCTTTCAGAACATCGATGAAGCATGTAGTATGTATATAATATGTACGAGTATATATCACGATTTGATTGTTTAAATGTTTAAAATCCGAATATGGGTGGTGACAATGCTTTCTATACATATAAAAGTGTAAGTCGGTAAAGTCTTTGTTAGTTTTTTTACTTCAAGATAGCCCATGTGTTCATGTGCCCAAATTGTGCACATGCTTTGTAAACTGTGAATATTTCATTCGTTAACATAATTGGAATAAAGGAGTATTCTTATGGCATTGATAAGGGGTTGTCTCGCTTGCGACACCGCGACAAGAGTTGTAAGAAAGCTGAATTTTGCAGTCACGAAAGATTGACCCGACATGACCTTGACTTACCATGACTGCGTAGTGGAAAATATTGCGTCTAAGGAAACAAACATGTATGCCGAAACACAAAAACAACAACAATTGCGTTCATGCATTCTTCAAATGTTAACAATAATATTGTCATCTACTTAATTATATGTATAATTTGTAATATTGTGTAACGCAGATGTACATGAAATGGTGCACAACGATGGAGACAATTTTTTTTAGAGCGAGCATTCTACTGGCTATGCATTTTATTTTAGGCCGAGAAATTGGCAATATTTTCCTTACGGGGAGTCACTACCTCTTGTCTTTTCAGCACTTGGATTTTAAACATATGCAAGTTTAGTGAACAACATGGCAACAAATACGATTCTGTTTTACCGAATCAATGTACACAATATCCGAGAAGTTACGATTGATTCTTCGTCCTCATATAGCCAATAACTGCTGTCCACATCCATATACAGATGTAATTTAAACATATTTCATACAGTGTTACTACATTTATATGTACGGTGTAAGACAAACACAACACAAACGTATTGACTCTCGTTCTCAGCCTCCCAAATCAGAGTCGTTCGACTACACTTCTTTATGAAATACAACACCTCACCATCGCTAGGAGAAAACATTGAAAACTTCTAAGGTGTATCTCCTTGCGGGGTTTTGCTGCATAATATGGCAAACTTATCACAAGTATTTTAAGTTTTTTGTGTGAAAGTGAAAGTGACTGCCAGCAAGAAGACAAATCAGATAATATGGTGGCGTATACAGTCTTTACAATGAAAAGCAACAGCCTGAAGTTTGTCAGAACTCATTTTGTAGCGGAAGCACTTCCTGGAAGCAGTAAACGTTTGTCGTTAAGAAATTGTACGACCGGGAAACTATGGTAATTTAGTATTCAGTGCGATTACAAAAAAAAAAATCAAAAGCAAAGATTGTGTTCAAAATATATCATCTGGGGATATGCTACTCTATTTAAGATATCGCGGGGACGGCAGCACTACATACAGAGACCTTTAACATTTATGATTTTAAGGAACTAATTGAGGCCATTTAACGGAGTTTGTACATCTTAATTGCAGATTGCGGTCAATATATGGACCAGGCATTCCTCCTGCGGATGCAAATGGTAACAAAGACAATAACAAACGGGTACTTTACATCGGTTGGTGACCCAGGAATCGTATGTAAGAACCAGACCATAGCTGAAGGGTAGGTGTCATGGGTTACGAATTGTGATGTTGCAATATCTGTTGATGCTGATTCTCCCTTAGTATTACGGCTGGTGATACTACTGCAAATAGTTGGAATTTCACATATTGACATTTTACTGGTGTTTCATGGCTAGGACAAAACATTGTTAGACAGACGATTTGTACCATTATAGTTTTTCAAAGTAACAATGTTACACATCACGCCACATCAGCGCGTACATGTGTACAGTCCCCGTTTTTAAATGATAGCGATCTCATACAACAATGCTAGCGTGTATATTTGTACAATTCCTATGTTTCAATTAAGCACTCTCACACAACAATTCTAGCGCGTATATTTGTATAATTCCTATGTTTCACAAAAAAGCAATCTCACACAACAATTCTAGCGCGTATATTTGTATAATTCCCATGTTTCAATAAAAGCAATCTCACACAACAATTCTAGCGCGTATATTTGTAGAATTCCTATGTTTCAATAAATGCAATCTCACATAACAATTCCAGCGCGTATATTTGTATAATTCCTATGTTTCACTAAAAGCTATCTCACACAACAATTCTAGCGCGTATATTTGTATAATTCCCATGTTTCAATAAAAGCAATCTCACACGACAATTCTAGCGCGTATATTTGTAGAATTCCTATGTTTCAGTGATAGCAATCTCACACAACAATGCTAGTTCGTATATTTGTACAATTCCTATGTTTCACTAAAAGCAATCTCACACAACAATGCTAGCGCGTATATTTGTAGAATTCCTATGTTTCAGTGATAGCAATCTCACACAACAATGCTAGTGCGTATATTTGTACAATTTCTCTGTTTCAATAATATCAATCTCACACAACAATTCTAGCGCGTATATTTGTATAATTCCCATGTTTGAATAAAGGCAATCTCACGCAACAATTCTAGTGCGTATATTTGTATAATTCCTATGTTTCAGTGATAGCAATCTCACACAACAATGCTAGTGCGTATATTTGTACAATTTCTCTGTTTCAATAATATCAATCTCACACAACAATTTTAGCGCGTAAAATTGTTCAATTCCTATCTTTCAATAAAAGCAATATCACACAACAATGCTAGTGCGTAAATTTGTATAATTCTTATGTTTCAGTGATAACAGTACATCAATTTGTGCAGTTCCCAATTTCAATAGTGCAATATCACAGGATAATAGCAACACGTATCTTTTTAAAATTATTGTACTTCCATGATAGAAGTCTCAAACAACAAGTATATCAAGTTAAATCTGTACATTCATATGTTTTAACGACACCGATTTAATACAACTATGTATGTAGATGTATAGTTGATCAATTATGATGTGTAAACAATAACAATATAACACCATTATGTTTGCACATATATTCGTGTAACTTTAAAATAGCAACGTTTCACAATAATGCCATTCTTGTATCAGCTGGAATCACATTGACAATTCTCGATGGCAGCTTTTGACTTAGAATCAAGGTTGGAAATTAAAATGTATCTTGCATACTGTTAACGATATTTCACTCCTGATTTAGATTTCCCCGTGTTCGAGACTTGATCACGTACGTCAGCCAGCATATCCAACACTGCGCACCACTCTGGAAAGTGGCTAATTGGGAAACGAGACAACAGATCGATAACACTGCAGCGTTTATTGCTACTAGATGTGACCGCTTTGTGGAAAGTATGTCAAGTCTGCTTAATCCCAAATCCCTCAGTATTGATTATAGATATAAATATCATCATTATCATCATTATTGCTACTAGATGTGACCGCTTTGTGGAAAGTATGTCAAGTCTGCTTAATCCCAAATCCATCAGTCTTGATCATAGGTATAAATATCATCATCATCATCATCATCATCATCATCATCATCATCATCATCATCATCATCATCATCATTATTCTCGCCATAACCAGCATAGGATCTTCATCAACATCATCGACACCTATTTTCCTTATAATTATTTTTATTAACAGCGAGAACAACAGTATTAACACCATCTCATTTATTAAGAACAGTTAAAAGAGAAAAAAAGTAGAAATATCAACGAAACCGGATTGGCGCGAAATGCACATACATAACTCATAAGAGTATGTACAATGTAGGTCAACATATCGCATATTGGGTTGCCTCTTTGGTCACCTTTTTTTCTTCATATAATATTTTATTCCTAATCAGAATTACTTTGATGGAATCGGTTGTTTAAATTGTTATCAGTTCAAACGTATGTTTAAACTAATTTGTTCATATTCAGTTTCAAAAAAGTTCTTTCAACTTGCATGTACACATATTTCCCCTTGGCTGCATTTCCGGCATGAACCAGTGCTGTAATAATAACGACCCAAATCAATATGCAAAAAAGCCCAAAAGTTTGCATTATTCTGGTAGGTCGGGGCATCGGAGCTCTGGTAGGTCGGGGCATCGGGCCGTACTGTTATATCCCGGATTCCCTATTCTCTATTGTGGGATTCCCACAAATTTATCATTTAACGATTCCAAACATTAGCAAACAGCTAGCTGTTATAGATTTGACACTGAAATGTGAAGAGCGCAACGAAGAGACTCATAAATGATAAATGAAACAGGGAAATACTAGCAACTAGCGGGAGACTGTTTCGGAATGGATGGAAGAAATGGACATTTCCAATTGAGGTGAGACTCGTTATACAGTCGCTATGAAAATCCTTCAGTATCATTGAAATCGCGTGTCAAAATGTAAGGAAGGCAATATCTGTCATCAGCAGACAGACAGAGCTAGCCTTTATTAACTGTGGACAAAGCAGAAATACGACACTAGCCAGTTACGATCATCTCCCTCCGTCGGCGCACCTTCGGTATGGATTGTGCCGAAATGTCTCAATGGCTAATATGGTTATAGTGGTTCGCTACTTTTTGATACATGTCAGCAGACACGGCTGCTACTGTGAAATCTTGCTAAGAAATTATAATTGACCAGTGACAACTTGAAGAGACAGTTGGCTGTTGGGAAAGACCAGCAAAGAGTTCACTGGCATGACTAGCTTAGGCATTTTCTCGGAAAAAAGGAATAAAGCACCAGCTATGTAACGATCAATAGGAAGATACCCCCAGAGACGGACTGTCGTTGGGGGAAATGGTTGATCAACAAACGAAAACGAGCGATGATCAACGGATAATTAGAATGAAAACGGTTTCATACAAGAATGAAATTAGAGACTGAAGATACACCGTGGAGGGAAATGTTGTCCGCCAATTAAAACGTACAAGGTTACCTCTTAAGACAGCAGTGGTCGGACCATGAAGCACACTACAGTGTTCAGAACCCCCAAACACGAACTGATGAAAAAGTAGTTGGCGATAGATTGGAAAATATTTCAGCAAACTCCTTGGGGTATTTAGATCGATAAGAAGAGCAGCAATAAAGAAAAGGCGTATCAAATGGCTCTCATATATGGTTATAATGTTACTGAGTCGATCCTTGAAAGCACCTGACCAGGAAATTTTGACATGAAGTGAACAGCTTTTACAACTAATATACAACTGAATTCAGCACGAGACTTGAAAGGTGTTAAGTAGGATAAAAGAAGATTATTGTTTCTTTGGCATGACTCATGACGCTTTAATATTATCAAATCAACGCCCCCCCCCCCCCCTCCCCCCCAAGCAAACAGTACCTCCTTATTTAGGGAAAGGCACGGCAAACTGACGTGAAACAATGGTGAAAGAAAGAAATGGAAGCACATCTCATGGGAGTTTTCTGTAATAGTGTGATAGGAACATGTATTAAGAGCCTGGAGCTCAAGAGGTTGAGTTCAGTGCTAAAGAGCACAGACTGTAAGAATTAATAAACTGAGAGGAAAAAGCAAAACAATCTCCATTGTGTGGTTAGACCTTGCAAATACTAATCGCCACACGCTAGAAACGCTGGAGCAATAGACGTATCAAGAGTCCGTCAAGTTAATAACACAGCTACAATTTTACTTTGACAACTTCCACATGAGGTGTTCGGAAGCTGAATACATCACATCAATACAGAGACTGGAGAGGGAATTATACAGTCTGCAGCAGCTTGAACGTGATTGTCGAATCTGCAGAATAGAGCCGAGGTCCAACCACGATCATTGGGGTCCGGCAAGAGCCTTCATAAAAGACACTCCAGCAAATTTGGTCTCGGAATGAAGAAGGATATGTGAGGACCTAGGAAGTCGGTTGCCATGGGTACCAATACGATGCAAATCATCCAAATCTGGATGTTTTGAACTGAAAAAGGGAATGGTTTAGTATAGAGTAAGGTTTCGCATCAATGATGAAGATGTCTTATAGTAAAGAATCATCCAGTTAAATTCAATGGAATGTTGTTCAAAGGCTCCTAGACAATGACATAATGACAGAAATAAGACAAAAAGATACGATGACGCTTGGATGTGAACTACCGACAAAAGCAAGCTACCAATAAAGTACGATAAGTCGGCTTCCGGTACTGGAGGCCCCGGGTTCGATCCCGGGCTGCGACATACCAAAGCCGTTAAAATGATATCGATGTAGCTCCTTTGCACACGCTCAGGAAAATATAAGGGCAGTTCCACGAATGGATAGACCAGGTGTCAGGATAATGTTTGGTATCATGCCAGGTGTTCACGACATGTTACCATCCACAATGCATGCAGCACTATATCTGCTTCAAGTGGTGACCGCTTCCAGACAACTGGAAATACTGTTAATGGGAACCAAAACAAAAACGAACAAACCATATAGGGTGTTACCAGAAGGGAGTTCTTCCAAGACTGCTTAAACTTCTCCTAAGAACAAACACCTACTTTAAGCGAGGGTTGGTGTTTCCATGAGCTTTACAAGTGTAGGACTTTGCAGCTCAAGTAGCAAGCAACATCTTCCTTAACGTGTTTTGGCAATAGGCGGTAAGCAGACAAACAGCAGAAGATGATGTAGACATTTAAATACAAAAATATGATAAAGTCCTCTAAGTATTACAACATATAAAAATTCGAATTCACTACTCACATATCAGTCAAATGTAAAGTAACAACAAAATCAGGCGACGATACATAACAATAACGTAGAGATAACAGTTACTGCCCTGAAACAGTCAGTCTGCAAAATGTTTGACTGGGTGCTTAGATTGGTTTTCAGGGCCATAACCTCGCACTTCCAGAAGGGCTTCTCAAAAACCAGAAAACAAATCTATTTGAAACAAAACAGTTCAGGTGACGACGACGTATATTTTGATCTAAGTTATGGAAGATAAGTAGTGGCGTTATTAAAATAATAATAATCACAATGTATCAGGTGAGGGCTGAAATCTTTTTTATTAGAACAGCTGCACACAACTCTTGTCGAAATTATAAATTTTTGAATCAAGCTCAAAAATCATCATAACATTTGGCCTAAAATGTGGTCGGTCAAACCGATGAAAAAGCGCGCCAATCCAGCTTAGTTGACGGTAAGAACTTGTGGAAGGCAGTCGCAACTAGAAGTGTATTTTATCATTCTGCAACATAACTTTTACGGATGGGTGATACAAACTGAGAAAGAGAACGTAACAGTTGTCAATATAGCCAGAAGGAAAGGTGACATAAGCAACAAAAATAGATCAAACTTCATCAATATCGTTAAGGCTGGTGCCTTGCTAGCAATCACCAAGATTGCGAGCAAATACCTTTCTTGTTTCTCGATTAGCCAGACAGACGGAATCGAGGTGACAGTGCAGTTGAAAAAGAGCATTGAAGATGCTCATGGAGAAAGAGGGCAAATACCAGACGCTAATGGGACTGTCATCAATATGGAATGAAGCATTAGAAATGTCTAGTACGAGGTGGGATTGTGATGTTTTGTTGGACAATGCTTTAAGTCATTTCAGTTCAGAGCCTTCAGTATTCTTGGCATTACATGTCAAATTTACAGGAGGGCCATATACATCAGAAGGCAGACCGAGCCAACCTCACTTATTGGCCGTAAATAAAGCGATAGCAAAATTTGGGAACGAGCTAGTTCTGGACCGAGTCGGATCAATTCGGTCGGCGCAGCATCTGGACAACTGTTGATGGTAGCACTGAAACTGATGTAGAAGGAAAACCCAGCGAGGTCGATCTATTTCTGTCGACTAACGTGTCAGTTTAGGTCCAAGGCGGAAGAAAACTTTCATGTGAGGACTGACCAACAGTTAGTTCGGGTCTTAACCACATTGATGGCTTTTATTTTTCTGGCTTCCGTCACCAAGAAATAGTGAGAACCAATATAATTCTATGTGTATATATGATTCTGTGTGTGTAAGCGTCTGTGTGTGTGTGTTTGTATGTGGTGGGGGCTGGGGGTGGGGGCTGTGGAATTTTCTATATAATTCAATGGTTTTATTGCTTACCTATATCTAATGTATTTTACAGACGACTTTAACTGTGCAGTGACTGCCTCAACAACTGCCGCCTTCAAAACATGCATGAATAAATATGTGACAACAGGAACAGTATCCGACACGGAGGCACAGACTTGTGGGTAAGTCTAGTCACCAGATATTTACTGCAATAAAATAGCGATAGTTCGGTTTCTTGTCAAATGGCGGTGCACACAGTAAGTGTAAACAGTTATCATTATTATTGGTTAATTGAATAATGTTTATTTTATACAACATGTTAGCTTTTAGTTCATTTAGAACTAAAAGTCTGTTTTGTTTAACATTTCAGTCGAAGGGCATGCGTGTCAGGAAGCCATGAAGAGTTGCACTGGAGACTCTGTTGATACGTTTGTGTTTGTGGCAAACATTTTGTCTCAAAACAAAAAACTGGCAAAGGACGTATGTGGTGCTGCATCAACACTTCACTTGTCCGCTTTTGCTGTTTTATTGGTGTTTCTTGTCTCTTTTCTAAATAGAAAAAAAGAATGACCAGCATCTACACACATAAATGCGATTCGGACATTTTGGACATGTTGCTGATAGTTCCATATCCGCTAACAAGCTTTCAGCGAGCTTTTAAGCAGGCGCTTAAAAGTGACACCTTAGCGCATGTGTGTTCTTTGATAACTTTGACTTCATGATCATGATATTTAAATTTTCGATGTTAGAATTAAACTTACGGTAAATGTCCACATATTCTTGACGTGAATTTCAAAAAGACAAAAAGTTCGACTCTATGCATGCGTGTATTACGTAAGCATCATATTTTCGAATTAGTAACGCTCACACTGCATGAACCTTTTATACAAAAGGGGAGATAACCGTGTGAGTAATGGTCGAACAGAAATCCATGTATACATAATTTTGTATAATTCTTCACACAATGATGTTGTTGAAATGTTTATCTTTTAAATGAACATGTCGGATAAAAAAAACCATAAACGGTTTGAACTAATTACTATGCAATATTTTTCATGATACCATGCTTTCAATATAATACACACAGCTTTACTAACAAAGTTTTCTATATGCACACAATGTACTCACCTTTAAACATTGTATAAAAGTTAACTGTTAGAATTTTTTTAAATCATTAATAAGCTCTTCGCCTACTCCTAAATGCAACCATCATCACAAGCAAACATACCTACAGACACATAACTACAATGCAAACATAATTACATTTTAACACTAACATTAGTGCAAACATGCCTACATTGCAAAAACAAACTGAATGTAAACCTAACTTCAGAACAAGCCAGAAACTACATACAAACATAACTACATTCTAAATACAAATTAGATGTAAACATAAGTTCACAGCGAACCAGAAACTACATACAAACATAACTACATTCTAAACACTAACTGCCTGTAAACATAAGTTCACAGCGAACCAGAAACTACATACAAACATAACTACATTCTAATCACTAACTGACTGTAAACATAAGTTCACAGCGAATCAGAAACTACATAAAAACATAACTACATTCTAAACACTAACTGACTGTAAACATACGTTCACAGCGAACCAGAATCTAAATACAAACATAACTACATTCTAAACACTAACTGACTGTAAACATAAGTTCACAGCGAACCAGAAACTACATTAAAACATAACAAACATAACTACATTCTAAACACTAACTGACTGTAAACAAAAGTTCACAGCGAATCAGAAACTACATACAAACATAACTACATTCTGAAACACTAACTGACTGTAAACATAAGTTCACAGCGAACCAGAAACTAAATACAAGACTATATTGCAAACACAAACTGAATGTAAACAGAACTTCATAGCGAGCCAGAAACTACATACGAAAATAACTACATTCTAAACATAAGAATCATTTAAACCTAATATCATGCAAACATAACTGCATGCAACCATAACGACATGCAAAAGTAACTGCGTGCAAACATAGACCACATGCAATCGTAACTACGCACAAACACAAAGTAAATACAAACATAACTTCATTGCAAACAGCAACCGCAGGCAAAGATAACTGCACGCAAACAGAACAGATCCCATCACGATTTGCATAAGACTTTGAAATATGAACAAGGAAGGCTAAGGGTTTAGTACTGTGGTCACACATGGAAAAAAATATATCGATGGGTCAAGGCAAATACGAATGTTAAGTATACTTTGACAGATACATTCAATTTCAAATACAACAGCCTAAAACAAAGTCTTACGTGATTTTTTATTATATATTGAAGTGGGTAGGGTTGACTTTCAATTAGCACTGCATAATATTTGCGAATGTTTGTTCGAAATTTAATTCAATTTTACTAAGCAAATCGTGTACATTAATATTGCTGCCATATATTGCTTGAATGATTTTGCTCAAAGCCATTACATGTATATATATCAAAATGTCTTATCTGGAAGTATATTTTGTAAGATACTCAATGTGTTTTTGGTCCTTACGCCCAAGTAAGAAAGATATAAATATTGCTCAGTGATTTTTATATTAAAACAAAACATAAGATAATGATACAAAAAGCCTGTAAATGATGTTTATTAATCTTCTTTCTCATCCAATCAGATGTTAGTTATTAGCATACCTGATAATATGCTTAGGATGAGCTGTTGTGATCGCCCGCCGTCTGTTGTCACGTCCGTTAACTTATCTATTAAATTTGTTAGTTAAAATAGTTGGTAAAACAATTTCAAATGAAAATCTTTATGAATTTTCGCCATCTAAATTGAAATATTAAAACCAAATATACGCATTAAAAGGCTAATATATATTTTACTGATATGATCAAGTCATCTATATCCGTATACACCAAAGTTTCAGGTCGTAGGAATAGGAAGCACTGATGAAATGAAAATCGTCTCCCTTAGATAATATCTGATTTAGTCCGAGAGTAAGGAGGTCCATTTTTTTTTAAACATCATTGCAGCTAATGAATTACAAAAAGTATCATTTCTTACTTTTGCATGAAAATAACTTGCCTTAGCCGTTCGCAATCACGTTGTTAAATATTGTGAAAAAGTGTATGAAAATTCAGGAATTAACATTTTTTGGTCTATTAAAAATTCTTCAGAAGTCTTAGACAAGTTTCGTACTTTAAACTTCCATTGCTCTGCAGTTTATACTTACGATTTCTCTACTCTGTACATTTCTTTACCTCATGATTTAATTAAGACCAATTGATTGCTCTTATTGAGAAAACATCTGCTCGAAAGCAACGGCTATATATTGCATGTCATGAAAGTAATGCATTTTTACCAACACTTTCTTAGAAAAGTTTACTATGTGGTCTTGCACGGATGTTTGTGAAGCTCTACGTTTTCTATTAGACAATATTTACATAAAATGCGGTGACACTTTATTTAGACAAGTAATTGGTATTCCTATGGGAACCAACTGTCCACCATTAATTGCAGATTTGTTCTTATACTGCTTTGAACGTGATTTCATGTTAACTTTATCCCCTTCAAGCCAAAGCCACATTATAGAGGCTTTCAATTTAACGTCACGCTATCTTGACGATATTCTAACTATAGATAATACTTTCTTTTCTCAAATGATCCATCTGATCAACCCTCCAGAACTTACCCTAAATAAAGCAAATAACTGACATTTAAATGCAGCATTTCTAGACATTGAAATCGCTATTTCCAATGACAACGTCTTTACTAAAATCAATGACAAGAGAGATGATTTCAACTTTAGTATTGTGAATTATCCATACCTTGATGGTGATTCACCTCGTGCTACCTCCTATGGTATTTACATATCACAACTTACAAGGTTTGCACGAGTTTGTACTAAAGTAGAAGATTTCAATGCTAGAGCCCGGTTTATTTCTTCTAAACTGTTACAGCAAGGCTTTCGTTTTCATAAATTAAGAAAGGCGTTTTCAAAATTCTTTCACCGCAATTGTTTTATTGTTTCTAAGTATAATAGCAGTATGAAAACATTTATGCAGAAAATCATAAGCCAACCTGCATTTTATGGAAATGTTTTATACAAGTTAAAGAAAATCAAGGGTCTCAATAACTTTTCTGACCACTTTACAATAGGTAAATAAGAAAAGGTCCTATCAAAACTCTCACAGATATTTAAATTTTATCTACCAGTAGACAAAGGCAAACAAGGTAAATGCAAATGTGAAAAAAAACCCACAGGGACGAGACATACATAACACACATAAAGAAAACCATCAGTTACCGCCTTAGAACGGTCAGTCGGCAAAAGGGCCAACTGGGGTGCTTAAACCTGGTTTGTGGAGCGCTCCAACCTCGCACTTCCTGAAGGTTTTTCTAGCAAACAAACAGTGTAAATAACAACATCCCGTCAAAGTGAAACAACTAACAGTAAGCACCTGCATCGGGAGTTATAGAACTCTAATGTAAATGTGACAAAAACACAGAGACGAGACATAACACACAAAAAGAAAAACCATCAATTACCGCCTTGGAACGGTCAGTCGGCAAAAGAAATGTTCAATCTTCGATATCGAATGGCCTTTTAATAGCCGGTTTTGTTTATTATAAAATTGCTTATATGTTCTGCCATGACTTATTCCCGACCGGCCAAAAACGTCTGTGGCTCAAACTTACTTTATTCATGGCTATTGTTTGCCTTAACGGTTACTGAAAACAAATATAGCCCCCAATCCAGAAGAAATAAAATATTTGTTTCAAAAATGGTACCTGTAAATACTACGTGGTACACAAGATGGAGTTACCAGCCAGGTAAAAGAGTAGGGTTGTGATATGTAAGCATAAGAAATACTACGCTTTTAGTATTACAGAAATTCTGTCTGTTGACTGATTAGATGGAAGTTAGGGTCACTTACTGTGTAAATATGTCTAGTATCTACTGCGATAAGATTGAATGGATGCTGACTCACCCCGCACCACCCCCCACCCACCCTAAAAAAGAAATTCTGGATCTGCCTCTGAAGTGGCTGTACACGCCGAACATTAAAATCATTATTTTTTTACATGAAATACATGTCGATATAATGTCATTATATGTAACACATATTGTTTCGGTAATGTATGTTTAATAACAGTCGTGAAGGGAATGCATTCAAAATGGCTGCAAAGTCTCCTGTGATAATAATAGTAATATGAAAATTAATAACACTGTTCTTAATTAGATCTGGTCGAATTGGGAGTCATGTAAAGGTCCAAAAGGATATACATGTAATTTAAACAATATTAATTCAGGGATCACTTATATACATTTAAACATATGTGAAGACTGAGTAGTGCTAGCCCATGCAAGACATTTGAAGAACTAACTATATTAATTATTTCATAGAAAAGTGTGGACGTACATATTTAAGCAGACATAGTTATGGCCAGTTATCAACTGCATACATCTACTTGTTTTAGTTAGTCATTTAAACAGAGAAAATGGAAATGTGCGGAGCAGTAACCCAATTATAGTGAGTTAAAGTGAAGGCAGGCAACACAAAATAAAACAAATTATTCTAGTGGTAGTTTACGTGTAATTTAAGATCTGAGTCAAAGACAGGATCAATATTGAGAGGATGGTTTGAGACCTCATCACAGTTAATATTGACAATTAACTGGACTTGTCGTTATACAGTAATGTACAGCAAGGAGTCCGTGCTTATTTTCATCAAAATATTAATTTCCATATTATTGGTCATTTATGTCTAGTGTAACAGCGACAGGCCAGAATAAAATGACTGATTGAATCCGAACTATATGCACATAGAAGTGATTAAATGAGAGATCAACGAAACAAACAGAATGTCGGACAAACGTTTACCCGGAGAAAATATTATAGCAGTGTATTACTGTCAGGTCAAAGGGACCTAACTCTTGCCTGAGTGAAGGTATGTTAAAATGAAATGGAAATACACACACATTTTCAATGAAATGATCAGTTCCCGTTTAAATACATCAGTCAATTATTGAGCATAGGTTTGTATTTATTTTGATTTTCGTAATTCTACAATGTTTCAGCTTTATTTTGCGTCAGATTACATGAGATTATCTTAATTATGGCAAATACTGTCACACACAAAAAGAATTCTACCTGAAAATATAAAACAAACCTTTTTATTAAGGGTACTACTTCCGGTGTACATTTACGGTTACCACCACTTTAAGAACAACCTATTGCCTTAAAACACATTTAAAACTTTATTTCTTTAAAGGAAATTACATTTCCAACACAAAGATGTAATTTTATGCCTTAAATGACCAAAAATAGTGAAATGGAGGACATTTTTCGTACATGTATATTTTGCCTACAGAGCAGATTCATGGCCCCTTTTTAGAGTAAATCTTAATTAAAACTATAGAACAATTAGTATTACAAACACCATATTAACATGCATGTGAAGATTTTATGTGAACAATAAACCTGCATTAATAAATTTATATTTAAATTGATTTTTATTATTTTTATCATATTTATGAATTTGAATTTGGAGGTTATTAAAAGACTTCCCTCAAAAAGAAGAAAACTATATTCTGAGATGAATAAATTCTTCTCAGTCACAAAAAAACTACAGCAAGTACCAAACTGTTATTCTTACACATAATGATTCTTTTATTGAAAGAAAAAGTAAACCAGTTTCGGTCAATGTTATATATAGAAGGTGCAAATCTCTAAGGAGGCGCAATGCCGATCAAGGTCTAGGCCAATTCCGGGTCTTGGCAATAGAGCAATTGAACTATCTGCATATCAGAAAGCAATAGGTTGGGGTCCCTATCTTGTATAGAATATGATGTTAACGTGTTTGAAACAGATTATACAAAAATGGAAAACACTGTTGGTATGGAATTTTATCCAGATTTTAACTTAATTTTTTTCTATAACTTTCATCATAAGGTGTAACCATCACAAATTATTCCTGCTGGAACGTCTATATCTCATATCAATAGAAAAACTACAGTTTTGACAAGAGTCACTGTCTATAGGCGAGTCCTGAGCCTAACACATTTTATTTCAGTATTGTGTCTGAAATTTCATTCTAAGACAGGTTTAGATCATTAAAATATTTTTGACACAATATAATTTGAATTATCAATAAAACAAGTATCTTTAGACTAATATGAAATACAATATACAAGTTAGGTGATAGTGGAAGCATTTTTGGAGCATTTCTTTCCATTTTTACTCAAATGTACACGTCAAGATATCTAAATTCAGTCAAAACAGTAACACTGTAATTTAAAATGCCTTTAAACTTTAAATTCATTGATCAAACACATTCTTTAAAAGGATTTAACCAAATGCAGTCACACGAAAAGAGAATCTACTTTAAAATGTAAAGAAAAAAAACTTTAGGTCAATGGTACCTTTAAGTCGATGGTGAGTTTTTTTTAAATTTAATTAATTACATTGTAAACCTTTTATGCTTTTAGGAATAGATTTTTGTTCGTATCTAAATAAAGACAGGGCTAGTTCTTATCGAGTCTAATAAACTACGGGAGATCTTTTGTTCGGATGTGAAAAATGATGGGAGTGTTTTGTCCGCCCCCTTCAAACTTGATAGGAAGGTTTTTGTCCAGGAAAGTTTTTGTCCAGATACCAAACAAACCATGCCTCGGAGACCGACAGAATATTCCTAACCTGGTGCTATTAATTTGCTGTCTTCTTATTATTACAATGGAAAGAGAACTGACTCGTGAACCATGTTGGTTTTTGGTAGAGGATTTTGCTGAAATGTCGAGAGAGTAACAATCTCTACTTGTTGGCGATAAAACAATTCTCCTGCAAAGTATTGATGGTATGAGAGATATTTCCTAATAAGTGAGCTCTTTGTTCAGGTAGAGTATAACTAAGATAATCAGGGCAGTGTTCAGTGTTGTTTTATTTTATCTAGCAAGCTCAGTCTATGCTTCCTTGTCCTTGCTTCTAGAGGTTCAGAGTTACAGTTACATGTAAATTGTTTTGTTCAGTTTATGACACCAAGTATTGCTCTCATCGCTTGTACCTGTACAGCTTCGAGTTGGCCTTTAAGTTGTTGTGAACAATTCTCCCTAAAGAAGGTGGAAAAATGCATTTAATTACATGGACACGGTAAAAATCATATTGGTAAGTACATATTTAAAATACCCGAGGAGACCAACACGTTACCGTACTTTGTTGACAATGAACGTTATATGTGATCTCCAGTTGAAGTAATTGGAAAGAATAATTCCTGTGTGTTTCGTGTTTATTGGGAGTATTTGATTAAAATATGGCATATCATGTTATTGTAAAGAAGTGTTTCCGGGAGTTGGGGGTTAGGCGTTACAAAAATTGACCACGTTCATTTATTGTGTAGGCTGTGGTAGAGGAAGTCACCCGCTGTAATTGGGTTACATACGACGTGCTTGTGTTATTATATTGGGACGTATATATGTGATAATATCATAAATCTATCATAGAAATAACACTGGTCTCAGAATGTATCCTTGTGGAAGGATACAGCTGACAAGTCAGAAGTATTGTGATGAAAATATATATGAAGATATATGTGTTTCAGTTTATTGAAGTAGTCGTCGTGGGTGATAGTATAACGATTAAATTAACCATGTTGTCAGTTGAACAAATATGATTTGCTCTTTACACCATTAGCTCTCATAAGAGTTGAACATATTAAAAGACTATTTGAAGACATTATTGCTTGGTTTTTGCTGTTGCTTGAAAGAATTGTGGAAATTCAAAGCTCTGCTTATGTGTGGCAATGAAGAAAGTAAATCTGAAATACTTTATTCACAATATAGACTTGAATGATACATTGTGGATGTAGAAATACTCTAAAAGGAATGATGCATTGTTCAAACATGTGATTGGTCCGAGGGTTGTCTTACGGCACAAAGAAACTCTTGATAAATGTAACATAGACTAGACAACAAAGAAGAACAAAAAATGATAAGTAATTGATTCTTGCCTTCAATTATGTCCTCTTTTGAAATGCTAGTTTACTCAGAAGTATACAACTCAAGTTTAAAACTACTTGCTCATCTTGTTCTTACAAAATCTGTGTAATATGCGCTTGTGTTTTCTAGCAAATCAGGTGTTTGTAAAAATAAATATTTGTAAACAATTCTCATGATAAGAGGGGTCGCACGCTCCCCTACAATTCCTAAATGTACATAAAAATATTATAAAAAAAAACAAGATATATTACCAACTCTACATTTTCGAAAATTTGACTTTTCTGCTTGCCTTGTTTATGGCAAAAGTGAAAAGTCAACAATTAATGGTAAGGCCAACGCCCCACAATCATGTTTGCTTAAGCTTAAAGCCAGAAACAGCAGCTATGGATGAAACGCCAGACAAATATTCCAGGCGAAATGTAAAGGATATTCGGCCCCATTAACTGGAGCGTTTCCAAGCTATTTTGAATATAATATTTAGCGAACCATTAGTAACCCGTTTAGCAAAATTGTTGTTGCATCGTACACAATGTTTACGGGCCAATTCCTGATAAAAAAGCGCCAAAAATTATAGAAAACGAATTATTACCTCCTTAAAATTATCCTGAAGGAGCTTATTTTCTAAATGGCTCTTATTAGTATAGCGACTTTTGGAGACATAGCAGGCGCTGAAAACGCTTTTTGGGAGGTGTAAGTTAAATGCCAAAAGCGATTAATAATGCAATGGGCTGAGTTCAATATTAACTTCTAGTTCTTTATTTCGTCAACACTACACCTGTTATTACATCAATATCTCAATCCCGATCGAACAATTATGTGGTACCTTAAGACTGAGATAGTGAGATGATACGAATGACCTCTGCCATTGCCAGGTATAGAGCCGCAAAAGGCGGTGAGGCTCCACTTGGTAAATGGCAAATATCTTGGCTAAGTAATAACTGGCAAATATATTTAAAGAGATATGTGTTGTTTATTCATAAGAAAAAATGTAAAATTATTTCAGCTTCATAATAAATTTAAACGCAAGATACTAACATAGCTGGACATTTTTTACTATTTGATGAAAAATAACTTTAAACCGACGTGGTCACATTTTTGAGCATGAAACAAGACACACATAACAAGTCGATCCACAATGTGTAAGAATTTAAATTGTGTCGCTATCGAGACAATCAGCATTATGTTTATGATTGACATATACAAATAGCATATATATAACCACATGCGCAGTCCGGTGATATACGGGGTCGGTGAAGTAAGAAACGGATAAATATTAGTTGAAATGACAGCACTTAATTTTGAAGGAAACCATGTTCACATTTAATCCAGTGATTAAAGAGATTGTTTATTTAATTTATGCATTCGTTCAATGAAATTTTGCTCTTGTGAAGATACATTAAAATAATTCAAATCCGACCATTTATTACAAAACCGCTATAAGAAATAAAAGCACTGCAAGCACTGTGGTATTTATTGCTTCTGAACATTAGCCATGCTTGCAACAATGGCAACAGGTGAACATAAACTGCTGTACATATTTTATGTTAAATTGACCATTTTCTCTTAAACCTTGCGACTTTCAGTGCTGTATACATTTATATGCAGGAGGCCTAGGTTTGAGTACCGAGGTCGATTAACCCACTTTACCGTGGGATGTAAGGTCAGCCTTGCCATATGCTTGTCACAACATATGAATGCCATTTAACTGGGTGTTATTTTCCCCAAAGCCGCTATGAATAACTTTCGAATTATTCTAAATTAACATTGGCATCTAGTTTAAACAGGTCAGAAATGCTTATAAAACGCATCAGAAGCCTCTCCATAGCAACAGCTGGTGGTGTCTCAGAAAACTGTTGTTGCTGAGAGGTGTTGCTGTGCAAGGGTAATCATTGATACCAAGTTTAAATACCCTGTATATAAACATTTACTTTCAACATTACCTTACCGATGCTTTAACAATATCAAAAGTGGAGTATTTCACACATTCATATTGTAATTAAAACATAGAAACACATTTAAAAATACAAAGTACAAGTAATTTTAAACACAATAAATATCCTAATTAGCAATTTCCGATCAGTCTTAACTTTAATAAAACAGAACTTAAATATAGATACTAAACAGATACAAAATGAGTACTAAAATATGAATGTAGATAAAATGCCTCAACATTAAGTCACCATAAATTAAAAGCTACTGATAAAGAGTAATTCTTGACATTTTTTATGTATTATAAATTCACCAATAAGTTTTTTGTAGGTCACCATCAATAGTCACACTTACCAATAAACTGATATTGTTCTTTCTATAAGCACTATTCTGAAACAAGTCATCAGGATACAACTAAGTGGTTACCTGTCAAACCGATACTACATATACTAAATCAGTCAAACATGATTCCTTTTAAAGTATATGGATAGCTTTTACTGCATTTATAATTATATACTGCAACGAAGTTTTAACTGTGTGCCTCTGCATTTCATTTCACGCCCTTTCGCGTACAACTACGTTTGGAGACATGGGTATTTTTAATCATAAAGTCGGCTTCTTCTAATGTGAAGCAGTAACCCTGGTAATGCAGATGATACAACATCAGGTTCCTAACTGCACCATCGGACGATCGTAAAATATTCAAAGAATTTCGGTTTGTCAAAAAACGTGCTCGTCAAGAGCCTGGCCAATTTCCAAATATATTTACAAAAACATGCTGTTAAAAATACGAAAGCTTGACAATTGGTTTACATGTTTCCTTGTTTATCGTTTATTAAAACTTTCTAAAGAATTTTGATTCGTCCAAACAACATGGACGCCAGTGACGTTGCCATTGTCCATGCATGGTTTTCTGTCAGAAACAACAATTGAAAAGAAGGCTTAGATATATGGTACACATAATTTAGTGGCCCGTCATAATTAAATAAATGCTGTTCTCTCTGAACACAAGACTGCTAGAGTCGTCGCTATTTACCGGCTATGACTCTACAGTAAAACTTCGAAAGTCTCCTTGCAGAAAGTACAAAGAGCAATTCCTTGGGTGTAGGGGTCTCACTATCTAGATTTGTCAAAGAATTCTAATCCGCCAAAACATGGCCACAAGGGGCGTGGAGTTTTTTTTTTATCAAATAAAGCCCTATAGTAAAATCTTGAAACTCTTACTGTCAGAATCTACAAGAATTAGTGTCTTAATATGTAAGTGGCCCCTTATCAAGAATATCAAAGAATTATGATAAGTCAAAAATTGGCTGCCATTTTCTATATACATGTATGCTTATATAGTAAAGTTTTTTAGTAAGACGCTTTTTGCCAGACCAAATCTCTAAATTAATTAAAACTAATTTTTAGAAGAAAAGCGAGGTTTTGCGATTTTTTTCTAATGAGAATGTTATTATAATTCTAGTTTGTTCAAAAACGTCTGCTTTATGCCTACGGCGCAGAAGAGAGCGATAAAGGGTCTTGTATGCTTAGAAGATAATATGCAATATCATGACAGGAGCGAAGACCAAACTGCATTCTGAAGAACTAATAAATTATAGGATAAACATAATGAATCACGCCCCTCGCCCTTAATTCCTCTAAAAAGAATGGCATTCAAAACACATTTCGAACCATTTTTTCCAGCACTGATCTCTCCATCGCCAACGGCGCTATGATTACATTCACACTGATATCGATGTACGGAAAGCATGGTCTCCAATATCGACACATGTTTTTCAAGACGGCAATGGTTTCTGCAGCAAAGCGAGACCCGACCCTGCCCCCTGCCCCCTACCCACTCCACGCCCTGAAATTGTCAAAATGCCTTCCATGATAGTATGTATAAACATTTCAGGGTGTGTCACATCTTTATGACACTAGTATTAATGTTACTATTAATGTTGCATATGTGTCCATTGAGCAACAGATAAGACGAGTGAACATTTTTTTACGCCCAAATGTATCAGAAGGCATTGAAATCAAACTATTTGTGTAAAAAATGCTTCGATTGTGACAGTGTGTCAGTAGGATAGTGTGTTCTGTCCAGGGATGGATCCAGGGAGCGGGGATTGGGGATGCGTCCCCCAGCCTACCAACCACATAAAATAGTAGAGTTGTGAAAACACATATATATAAACACATTGCTCAAAATACTTAGCTTTTAAAGTAAATTTTGATTGTTGACTTAAGTTGAAGTTAGGGTCCCTTACTGTGTATATATATTTAGTATTTACTGCGATAACATTGAATAGATCGTGGTTCCCCAACAACGACCACCAACATGGATCCGCCCCTGGTTAGATCGGTCTTCGATAGAAAGGCCTGTGCACGTGCTTCATGAAAATCATGGGCACAGTGTGCCCTCGGTGTCGCATGAAGCATGTCCACATGTCTTTCACAAATCGTTCAATATACTTGACTAAGCTGGGACTTTTTTCCCGGCGAGAGTAAACCACAACCTTGCAGTGTGTCTGTTTCTGTCAGTTGATACAGTTCACACGGACGACAAGTTAGTACCATGGCAAGAACACTGATACTGGGTGTGGCGCTAGGTAAGTAGAGACAATCATATATTGTTATTGAAAGGAAAATACGGAATTGCAGAAAAATACTTAATTACAAGTTTCTGTTGGAAGCAATGTATTTATATGTATAAACCATCGAAATCGTGTACACTCATTTCCCTATTTTACACCCTCCGAGTGATTTGTATTGTAGTGCATATAGGCACTTCCAACAGCCTTGCTGTTGGGTTACCCCTTTAGCGACGTGGTTAAGTGTCAGCCTAGATGTAAATACTACAGGTCAAGGTCAAACAGCAACCATTAGCAAACTGGCTGATACGGCGCTACACTATTTTCCTTAGCGTGATTACGTGCATGACAAGCCCATAGTTAATTACCAAACCAAAAGATCCTATATGAGTAATATTTAATTAAATTGTATGCATTGGAAAAGCTCTTGTGGATAATTGAAAGCCTGTTATCAGAAGAGGATATCCGGCAATCCGGGTCTTTGACAACAACATGGAGTGAATTAAACTCGATACATTCAAGACAACACTTTCACTGAACACAGTATCTTATAAATATAAGAACACTCGTTCTTAATATGTTGTTAGGCATCAAACAGTTCACACACAGATTCACCCCATGTGAATTGTGGGAACTGTCTGACCAGGACCTACACTATCTGCGTCACTGTGTCTTGCAATATAGCAAGTTAAATTTGAATGTAGTTGTAAGCAAAACACTAAGAGTTAAAAGTTAGCTTACAATTATCTAATCATGTTATGGGTTTTAACAAACATCAATAAATGATGTGTGCAGGTGCGTGTGTGTCCCTGGTGATGGCGGACGGTGATCAGTGCACGACTGTAAACCAGACCCTGACGGACGCTGCAGGCACGCTGCTGACAGCATACAACAACATGAACGCCACGGACAAGATGAATATCAGTAAAGTCATGACACTCATGTGCAACGCCGAGTAAGTTAATAGAAAATATCCATTGTTGTTCTTTGTCTCGTGTGCAGCAGCTTTCACATCCAGTCGTGCACTTATCCAGATTTTGATTGTATTATGATCGTAAGTTTTCACCAAAATTATAACAGTTAATAGGGACAGAGTTTTTCAAAATTTCCTATACATGTATTAATATACATATACATATATATACATATATATACATATGCATATTTTACCGTTTGGTTGCTGTTGTTGTTGTTGTTTTGCTGCCTTTAAATACAGCCACACAATGATTGTCATTAGCAGCAACATCCAGATATCTTAGCGGAGGACGACACGAGAAAAAACACCTTTGCATCAGCTGTATGACCTTTCCACATTAGGCACTCCGCCCCGACTGGGACTCGAACCTAAGCGCTGAGAGAATTAACAGGCAGAGGGGTGACATGTCAGTTACTTTACCACTCGGTCACGGACGCTCCTTTTGTTATTGATCATGGTAGGGGCGGTGTGTGATAATGTGATTGTGTTGCTGCTGCTGCTGCTGCTGATGATGATGATGATGATGATGATGGTGATGGTGATGGTGATGATGATGATGATGATGATGGTGGTGATGATGATGATGATGATGATGATGATGATGATGATGATGATGATGATGATGGTAAAAAGATTCAGACGACGAAGGTAATATTGATGGTGTTGATGATGAGGTTGTTGTTGTTGCTACTG
Organism: Sinonovacula constricta; assembly: GCA_007844125.1. NCBI lineage: Eukaryota > Metazoa > Mollusca > Bivalvia > Cardiida > Solecurtidae > Sinonovacula > Sinonovacula constricta. The sequence continues at coordinate 46,581,951 of CM017563.1, read as the reverse complement.
GTCGCTGCTGTCGTCGTCGTTGTTGTTTTTGTCGTTCACGATCATTTGAATCATGTTCAGATTATGATGTTGTCCATTACAGCAACAAACCGAAGATGCTGCAGATTCAGGTGGCGCTTGGATCAAATCCGACCTGCCTGAATCTAGCTGCCACCAATCCTATCCTGATTCAATTGACGTTCGCGGGAATAGGTTTCACCGAATTTCTGGCTATCTTTAAGGACATCGATGAAGCATGTAGTATGTATATTTTTATTTGTATTATTTGTCATAATTATCATGATCAATTTGTTTAAAGGCTCGATTTAAGATGAGGCTTATAGTTTATAACTTTTGAATGATCGGGTGTCTGAATGATTACAGATAATAATTATAGCTGACATACGCCTGAATATCAGAAGGAATTCAGTTAGTTGAGTTGTATGGATGGAGAAAAAAAATATATATCATAGGAGCACTGCTATTTATAAATAGCACAGTAATTGTGCCTGTTTTTATAGTGAACAGAATATATTTTAATTTGGGACACGCAAATGTTTGCCTAGAATGAAACGTCGAGTAAAGACTCGTTCTCGCTTACTAAAATGAATTCGTTTCTGTTGCTTTTATTACAGTTACTTAAGAGCTGTTGTTTGTAACCGCCAGAAAACACAACCATTATACCCATATTTTATAAGTTTCGTCCACAGACCATGTTATATCTATATAGAATAAAAACAAATCATCATATCAGAAAAGCAACAATAGAGCTTTTTGCTATTTTTCAACTGTTTATCAGTTCCGATTTTAAATAAAGAATGCGACCAGTGTACTATCGTTTGATTTAAATCCGAATTGCTCATCTGTAACAATGTTATTTTCTACAGTTTTCTTCTTCAAACGATTGTTTACAGTTACAGTAAATAACTTTGCAAAACAACAAGTAACTGTGATTCCACGGTAATTGGTTGGCTTAAAAGAGTCGCCTTTTTAAATGCTGGTTTTTACATTCCTCTAGACAAAGATGTAGGAAAATCTTGTCTAATTGAAATATAACAGAGTTTCTAAAGGTGCATCTAAAATGTATATACACGCTTTGAAATATTAATTTATGATGTTATCAATAGAGTATGTTTGTTTGTTTATTGGGTTTATCGTCCCACCAACAGTATTTCAGTTATCTGGAAACGGTGTCCACTTGAAGCAGATATAGTACTGCCTTCACTGTGTAAGCATGCCGTGAACACCTGGCATAATACCACACCAAGTCACATTATCCTGACACCGGGCCAACCAGTCGTGGAACTACCCTTATATTTGCTTGAGCGTTAGCAAGGGAGCTAGCCCGGGGCCTCCCGTACCTGGAGCCGACGCTCTACCGATTGCGCTACCAGGTCCGGTCTCAACAGAGTATGATTATTTTGTTCCGTGTAAAAAAAATGGGTTTCCGGATTTCACTTTCTGTGAATAATACATTAAGCTCCTCGTTGGAACCGGCCGCAATAGCTCAGATGGTAGAGCGTCGGCTTGCGAATCGGGAGGTCGTGGGTTCGAACCCCGGCCGGGTCATACCAAAGACTTTAAAGTTGGTAGTAGTGGCTTCCCTCCTAACGCTCTGGGCTACGGGGACAGCATTACGCCTGACTCGTCGGTGTCAGTATAATGGACCGGCCGGGTTCAGTCCCTGGGCACCTCATAAGTGCCCCTGTGCTGTAATGATAGAAATGTCGCTGCGCAGTATCGGCAAAAATGCCGGCTAATCCCATCCCATCCCATCCTCGTTGGATATTGTAACTGTGTCCGATCTTTCATGAGCTCTAACAAAAGCACCGGCCCTGGTAGCGAAATGGGTAGAGCGTCGGCTTCAGGTACGGGAGGCCCCGGGTTCGGTCCCGGGCCGCGACATACCAAAGTCGTTAAAATGATAGTGGTGAAGTTCCCTTGCTAACGCTCAAGCAAATATAAGGGTAGTTCCACAAGTGGTAGGCCAGGTGTCAGGATAATGTTACAGGGTTTAGTATCATGCTAGATATTCACAGCATGATATACACAGTGAAGGCAGCACTGTATCTGCTTCAAGTGGACACTGTTGTTGTTTTTCATATAAAAAGTAAACATGTTTATGTTCCAGCGAAGTAAATTAAGCGTTTAACAACTTTCCTTCAATTAAATTGCAGCTTGTGGTCCATATATGGACCAGCCTGTGACATTGCGGTTTAAGTGGCCCCAGCAAGGAATAACGTCAATCACGAACGGGTTCTTCCAAGCGGTTATGAACCCGGCGGCTGTATGTAACACTACAGGGTAAGTGTGATGTTATTGCGATATCTGGTTGATTCTACACATATCTTTAATATCTATATTAAAAATGACAGACAATACCAGCGCGTATATTGGTACAAATATTATATTTATCAGATTACAATTACAGACAAGAACGTGATTCTGTCTACTCGCACGCCAATTCTAAGCCTACCTAGGCTTGAACAAAATGTGTCGATCCAGATCAAGAAGCCTCCGTTGGCAGCTTTCTGATCAGGATCTAGATCTACACTGATCCACTAGTCTTGTTAATCATGAGTACTTAGAATACGGTTTGTTGTTTTAACACTTAACTGTTAAATTTTACCTCTCAATTTAGTTCCCCCCAGAATCCGGGACTTGATCACGTACGTCAGCCAGAATATCCAACACTGCGCACCACTCTGGAATGTGGCTAGTTGGGAATCAAGACAACAGATCGATAACACTGCAGCGTTTATTGCTACTAGATGTGACCGCTTTGTGGAAAGTATGTCAGTTTTGCTTCATCCCAAAACCATAAGTTTTGATATTTTATATTATCATTTTTTTTAAATCTTTTTCATCAGTATCGTCAGCATTATCAGATTTTTTCGTAATAATCATTATTTTCAGCATCATCATCATATAATCAACACAGACAACATCATTTATTTTATAATCATTGTCATTAACAACAAGAATACCGATTATCGCCATCAGTATCAGCATCAATGTCCACCAACACATCCGTTAACGGCAAAGAAGCAACAATATGAACCATTATTGGATGGTTGCAGATAGCAAATTAAATAAAACAAGAAAATATACAATATATGAAATTCCACTTGTTTTCAATTACAAAATGAAATGAGTTTTTATTGTTAGTGGTTAAACTGGTCAAATTGTGTCAACGTTTTAGTTAGCCCTTTTTGTAGGCCGATTAAGAAAAGTGCTCAACTTATATTATTCCATTCACTACTGCCTTTTTCTGAGTAGAACCAGTTTTCCAGTATTACCTACCTGGATCTTGTAACGCAAAAATTATAAAATTGTTTGTTTATTTATTGGGTTTATCGTCCCACCAACAGTATTTCAGTTTTCTGGAGACGGTTATAAAATTGTATTATTTAAAATATATTATTACCTGATAAAGTATCTTTCCTATATTCTAAAATACTAATGCCGAAAACATTTTTGTGGATAGTCTGTGTATCGGATCCTGTACCTTTTTATTCTGGGTTATTGTTGCATTTTATCCATGATTCAAATGCACTTTTATCCAGGGTTCCCAGTTTCCCTTTATCCAGTATTCTAATGCCTTTTTATCCCGGATTATTGTGCCCTTTTATCCGAGGTTCCCAGTGCCCTTTAATCCGGGAATCCCAATGCCCTTTTATCCGGGAATCCCAGTGCCCTTTTTGTCCTGTGTTCCCAGAAACCTGGTCTTTTGAAGTTCAGTCGGTTTGATCATCACCGAACCTTCAGGAAATCTAATGAGGATGTATTTCAACGTTGCCAAAATAACATGTCATAATTTACATATAGCTTATTTCATCCCACCATCTCTGTAAATATCGGTTGATATAACCCTGTGTGACAAAGATGAGCTTAATCAACCGATATTCGCGCACCTGCTCTAAGCCGGACTACTTTTTTGACGAAACTATCAGGAATGTTTACGCGAAAGAAACTCATTTATCGCGTAATTATTCTTGTGATAACCCCAAAAATGTCCATAATATAAAGATTGGTTAATTAGAGCAAACGAAGCCATAAAAGGAGGTTGAGCGAGGTCTCGATCTCTGTCCCGCAGGATTGAAAATTTAAGTAGCGGTATATTAACCGCCTGGACGAACCGGACAGTTGATCGCGGTCTTCTAAGTTATATTTAACAATGATATTAGAAAATGTGTAAACAAACAAAAATGTAAAAGCTTTATTAATCAAAATGTACACATTTACAATTCAAAATCTTGCAAAAAAATCTAAAAAACAAAATATAATACAGGCATATAATTAAAACTGTTTAGGAATTGTAATTAAATTAATAAAAATACGAATTTGTAGTCTGCAACAATAAAAACAACTGTCAAAATGTCAGATTATTTAAGTCCCTGTTGTTATTTGGTATGAATTGAAATGACTTGATGAAGAATCGTGTGAAAACCTAAGCAGTGTTGTAGAGATGAGCTAGGATGATTTCTAGGCAAACTTTGGCTTTAGTCTTAACATTTATGAGAAGGAAATTTATCTTGAATCTGTGATTGTCTCAGAAAGCAGCAATTAGCTGCCTAATTTGAGGACAGACCCTTATCAAATGTCGTTACATGATGAACCTTTCAATGATTTAGATAAAGCTCGATCTTTAGTTGAACAATATACAGCTGACTGCACAGATCTGGATAAAATGTCCTAATAAATCACAGTTTCTACACGTAAACATGAACACCAACACACCACCTCCAATCCCAACATTTCTCCAAATTTCGCAAGTCACCCTGTCAAAAACAATCATCTTTGCAATTTTATGGTTCAGAATTTCAATGTCATCCACAATTAAAATCCATGAGCAAACTGTGTTTACAAACACAAAGACACACAAACCTCGAATGTAATTCGCGTTTCTTAATGCCATGTGCGTAGCAACTTTTATGTTACACGACCTTGACATTACACACTACATGTATAAATGTTTACGAGGGTGTGATTTTATTGTTGTTATTTTCCAACCGTTATTTTTAATTATCGTAATGAATAAAATTACAACCTTATGTATAGCGCAAAAAAATAAAAGAAATAACATGTTTATTGTCTTATTTTTAATAGTAAAATAGAACTATTTCTTACAGCCGAATTACTCTGTGCACGCGCATGAATTTCGCGTATTGTATTGGAATGTCTGATAATGTAAGGGAGAAGCAGTAGCGGTAAATTTAAATGTTTCCCTTTTAAATCCATTTGAAAAAAACTATTGATGGTGGATATAAAAGAATACCAGGTTAGTGTTGATATAGATAAATGTTATCATGCTCGGCAGAGCCTCGTGCTTTCTGATTTTCTTAGTCTCGCATGATAACATTTATCTATATCAACACTAACCTGGTATTCTCTATCTATGTTACAGACGACTTCACTTGTACAGTGACTGCGTCTGCAACTGCCGGCTTCAAAACATGCATGACTACTGCGACATCAGGAGCAGTATCCGACTCGGAGGCACAGGCTTGTGGGTAAGTCTATTCACCAGATATTTGCTGCTTTAAAATAGCGATAGTTCGGTTTCTTGTCAAATGGCGGTGCACACAGGTAATGTAAACAGTTATCGTTATTATTGGTTCAAAACATAGGTTTTATTGAATGATGTTTATTTTATATACATATACATATATATAAAAACGTGTTAGCTATAAGTTCATTTAGAGTCTGTTTTGTTTAACATTTCAGTCGAAGGGCGTGCGTGACAGATGCCATGAAGAATTGCACGGAAGATGCTGTTGAAACGTTTGTGTTTGTGGCAAACATTTTGCCTCAAAACAAACAACTGGCAAAGGACCCATGTAGTGCTGCATCAACACTTCACTTGTCTGCCCTTACTGCTTTGATGGTGTTAGTTGTCTTATTTATTAAATAGAAAGACAATGACCAACTATTACTCACATAAATGCGATTCGGACAATTTGCTGAGAGTCACTTATACGCTAACTAGCATTCAACGATTTTAAGCAGGCTTTAAAAAGTGACATGTCAGCGCATGCGTGTACACGTGCTTTTTTAAAAAGGACCTAGCGATCATGATCATTAAACTTTCGTTGTAAAATTAAACTTACTGTATATGACCATTAATGCTTGGCATGTAATCAGACTTGTCTCGTCAATTTAAATGAACACTAATTACCACGCCAATGTTCGTTCAAAACAATAAATGGTGTTTAGCAGAGTTAATGTTTTGTGTTCAGAAGAATCAGAAGGAGAACAAACATTCGTCTTCTAAGTTGTAAATATTTACTTCTCAGACTACATGTTACTGTTCTTTTTGTGTTTGAACTTAAAGACCAATATTTTGTTTGTGGAAGTATGTTCAGATATATTTTGTATGCAATATACTTGTTGTTTGCTTCCCCACCCAACAAGACAAAAAGATAAAATGCTATAATTATAATCAGTGGTATGAAAATAGGGTCTCGCATTAACTATTCTTACATTACCCATAATATGTTGATGTGGTTTTTCAATTTCCTTTAATATATTTTATCAGATTTATCATAATTATTACACTGACGTAGTATAGTGTGTCTTCTTGGTAAAATAACGAACATTTGTTAAAACATAACACGGGCTAAATATATAATCACTTGTTTCCGTGTAAACATGTGTTTTAGAAGCATTGTATTTTCTTGAATATATTTATTCAGTTAAACCTTGCTTGTTTTGTGTTTTCCATTGTTTAGATTTATTAAGATCTGAGTCTAAATAGATACTTTTAGGCGGCTAATACATGATCTAAATAGTGTTATTGGAATGTTATTAAAATAGCTTTCCGGTATTGAAGTGGATGTTTAACGTCTATGTTTATATATTTACGTGTCAAGTTAACGAAATTTTGTGGCGGTGTACTCCTACATATCGTGCCTGTGTGTATTTGTTTGTGTGTCACTTTTGCTAAGAACCCTCGAGGATGTAAATCGAATTTAGATTTGCGTAATCTGAGGACGTATGTATCACGGGTACTGGTAAAAGTGTTTCCTCTTACTTATGAACATGAAACCTTGATTCGGCCTAGGAGCTTAAATAAACTTAAAACTTGTTTTATCACACTATTGTAATTCATTATAAAGGTTTTACTTTAAACAAAGGAATTTAACCAGTTTTGCTTGAATAATTATTTTACACACATTCGCTTTAATCAAAATAGGAAAATAAGAAAAGTTCCACTAATATTAAAATCTGAACTACCACCAGAAAAAAGACTTACAAAGAAAACAATGTGACAAAACACAAAGAATAATCATTTCACATTACTCGATTATGTCAATAAAGTATACCGCAACATTGTTGATTTATATCTATTAGTAATAGTATTACACATTGTTACAATATACTGACTCGTATATAATATAAAATAGCTCACCATACTCTAAATAGACGCTCAAAATTTGAGTACCGTTTTATTTACCACTATTGATGTTGTGTATTTCGGGAAGAACTTAAAAGGATAACCGTATAAAATGTTTATTTAGACAGCTATAAACTTGAAAACTTGAAAGAGTCGACGTAAATGATGTCAGTTTGGTGGCTCTTTCAGATTATCGCGAAAGCGCATTATAATGCCAACACTGGCTACTAAACAATTGTTTTATAAAAAAAAATAAACAAATAAATAACAAAAGAGTGTTAACTTAAACGGACTCACACAATTCCTAAATACTGGTAGATTTATACATTAGTATTATACAAAAGTCAACTTTAGACATCGATATTAGGACAAATTGAGTTAACTTCGTCGAGTATGAATATGTGTGCATCCAATTTATTCTGGAGTTCCTTCCCCTGGTCAGTATATGATAGGGTCAGGCAAACGCAAATAATGGCAGACTCAATAGTCTATAGTTTATAAAGGGGAAAGTATTTTGTGGCTATAACGAACAATTCTCTTAGCAGTCGATAGAAATACATAAATTTAAGCTAATGATGGATCAATTCTCTGGGCTGACAAAAATGCGGATATTTAAAGTGCCCTGCAATTTCGGACGGCACTTTATTCCGGATAACTTACGATCTTGGCCTAACTCAATAATGCCACGTGACGGGCATTTTAATCAAATTTAAATTATATTAAGCAACGAAAGAATGAAAAAATAACATTAATCCGGTTTCTAATGATTAAAAGGAGAGAGAGAGAGGGAGAGAGAGAGAGAGAGAGAGAGAGAGAGAGAGAGAGGAGAGAGAGAGAGAGAGAGAGAGAGAGAAATGTGAAAAAAGCGAAAACATAAACCTTGAACAAAATAACTTTGCTGTTGATAACTGATGCAAATTCTTCCCAAAAATAATAAGCAGGCAGGCAAACACATATTTCCCTTTAAGTTGAACCATAATCGGATGCATAACGTACACGATATCAATGATAATAAATACTATTGTCGTGACACTGCACAGTGAAAACAAAGTTTTCATTTATAATATAAAACAGTTTAGCCAAACATTAAAAGCACGCAAATACAACTAAGGTTTTTATGCAAAAAGTATGCATATGCTTTGTTGATAAATGAATTTAATCTTAGGCAAAACGTTGCTGCCATTATCCTATAAAAATAAACAATAGACTGGCATAATAATGAGGGCTGGCACTAGAATCAATCTGTCTCTTAGAAATCTAATTAAAATGCCGACTAATCCTTCTCTTGCTTACATAATTTTAAATCGCCGATCTTGTACTTGCTATATTTATGTTTGGTAATGGTTAGGTCAATATCGTAAGTATGTCATGTTCACCCATATGTTTATCAGGAATTAAGTGTTGGTCGAAATAAAGGTACACTTTCAAAATTTGTATTATTTATTAGCTCTGAGAATTGATCACGGAAATTTAATGCAGCAATGAGTTTTATTCATGGTTATCTATCAAATGGGAAAAGAATTGTACACGGCGGCAACAAAGTCCAGCATTTCTCTATATTATCTATACACTTTTGTCGGCCGCCTTTATTTGCGTTTGCCTTACGTACTGTTTGTCATATCGGCACGCAGGGAACCAAACTACATCTAATTAACATAACAGAACAAACTAGGCTAATTGGAAAATCCAGTGCGTTACGTGTTAATGGCGGGGTCATAAATCTGCCCATTAAGCCAAAGGCGCCACCTCTGTTCCTGCCTCTCCCTTCCTGTCCCCTGACCAGGAATCTTGATTACCCATGGCAGATAGGATGCAATGAAAGGGTCATTACGGGTGTAAAAATATTTATATTTGAAAATATTGACTTAATTACTTTTCTGCATGTAATGGACAAGTCTAGTAATGCATTAGGACTTGTTCAGACACATACGTAGGTTTATTTGGCGTATGTTATTGAGATATGCTATGTACAGATAAGCTAATACAGCTGATGGAATATCATTTCCAGCAATGTGGATGTGTCTACGTGTTAAGCATATTGTCTTGATAGCTTGGCGCTGCCGCCGTAGTCCCGCAGAGTGTGCCTGAAATGGTTGCTTACCACGTATGTCTGTCAAGCACACACACAATATAGCAGTATTCAAGTTAGATGTTAACCTCTTCTCCGATTGTTGCTTCGAAGAACGCAACAGACGACTGATCAATTGTGCATTCAAGCAAGAAACGAAGTTTGTTTACTATGCTGATGTTGTGTCGCCTTTCCGGCTATTGCGTTGGCACCATTTTTTCGCACATGTTTCGACCAATGGAAGACAAGCAATACCAACTCCGCCAACAACAAGGAACGTTGCCATCAGATGGAAGCTGTTGTTATAGTTACCACTGACGTCACGAAGAAGCCCTGTAATCAGATATTATATAAATATATATATATATATATATATATATATATATATATATATATATATATATATATATATATATATATATATATATATATATATATGGCATATCTTTGTAAGTGTATGTTCAATGTTTTCGGAAGGTTACAGTGATATTATGAGCAAGGACGAACGCCATAGATAATATCGCCGAATTCTAATGAGAGACATTAATGTATAGTCTCCCCTGAATAATGCCAAAATGCAAGTAGGTCCTTTCATTTGTTTTACTCGGTTTTTATGCTTGTGTTCTTTGAAGTGTATGTTGATTTTTCTGCCTTTTTCTGCCTTACTTATGATACCCAGGTTCATCAATAAACATGTCCATTTTCTTCTTTAAATAACATATCTCTATAAGTATTTAAATTAATTTTAAGCTTATATTTATGCTAAAGTAATAAATTAACTGTTTGTTATTGCAATATCTACAAAAGAACAGGGGATAAAGTCCAAGAATTTCAACTACAAGGACCTACCTACTGTTTAGAATATCTCTAATATTAATTATTAAAAGAGACAATTTCCATTTCACCAATGTACCACACTGGCCTCACTTTGACACGTGAATATTCTATGAGTGTCAGGTAAACATGTATGAAGTATAAAATATTTTTAAAAAATGGATGTAGTCTGAACAGACAACTGACAGAGAGATTTGTGTACAGGAACAATATATTATACGTAACGACGACATCAGGCGCGTTTCTGCCATTACGCACTTTACGCACGTGCGTAACCTCCGTTCGAAAAATCAATAAATCTAAAATTACCAAAATTGGAAAAACACTAAGAAAGTCGATGCCTAACCCGGGTTAGGAATGATATATCTTATTTCTGTAGTTTCTATGTTATTAAATCTTATTACCACACCAATCAAGTTGATAAGGTTTAATATGATTAAACTTATACACATCAGGATTTTAGTCGTTCATATATTGCATTAAGTTCCTCGCGTGTCGCATTTTACCTGTTAATCATTAGAAAATAGATTCAAAAGTATTACTACAAAGGTTATTTCCCTTGTAATTGTGCGTAATTATAAAAACATCCCAGATACGCGCCTTGACGACATGCACATTGTGATAAGTAGTGCACACTACCTTATCACGAAGTAGATCTTGCTAGAAATATGTTGACGTTCATTATTGCCAATACAAACAAGAAACATTAAAACATTCCTGGATACATACCTGCAATAGGTGTGGATATTCCGGTGAAGGACGAATGAAACAGAATAGTCAGTCCAAGAGCACTTCGTAGATTGTCGAGACCAAAAACCTCCACGAGTACGACAGGGAAGAAAGGGAAATACAGTCTTCCACAAAATCCATACATTACGCTAAAAAATACCATCGCCTCATACGAGCGATAGTATGGGACAAAAAATGTCACACCTGCCATTACCAGTACTGTCAATGCAATGATATTGGTTTTCCTGACCAAGTCTCGATCTGCTATGATACCCCACGTAATCACAGAGAAAATATCCACAATACTGATGAGAGATATTAGGAAATCAGAACTCTCGTCTGGTAACCCGATATCTCGGGCGAGAGGCGGGATAAACGTTTGTATAAGGCTGGGACCACTGCATAGCATGCACGCCTGTGGTAAAAAGAACAAGAACAAACCACGCCGCATAACTCTACAGTCGATTATACGTCTGAATTTGCTGAACACATTTACTACCATCGCGCATGATTCAGACTGTTGTTTGTCGTCTTGGCTGATCTGTTTGGAAAAGTTGTCTACATCCCGTAGAGCACTACCAGCGCTCAGATCTATGATTGACGTTGAAACTGAGAATTCATTATTCGCAAAACGTCCAAGAGATGGCGCTAATGTAACAGAAGATATACTTCCGAAGACACTTGACTTTGCTGCTTCGGAAACTGTCCGTTTACGTGTGGCCTTTATGGATAGAGCTCGCATTATTTGCGGAGAATCGTGTTTTGCTTTTGATAAACGTGTATCTGATTGAGTAAAGTTTTCATCAAACCGTTTTAAGGGTCGCGGCATTTGTATTTTAATTTGTCTGTCTGTATGTTTGTTTTCTTCGGAATTGAGAGGTTCTTGTTCAGGTGTTTTTCCTGTCGATCGTCTGTTGTAGGTTTCAATCGGCCGCATCAATGCTCCAGCAACCGCAACGTGCAGCATTAGACCCCCAATCAGCATAAAAGTCCCCGAGAGACCATATTCATTGACAAATCTCCTAATCACGAAAGAAAACATCAACGATCCTGAACTACTTCCAGTAAGCATGAAGCAGTTGGCCACGCCCCTCCGTTTACTGAAGTAATGGCCGACAAGAGAATACGTTGGCGGTAAAATGAACCCTTGCGCTATGCCTGCAAGGAAATAAATTGTATGTTATACATGCATTTAGGAAATATAGGTCATGTGCATTTTAACGGGAAACACAAACTTCAGTTTACATCATTATCATCATTATCATCATTATCATCAGCAGAAGAAGAAGAAGAAGAAGAAGCAGCAGCATCGCTACTGTCAACAGTTCCATGACCATCATTACTATCGTCGTCATTATCTGCCTAGTTAAATGTTTTTCCTCTTCTCCTTCTCCCCCTTATCCCAATCATCATCATCATCATCATCATCATCATCATCATCATCATCATCATCATCGTCATCGTCATCGTCATCATCATCATCATCATCATCCTCATCATCCTCATCATCATCCTCATCATCATCATCGTCGTCGTCGTCGTCGTCGTTTCTGCATCACAAATATACTCACCTAGAACCACTCCTTGCATGAATATAATTATTTCGATATGTTCTGTGAAGGCTGACACTATGAAAGTGAGAAAGAGTAGCAGTGCTCCTAATATCACAGACTGTCGAACGCTGATATAAGACAAGATGATCGTATTAACCACCATTGCTGAAATAAACATACATTAAAACTTTGTTTTAGTAATTCCCTTGAATAGATATACACAGGTGAAAAAAAGATTTAATCTACATGTTTGTTGTAAGTTTGAAGAAAAAATATGGGATTGTGCTTAACTTTAGTCGAGCCCGCTTGCGGCGAACTCGCTATAGCTGTCGCAATTGCGGTTTAGAGAATGTGCGTTAATGCCTCGGTGCTTCCAAGTTTGTCTGGATTGTAACATAACCATGGGACAAAGACTGTTCTGAAAACACGTGTTTGCCATGTGTGTTTCATGCAACAGCGCGTGTAATGTAACTAGTATGACGTTCTAAGGCATACGCTAAAGCAAGTAAAGATTATATCTTAACTATGTTGTTTGGGTGAAATGACTTATAAATACAGGTAAAACAAATATATGACCTAACGAAACGGTGTGGCACGCACAAAACCCACTTTTAATTTAAAGGTCAAGGTCAACGTATGTGTTTTCAGTGCGGCAACAAAACCACGGGTCATATGTGTATATATATGCTATGATAAAATGCTATGTTACACGAAATACTCCCACTTGCAAGGACGGAGGTCAATGTCACACATAGAGGTGAAAGTTAATGACTTCAAAATAATGAGCTAACTTGTCCTGGCTGTTATTTGATCGTGGGACACTCGATTGTAAACTAACAAGGCACAATTGGTAGACATGATGGAACGTTTTTTGAGACACAAGAATCAAATCGCTACCCAAACTGTCAAAAAGAAACGGTTGTTTATGTTGTGTGGTTGTAACTTAACCATCTGTCAAATGATGTTTAAATAGTTTGCGATATCCAATTTGTTAGTACAAATGTCATGGACTCGCTTAGAAGTCAAGGATAAAAAGTAAGTGCTTGTTGACATACTCTGGGCTGTAAATTTAAAAGTGGTTTTGATGAGACGGTGCTTCGCGTGCTACATTATTAGTATTAAGGTCCATCTTATACGAAGTAATTGAAGGAAAAACTCAACCATGAGTCAATGGGCTTTAAAAAAGACAGTAATGGTTGCCCCAGTAGCCCAAAGGCCAATGTTATTATTCGAGTCCAACGATACAATTATTAACTTGTTCGGACAAGTGATTGGCTCGCGACGGCGTTTCGTACGCAAGACCAACATTGCAAGCTCAAAAGCCAATGTCACACTTACTGGCAAAAAGAGGATTTTTATGGCTTTAAAGATTTTAAGATTTCAACTAATATGGAAAAATCATCTGGTGTAAATGATTTTGGAATACTAGATTCGTATGACGTAAATTCTTGTAATATGCCAACGAATATAGACCAGATGTATAAAAAAGACACTTTAAAATATATCCGAATATAAATTGGACAGTTTAGTTAACACTTTTAAAATGTCCCCGAATAAAAGGTGAGACAGGTACACGTATAAAGTTAAAATGTCTTCAAATATAGATAAGACAATAAATTATTAATGCCGTTTAATTTTCTCACAATACAGATAAAACAGTTAAGGCAATTAAATGTCCCTAAATATAGAAACGATACTATAAAAGATACGTACAATGTTTTAAAAATACCGAATATGGACATGATTATTATGACGTAGACGGTATTAAAATCCTTAAATAATTACACATAGGAATTGTTGCTTTTACAATGCTATAAGAATCCATGGATAAGATCGTAATAGCAATTAAAATATCATAAATTTGGATAAGACAATAAAGGTTAAGTTGTTGATGCTTTTAAAATGTATTTTCTCATATACAAGGCAGTTACAGCATTACGATAAACTGTCTCTGCATTAAGAGTGTTCAGCAAAGGCGTTTACTTTGTTACAACTGTAGATCAGACAAACTATTAAGGTGTTTACGGTGTTAAAAATTCCCCGAATATAATTCAGACAGTTACAATAAGCCCGAATGTGAATGCGAAAGTAAATATCATCTATGTGGACCAGACAACCAAAAGCACTAGAGCTTTTAAAATAACCCTGTTTATGAATTAGAAGGTGGAGACTAAGTATATTTCAATTTCTAAAACAAAAGTATATATTAAAGGCTGTTTAAAATAAAACTTGTACATGCTAGAAACGCCATTTACCACATGAACATAAAAATACCCGACTCTAATGGTGTTTCCAGCATGTAATGGGTCACCATGTAACATACACCACTCTAATGGTGTTTCTAGCATGTAATGGGTCACCATGTAACATACCCCACTCTTATGGTGTTTCCAGCATGTAATGGGTCACCATGTAACATACCCCACTCTTATGGTGTTTCCAGCATGTAATGGGTCACCATGAAACATACCCCACTCTAATGGTGTTTCCAGCATGTAATGGGTCACCATAAAACATACCCCACTCTAATGGTGTTTCCAGCATGTAATGGGTCACCATGAAACATACCCCACTCTAATGGTGTTTCCAGCATGTAATGGGTCACCATGTAACATACCCCACTCTTATGGTGTTTCCAGCATGTAATGGATCACCATGTAACATACCCCACTCTTATGGTGTTTCCAGCATGTAATGGTTCACCATGAAACATACCCCACTCTAATGGTGTTTCCAGCATGTAATGGGTCACCATAAAACATACCCTACTCTTATGGTGTTTCCAGCAATTAATGGGTCACCATGTAACATACCCCACTCTTATGGTGTTTCCAGCATGTAATGGTTCACCATGAAACATACCCCACTCTAATGGTGTTTCCAGCATATAATGGGTCACCATGAAACATACCCCACTCTTATGGTGTTTCCAGCATGTAATGGGTCACCATGTAACATACCCCACTCTAATGGTGTTTCCAGCATGTAATGGTTCACCATGAAACATACCCCACTCTAATGGTGTTTCCAGCATGTAATGGGTCACCATGAAACATACCCCACTCTTATGGTCTTTCCAGCATGTAATGGGTCATCATGTAACATACCCCACTCTAATGGTGTTTCCAGCATGTAATGGGTCAACATGAAACATACCCCACTCTAATGGTGTTTCCAGCATGCAATGGGTCACCATGTAACATACCCCACTCTAATGGTGTTTCCAGCATGTAATGGTTCACCATGAAACATACCCCACTCTAATGGTGTTTCCAGCATGTAATGGGTCACCATGAAACATACCCCACTCTAATGGTGTTTCCAGCATGTAATGGGTCACCATGAAACATACCCAACTCTAATGGTGTTTCCAGCATGTAATGGGTCACCATGAAACATACCCAACTCTAATGGTGTTTCCAGCATGTAATGGGTCACCATGAAACATACCCAACTCTAATGGTTTTTCCAGCATGTAATGGGTCACCATGAAACATACCCCACTCTAATGGTGTTTCCAGCATGTAATGGGTCACCATGAAACATACCCCACTCTAATGGTGTTTCCAGCATGTACAGGTTCAATATAAAACATACCCCACTCTAATGGTGTTTCCTGCATGTACAGGTTCAATATAAAACATACCCCACTCTAATGGTGTTTCCAGCATGTAATGGGTCACCATGAAACATACCCCACTCTAATGGTGTTTCCAGCATGTAAATAGTCACTATAAAACATACCCCACTCTAATGGTGTTTCCAGCATGTAAATGGTCAATATAAAACATACCCAACTCTAATGGTGTTTCTAGCATGTAATGGGTCACTATGAAACATACCCCACTCTAATGGTGTTTCCAGCATGTAATGGGTCACCATGAAACATACCCCACTCTAATGGTGTTTCCAGCATGTAATGGGTCAACATGAAACATACCCTACTCTAATGGCGTTGTCCAGCATGTAATGGGTCAACATGAAACATACCCCACTCTAATGGTGTTTCCAGCATGTAATGGGTCAACATGAAACATACCCTACTCTAATGGCGTTGTCCAGTATGTAATGGGTCACCATGAAACATACCCCACTCTAATGGTGTTTCCAGCATGTAATGGGTCAACATGAAACATACCCCACTCTAATGGTGTTTCCAGCATGTAATGGGTCACCATGAAACATACCCCACTCTAATGGTGTTTCCAGCATGTAATGGGTCAACATGAAACATACCCCACTCTAATGGTGTTTTCCAGCATGTAAGGTGAACATCCCACTTGTTTTCCAGCATGTATGGGTCCACATGAAACATACCCCCACTCTAATGTGTTTCCAGCATGTAATGGGTCACCATGAACACATACCCCCACTCTAATGGTGTTTCCCATGTCAGTTCAATATCAAATAACCATACCCCACTCTAATGGTGTTTCCATGTACAGTTCATATAAAACATACCCCACTCTAATGGTGTTTCCAGCATGTAATGGTCACCATGAAACATACCCCACTCTAATGGTGTTTCCAGCATAATGGGTCACCATGAAAACATACCCACTCTAATGGTGTTCCAGCATGTAATGGGTCATATAAACATACCCCACTCTAATGGTGTTTCCAGCATGTATGTTCAAATAAAACATACCCCACTCTAATGGTGTTCAGCATGTAATGGGCACCATGAAACATCCCCACTCTAATGGTGTTTCCAGCATGTAATGGGTCACTATAAACATACCCCACTCTAATGGTGTTTCCAGCATGTAATGGTCATATAAAACATACCCACTCTATGGTGTTTCCAGCATGTAATGGGTCACCATGAAACATACCCCACTCTAATGGTGTTTCCAGCATGTAATGGGTCGCCATGAAACATACCCCACTCTAATGGTGTTTCCAGCATGTAATGGGTCACCATGAAACATACCCCACTCTAATGGTGTTTCCTGCATGTAATGGGTCACCACGAAACATGCCCCACTCTAATGGTGTTTCCAGCATGTACACATTCAATAAACATGCCCCACTCTAATGGTGTTTCCAGCATGTAATGGGTCACCATGAAACATGCCCCACTCTAATGGTGTTTCCAGCATGTACAGGTTCAATATAAAACATGCCCCACTCTAATGGTGTTTCCAGCATGTAATGGGTCACCATGAAACATACCCCACTCTAATGGTGTTTCCAGCATGTAATGGGTCACCATGAAACATACCCCACTCTAATGGTGTTTCCAGCATGTAATGGGTCACCATGAAACATACCCTACTCTAATGGTGTTTCCAGCATGTAATGGGTCACCATGAAACATACCCCACTCTAATGGTGTTTCCAGCATGTAATGGGTCACCATGAAACATACCCCACTCTAATGGTGTTTCCAGCATGTAATGGGTCACCATGAAACATACCCCACTCTAATGGTGTTTCCAGCATGTAATGGGTCAACATGAAAACATACCCCTACTCTTAATGGTGTTTCCAGCATGTAATGGGTCACCATGTACAACATACCCCACTCTAATGGTGTTCCAGCATGTAATTGGGTCACCATGAACCCACTCTAATGGTTTCCAGCATGTAATGGGTCACCATGAAACATACCCCACTCTAATGGTGTTTCCAGCATGTAATTGGTCAACATGAAACATACCCCACTCTTAATGGTTTTCCAGCATTGTAATGGTTCACCATGTAACCATTTACCCCACTCTACATGGTGTTTCCCGCATGTAATGGGTCACCATGTGAACATACCCCACTCTAATGGTGTTTCCAGCATGTAATGGGTCGCCATGAAACATACCCCACTCTAATGGTGTTTCCAGCATGTAATGGGTCACCATGAAACATACCCCACTCTAATGGTGTTTCCAGCATGTAATGGGTCACCATAAAACATACCCCACTCTAATTGTATTTCCAGCATGTAATGGGTCAACATGAAACATACCCCACTCTAATGGTGTTTCCAGCATGTAATGGGTCACCATGAAACATACCCCACTCTAATGGTGTTTCCAGCATGTAATGGGTCACCATGAAACATACCCCACTCTAATGGTGTTTCCAGCATGTAATGGGTCAACATGAAACATACCCCACTCTAATGGTGTTTCCAGCATGTAATGGGTCACCATGAAACATACCCCACTCTAATGGTGTTTCCAGCATGTAATGGGTCAACATGAAACATACCCCACTCTAATGGTGTTTCCAGCATGTAATGGGTCACCATGAAACATACCCCACTCTAATGGTGTTTCCAGTATGTAATGGGTCAACATGAAACATACCCAACTCTAATGGTGTTTCCAACATGTAAAGGTTCAATATAAAACATACCCCTCTCTATTGGTGTTTCCAGCATGTACAGGATCAATATGAAACATACCCCACTCTAATGGTGTTTCCAGCATGTAGTATGTCAGTATGAAACATACCCCTCTCTAATGGTGTTTCCAGCATGTAATGGGTCAATATGAAACATACCCCACTTTAATGGTGTTTCCCGCATGTAATGGATCAATATGAAACATATCCCACTCTAATGGTGTTTCCAGCATGTAATGGGTCACCATGAAACATACCCAACTCTAATGGTGTTTCCAGCATGTAATGGGTCACCATGAAACATACTCGACTCTAATGGTGTTGTCCAGCATGTAATGGGTCAATATGAAACATATCCCACTCTAATGGTGTTTCCAGCATGTAATGGGTCAATATGAAACATACCAAACTCTAATGGTGTTTCAAGCATGTAATGTGTCAACATGAAACATACCCCACTCTTATGGTGTTTTCAGCATGTAATGGGTCAATATGAAACATACCAAACTCTAATGGTGTTTCAAGCATGTAATGTGTCAACATGAAACATACCCCACTCTTATGGTGTTTTCAGCATGTAATGGGTCAACATGAAACATACCCCCACTCTAATGGTGTTTCCAGTATGTAATGGGTCAACATGAAACATACCCAACTCTAATGGTGTTTCCAACATGTAAAGGTTCAATATAAAACATACCCCTCTCTATTGGTGTTTCCAGCATGTACAGGATCAATATGAAACATACCCCACTCTAATGGTGTTTCCAGCATGTAGTATGTCAGTATGAAACATACCCCTCTCTAATGGTGTTTCCAGCATGTAATGGGTCAATATGAAACATACCCCACTTTAATGGTGTTTCCCGCATGTAATGGGTCAATATGAAACATATCCCACTCTAATGGTGTTTCCAGCATGTAATGGGTCACCATGAAACATACCCAACTCTAATGGTGTTTCCAGCATGTAATGGGTCACCATGAAACATACTCGACTCTAATGGTGTTGTCCAGCATGTAATGGGTCAATATGAAACATATCCCACTCTAATGGTGTTGTCCAGCATGTAATGGGTAAATTCGATTACGGAGGTCCAGTTACTTTTGACGTGGGCATGACAATAATAACAAGGTTATCTTTGTGACGTACAAGTTAAGCTGTATGATACGTTGAGCAGACTGGATATAAGTGACGTCACAGACGAACTGGAATCGAAGCGCTTCTGTAGTTCCACAAAGACGATGCCGCTCACTTTATACAAGCCTGTTGTCAGTAACACGTTGAGCCATGCAGCTGTAATGTCAACATAGAAAAAACACACGTATTTAATCAACCAAGAGAAAATACAACTATTCAAGAAATGTAATGGGAAATATTATAAAAAGAAAGGGAATAGAACCAACGACTACTGAAATCGGACCCTTAGTGATTCTGGAAAAATATTTGAAAACAACATACTGAAATGCAGAAAATTAAAAGCCGGTTATTAATATTCAAAAAATATTTTCAGATTTATTTATTTTTAATTTGATCAAGAACAGACAAAAGAGACACTAAATAATGGTGACAAAATGAGTTTCAAGATACAGAACTTGATTGACATTTCATTGAGGAAGTTAGAAAAGCGTTATTATCACATAATAACTCAAGCCCAGACACCGACAAATTAAAAGCTGGAGTATTTAAACACACCTTAAATACAAAAGTAGGGTTTTTTAGTTTCGTTATATAATAAAATTTTCAAGGATGCCGTTTATCCCGAGAACTGACGACTAGGTGTTATTATCCCCAATATTGATATGGCGTTGTCCGTCTGTCCGTCACATTATTCCCTATGCTGTCATTAATCCGTAAATAGCTGGTAGAAATTCATGAAACTTGAAACAAATATGAACCAACATACTGTGCTGATGCTTTTTAAGGTTTTTCTTTGGAGCAGTCAACTTTCTTCAGAGTTATTGACCTTTATTTAATGAAATATAAAAATTAAAAATCCGTTTGCAGTCATTTCTCAGTACCTAGCTGGTAAAATTTCACTTTTCCGACTGCTGCCATTTCACGTTAACTGGCTGGCAGAATTTCATAAAACTTGAAACAAACACGAACCAACATACTGTGATGATGCCCGTCAATTTTTTTTTTTTTTTTTTTTTTTTTTTTTTTTTTTTTTTTTTTTTTTGATCAGTGAATTTTCTTCAGAGTTATTGACCTTCATTTAATGGGGAAAAAATGTCTGCAGCTATTAACTTTGAAACCAGTGAAGGAAAATAAACAAGCACAAAAATTGATGTCAACAACTTTTAGTAGCACGGATAACAAACTGGGCGACATAAATCATAATTGTTAACCAGTTGGGATTTCAAAAAAACAATCAGCGATAAATTGCATATTTATTCTACAAGCGATAATTTCAAAGCATTAAAAGAAAAAAAAAATGAACTGTATACAGTATTTTTAAAATGTACGATAAAACACACACACGCGCACGCGCACGCGCGCGCGCGCACACACACACACACACATTATGATGAAACAAGATGTTGATAATACAATGACATATAGGGCATACTAGCAATAATTGGGCATACTATGTCAAGAACTTACGAGCAATTGCAGAGTTAATATGTACAAAACAATCCTCCTGATAAAAAGATGCCCCTGATAAAAAGATGCCTTTTAGATATATTTTAGCACAACAATATGTACTCTACTATTTATTTACATATAAACTAGAAAATGTTGTCTGTTTAAACACACATTCATGCTCGGAGCATACCTTTATTTATTTATTTATTTATTGTTTGTTTGTTTGTTTGTTTGTGATTTTCCTTTTGAAGAAGCTAAATATAGAAAAGCATTATGTTATTCTTGAAAAGAAATTGCTAGATATATGAATTTACGACGTAATTGACGAATATTTACCAGCTGCAACAGTGGAATGATTGAATTTGACTTTCTACAAATATGCACACCATATTTTGATACAAGAAAAATGTTAAAACAAAAGTATTACAGACAGCAAACAATTTAAAACATGCCCTCATTACTGGATTTAAAATCCATGAAAATAATAATAAATGTAGCAAAAATGTGTAAATTTTGCAAACCTTAAAATAACATGTTGTTTTGTTGTTGTTGTTGTTGTTGTTGTTGTTGTGAGAGTTGTGAGAGTTGTGAGAGTTGTTGTTGCTGTTTTTTTATTTCACTTAAATGATTATGATTTATTTTTCTTGGTTTCAATTATGATAAACTTATCATTGACAGTCGTATAAGTTTTTTTATCAATTCTGTTGCAATTATAACATAACATTTTATGTACTTTAGCGTTTTTTTCCTTTATGTAATTCGTTATTTAGAAATAATCCTCTGATTCCCTCATACAGGCAGAATATATTGCTGCATGTATTTGATATACCGTCTTTACACGGTCATTGTCTATTACCAAGACAAAAGTCATCATGATAATTTGGTATAACTATGGGACATAAGTATAGTTGAAAGTCTTTTTATGTTGTCTAGCCACGGTTATGCTTTACAATGTGTATATTTGTGTCAAGGCATATTTAAGACATGGTTATGCTTTACAATGTGTATATTTGTGTCAAGGCATATTTTAGCCAAGGGTATGTTTTACATGTGTATATTTGAGCCAAATAGCATATTTTAGCCACGGTTATGATTTACATGTGTATATTTAAGCCGTAAGGCATATTTTAACCAAGGGTATGTTTTACATGTGTATATTTGAGCCAAATAGCATATTTTAGCCACGGTTATTCTTTACATGTGTATATTTGAGCCATAAGGCATATTTTAGCCAAGGGTATGTTTTACATGTGTATATTTGTGTCATAAGGCATATTTTAGTCACGGTTATGCTTTACATGTGTATTTGTGTGCCATAGGGCATATTTTAGCCAAGGTTATGCTGTACATTTGTATATTTATGCAATTTTAAGATCTGTCTCAGGCATTCGATATTATCCGCTTTTAATTAACAAAACTATTATTACTTTTATTATCACTTTGATCCTTCGTGATTTTGAAGGATGCCTCTCTAAAAGTTGGTCAGTGTGGAATAAGAGTTTTTTCTCAAATAATCAAATAAATATTTGTTACCTGAAAAGGTCCTGCAAAATGCTGTTCATTGATGCCCTAGACCTGAGTGAACAGTGAAGCATAGATCCCCACCCGTCACTGCAAACAGATAGTTCCTATCTGGGCCACGCTGCAGATATAGCTGTTTCCAAACTAAGTAAACCACGTGACCACTTACTTTTCATATCACGCTACATCGTCATCCGGCTCGATCTCTATTTTTAACAGAGATCACTGCCGTGCTTATAGATTTTGACGTAGATTATAGATTTGTAAAGGATGAACATTTAGAGTGTTCTGTCTGACATTATAGATACTGTCAAAAACCCTCTTTACTGAGAGAAACGTACGAGAATGCAGAAATTGTTACTAAATACCCCCAAAACAGTGGAAAAGTGTTGTTACATGCATTTGATATAGGCAAACTGTTGGATACCACCTTTAAATGTTAACTACACATTTACCATGACCAGTTACAAAGTTCAAGAGAGTTCTGCTATTGTATAGGAACGTTTAAAATGCATTTTTGAGCGACCAAGCCGCTTATAAGAAATATAGTTCCATACAAAATCATCTATTTTTTACTGGATAAAGTCCCGCTAAATAAAGCTTCAATTATTTTAAAGCCTTAATCATATCATCCTTATTTTTTTTTTGCATGAAATGTCACCTCATTAGTTTCCATAAATACTCAACGATTTAACCGGGTAAATGTTTATAGCTATTCGTTCTTTTTAACAGCTAAAAGAGCGTGTTTAAGATAAGATAGTTATGATATGTACTGTTGTGGCTTATATCTTCAACAGTTAGACTGAAAGTCGCTAGTTCGTATCCACTTTGCGATATATTTTATATGAATTTCTTCAATATTATCGCACTTTAAACTGTATTCTGTAAACGTTTAAATATTTCTTAAAAAACTTTTGTATTATATTTTATAGCGTATTATTAGTTTGTTATTCTTTTCTATTTCTGTCATATTTGTATAGTACATGAGTAATTTCCTTCGATGAACGAGTTAACTTTGTTTTCAAAGCCCAAAGCGAGAAATTCCCTGTTATATAGACCTCTATAAGAAGTAGCCTAGATGTGTAAATATGATTACCGGCCAGGACAACCCACGCCCAACCTCTGTCGATTGGAACATTATCACGAGCGTCGTTGGAGATCGGACCCACCACCGCTATACCATTCGACTCCTCGCCATCCTCCTGACCGGACCATGTCTGCTCTCCAGTGTCCAGGTTACCGTTAGTCTCAGATGTCCGCTCTGCAGAGGGAGCACAAAGGCAACAGTCAGGTCGTACATTGAAATGAAATCGATAATACATAAGTTCTTTTGCAATCACATGGCGCAGACAAATTTTACATTTTGTGTCATTTACGTTATAATACTCATCCTCCTATTCCCTCTCTTTAATACTATAAACAAGTTCCTCCTCCTTATCCTACTCTAGAGCTGCATCCAACCCTACTCCTTCCCTTCATTGTCCTCCTCTTCGTCTCTTCCTCATCTCCCTCCTCCTCCAAATTACATTTATTATTATCTTTATTATTATTATTATTATTATTATTATTATAATAATTATTATTATCATCATCATTATCATCATCATCATCATCATCATCATTATCATCATTTCATCATCATCATCAGGGGCTTAGCTAGGCAGGAAATGATGTGTACGCATGGCCACCGGGGAGTGTGTGTGGAGGGGGTGGGGGAAGGCGGAAGCGGCGTTTGATGACATGTTCCTCCGGTAAATGTTTTGTTTCTAGATAGTACGTGCTTGCTTCTGGTGAGGTTGGAGTATCAAGAACAAGATTTTGACGTCAACTGTTATGTTACAGACATTTTAATATTAAAACATTACTTTATTTAATCATGTCATACTTGTTTATTTCAAAAAAAGAAGCTAGTCAAAAACAAGCGCCAGTATTCTGGCTGAATTAATATAAAGCAATATAAAAACAATTATTTAGTTAAGATTTGTCTCTCAGATTGATGTTAGTAAACTAAACAAATGTCAGTGCCTATAACGTGGCGACTAGTAGCCATCCTAACAACAATGATAAATGTATTGTCTGCCAATTAAACACGACAGTCATCATTGTAAATTTAACGAAACATGAAAAGCAAAGTGGTAAATGGCGAACACAAATGTGCAATTCTGTACAGAAACGTCCATCAGATACTACCAAGGTGTGATCGTCCCAAAGACAGAGTTATCTTAGAAATTCTTATTTCAAAAAGAGAGTACAAGACTCCACACCAAGTAAGCAGAGCTACAGAAAAAAATACCATATCAATATTGCAACTTAACATACGTTTATGTTTGAAATAGAAGCACTAGTTGATTGCAAAAATATATACATGTTACGCTTTCTGGCGTAAGACTTTTTTTATTGCAGATTTAATCTATGTTCTCATTCTTTGAGGACTATGTGCACACCAAAACTGTCATCATCACCACTATCATCGTCATAATCAACAGCATCAGCAACGGCATTTAGCAGCAGTGTCAGTATTCTTACAACTGGCACAACCTCCCAATAAGCAAACGGACGGATTTTTATTTCAACAGATCCGATGACTCAACAAATTAATTCAGATTGGTCATAGTTCCGCCCAAAGTTTAAAAAGATCTCAATTGTATGAGTCGTTGTACCATTTCCGGTCGGCCAAAGTAGTGTTTTATCAGAGTCTGTGGTGGGGTGGGGATCTTCTTTATTGTTCACCACTTCGTACATGTCTTTCAAGCATGTAGTATATTAAAGACTTCAGCAAATACTTATATTTTACCACTTAACTAATGAGTAAGGTTCCTTACGCTAAGCATGGCCAAGGATATAAGTTAGAATATTAACCGAAATGGGAGTGCTTCTGAGAAATGTTCACGTGCTCCATGCGACACCGAGTGCAGAACGACCGGAAAAGAGGTCAATATCCCTGACATGCACGTTGTCCAACACTAGCATGTAAGTAAATCTGTCATGAGATACTAATCTCAGTAAATGATGGCCAAGTAACCTCGGTAAATGATGTCTAGGTAACCCCGGTAAATGATGGTTAAGTAAACTCGGTAGATGATGTCTAAGTAACCCCGGTAAATGATGGCTAAATAACCCCGGTAAAGGATGGCTAAGTAACCTCGGTAAATGATGTCTAAGTAACCCCGGTAAATGATGGCTAAATAACCCCGGTAAAGGATGGCTAAGTAACCTCGGTAAATGATGTCTAGGTAACCCCGGTAAATGATGGCTAAATAACCCCGGTAAAGGATGGCTAAGTAACCTCGGTAAATGATGTCTAAGTAACCCCGGTAAATGATGGCTAAATAACCCCGGTAAAGGATGGCTAAGTAACCTCGGTAAATGATGTCTAAGTAACCCCGGTAAATGATGGCTAAATAACCCCGGTAAAGGATGGCTAAGTAACCTCGGTAAATGATGTCTAAGTAACCCCGGTAAATGATGGCTAAATAACCCCGGTAAAGGATGGCTAAGTAACCTCGGTAAATGATGTCTAAGTAACCCCGGTAAATGATGGCTAAGTAAACTCGGTAAATGATGGCTAAGTAACCGCGGTAAATGATGGCTAAGTAACCGCGGTAAATGATGTCTAAATAACCCCTGTAAATGATGGCTAAGTAACCTCGATAAATGATGGCTAAGTAACCTCGATAAATGATGTCTAGGTAACCCCGGTAAAGGATGGTTAAGTAAACTCAATAAATGATGTCTAGGTAACCCCGGTAAAGGATGGCTAAATAACCCCGGTAAAGGATGGCTAACTAACCGCGGTAAATGATGTCTAAGTAACCTCGGTAAATGATGTCTAAGTAACCTCGGTAAATGATGGCTAAGTAACCTCGGTAAATGATGTCTAGGTAACCTCGATAAATGATGGCTAAGTAACCTCGGTAAATGATGTCTAGGTAACCCCGGTAAAGGATGGTTAAGTAACCTCGGTAAATGATGGCTAAGTAACCCCGGTAAAGGATGGTTAAGTAAACTCGGTAAATGATGTCTAGGTAACCCCGGTAAAGGATGGTTAAGTAACCCCGGTAAATGATGGCTAAATAACCCCGGTAAATGATGTCTAAGTAATCCCGGTAAATGATGGCTAAGTAACCTCGGTAAATGATGGCTAAGTAACCTCGGTAAATGATGGCTAAGTAACCCCGGTCAATGATAACTAAGTAACCTCTGTAAATGATGGCTAAGTAACCACGCCGTCCTAGTGTTGTACGTGAACTATTTTTCATCTGGAGACTGAGATATATTGACCTCTATCAAACAAAGACAAAGATGTGTTAGCTCTGAACAAGCATACGATCGGCACATCAAACAGTATATTTGTGTTGCCTTTTTAACATAGAAACACACAAATTTTGTTTGCATACTTCTCTAGACTGATAATGAATGTTAAATAAACCTTATGAGATTAATTTTGTAAATGGCTGCCTTAGC
Organism: Sinonovacula constricta; assembly: GCA_007844125.1. NCBI lineage: Eukaryota > Metazoa > Mollusca > Bivalvia > Cardiida > Solecurtidae > Sinonovacula > Sinonovacula constricta. Next base: position 46,554,475 of record CM017563.1, on the reverse strand, counting down.
TGTCTTTGAGTTGATCTTGAAAGATTTATATATTTTAAACGAAAAGATGGAGACGAAAATAAAAGTTGCTGTTGTAAAAGTACATAGTAGTACTGGTATCAGAAGTAGAAGTAGTAGTTGTTGTTGTTGTTGTAGTAGTAGTAGTAGTAGTAGTAGTAGTAGTAGTAGTAGTAGTAGTAGTAGTAGTAGTAGTAGTAGTAGTAGTAGTTAGAAGTAGTTGTAGTACAAGTGGATGTAGTAGTAGTAGTAGTAGTAGTAGTAGTCGCAGTAGTAGTAGTTAGAAGTAGTTGTAGTACAAGTGGTAGTAGTAGTAGTAGTAGAAGTAGTAGTAGTAGTAGTAGTAGTAGTAGTAGCAGCAGCAGCAGCAGCAGCAGCAGTAGTAGTAGTAGTTATAGTATTTGCAGCAGTATTAGTGGCAGAAGCAGTGGTAGCAGTAGCAGTAGTAGAAGTAGTAGTAGAGGTACTAGTAGTAAAAGTAGAAGAAGAAGAAGAAGAAGAAGAAGAAGAAGAAGAAGAAAGAAGGAAAAGAAGAAGAAGAAGAAGAAGAAGAAGAAGAAGAAGAAGAAGAAGAAGAAGAAGAAGAGAGATGGGATTTGCCGGATTTTTTGCCGATACTGTACAGCGACATTTCTATCATTATAGCACAGGGGCACTTATGAGGTGTCCAGGGACTGAACCCGGCCGGTCCATTATACTGACACCGACGAGTCAGGCGTAATGCTGTCCCCTTAGCCCCGAGCGTTAGTAAGGAAGCCACTACTACCAATTTAAAAGTCTTTGGTTTGACCCGGCCGGGGTTTGAACCCCGATCCGCAATCCGACGCTCTACCAATTGAGCTATTGCGGCCGGTGAAGAAGAAGAAGAAGAAGAAGAAGAAGAAGAAGAAGAAGAAGAAGAAGAAGAAGAAGACAGAGAAGAAGAAGTAGAAACTGGTGGTGGTGGTGGTGGATTTGACAATGATGGTTTTATAATGTTAGTGTTTCTGATGTCATTGTGTTATTTCTGTTGCTACTACAGATTTTTAGAAAGCACAATTGTAATAACCTTGTTCAGTTTTTTCTGTTGTTGTTTTTTGTTGTTTGTTTTTGTTTTGTTTTTAAATAAGATTCTTACCTAACATACACCCTATTTATAATTATACTAAATCTATCGCCAAAAGAAGTTTTTCACAAATGTATTTTTTAAATAGACGAAACAAAAAAAAGAGTGCTGACCTTTAGCCATATTGTCCGGAATTTTATTCCTTGCTTACCCCTATAATTTAAACGTTTGCGACTTCATTTACTCGAAGCATTCTTCGTCCTGACCCAAAACAGCTGATCGCATGTTAGGGCAGACAGTTTCTGAGTTGTGCTCTGTATATATCACATGCGATAACGTGGTCAAACTTAAATTAGACACGCAATTGAGTCGCCGAGAACGGCGACTATAGTTGAGCTTTTTTCCATTTATTTTGAATACACTCCACCTCAGTCCCACGGTGCAAGGTAAAATGTGCCAAATATAAATTTACACATAGAAACCTAGTTCAGTTTGTTCCCGACTGAAATTGATGTGCCATGAATAACATAGGGATACATTTTATAAGATTTTGCATACGAAACAATATCGGTGCGAATTAACATAGTTATGACCGAAAATGACCATTAAAGACAGGCATAGACCAAAGGTTCGTGAAATTTTCTTAAGTATTAAAGAATAAACTGTTGTGTATTAAGAATATTGTATGGATGGTTGATTTGGATTAGGGAAACCTTTCAGGAAGTGCGAGGTTATGGCTCTGTAAAACCGGTTTAAACACCACACTTGGTCCCTGCCGACTGTTGGGTTTGCTCATTTAGTTAAATCATACGCATTCTTTAATCCGGACCTGACTATGAAACTCATGGCTATCGTAAGTTTTCACTATTGACCTAAATCTAGATATCAATTTAATAGTAATCTCAATGCTCTTTACTTATACCAAAATAAGTACAAAATACAGCTGAATAATTGCATCGCCTGTTTCCTATTGGACAACGATATAAAAAAGACGTGTTGGCATCTGTAAATTATATGCATTGACAGTGTAGACAGTAATACATTGCAAATCTACGTCATTGCAAATCGACGTCATTGCAAATCGACGTCATTGCAAATCTATGTCATTGCAAATCTATGTCATTGCAAATCTACGTCATTGCAAATCTACGTCATTGCAAATCGACATTGCAAATCGACGTCATTGCAAATCGACGTCATTGCAAATCTACGTCATTGCAAATCTACGTCATTGCAAATCTATGTCATTGCAAATCTACGTCATTGCAAATCTACGTCATTGCAAATCTATGTCATTGCAAATCTACGTCATTACAAATCTACGTCATTGCAAATCTATGTCATTGCAAATCTATGTCATTGCAAATCTACGTCATTACAAATCTACGTCATTGCAAATCTACGTCATTGCAAATCTACGTCATTGCAAATCTATGTCAGTCTTGTCAGATTTCTGTTCTCGATACCACAATAAATGCAGCAATACACACGTATATGTTTAAGTGCAAACCGGATAACTTAATTGTAATTGGGAACATTCAGCCTTAAAAAACAAAGATGAAACTGGTCTACTTGGATCTTGGTGTTTGTTTGTACTTGTTTGTTGCCAATGTATCGTGAGATAGCTATAACTTTGTCGTAAGTCTGTACGACCCGAAGATTAAGCCCCGTCCACTGGTTTGCAATCTAGATGACCCCTAGATGCGGATGTCAGTGTTCGGGTGAGTTATAGATTGTTATGAATTCTTACCACGCCATAGGTCTATACACATTGAACCTAACCACTTAGCATGATACCTGTTTAAAAACGAAGACAATTTTTGTTATCCGCTCACTACTTTATGTAAACGAAACCAGATAAACTGGTATAAACAAATTGTCAAATAGTGTACATCCTGAATATGTAGCTTTAGTAAGGAGTTGGGAGATCATACAGAGGCAGGATAAACATAGTTATCCATCCCAGAACTTTGTGCTTTAACAGCTTGTTTATACATGACTTTATTAGCAGACAAATAATTAACAGGGTATAAATTAATTGGTCATATCCTCAATTTAATGAAAATGTCAAACTTCAAAGAAATTTCTAAAAACATTACTGATACATATAGGTCAGTAAAACATTTTACATACATGTACCTATGGTGATGTTTTCAACTTCAGAACATCTCAAGCCCCTCCCCTTTTGTGGTAAATTTAAAACGTTTCAACTCTATCACATCATAACTATTCCTGAACAGGAACTTTAAAAAACGCTCGACATGGCGACTAATTACTATCGTGAAGACTCACTGTGAGTGTTGTTTTCAAGATTATCGAACCATTGTAGTTATTCAATATGCATCTATTCAACCCGATTGGTTACCGATAAATGTACATTAAATATATTCAATTCATTGGTAATAAACTTACATTAATAGTAAGAATGTATAACTGACCGATCGATAGAGTTAGTTTAACCCGGGGCATGAAAGGGCAGGATTGACTTTTTATTGAACCATCGATCAACAAAACAACCACTATTAGTCAAATGATTCATGAACGTGAATCGGCATGGATACACACCATAACATCCTCTCTAAATGTCGGAAATTTGTACATTTTGCAAAAAGGGACCAAGTGCAATGGAATCGCTACTGTTGATTGGTCGGGTCCAGGGAAAAGAGTGAGGGGGGGGGGGGGGGGGGGGGGGGGGGCTAAGTCATCTCCATTTAGTTATCAAATGTAAGACTCCAGATTTAAATCCAACATGTTATAACTAAAATGACTCATACCTCTTTATTCATTTAAGTTAAAAAAATGATTAATGAGTTTTCAAGTCAAGTCAAATATTATGCTCTATTCTGTTGTTAGTACCTTTTCCCATGCCTCCAAATACAATTTGTAAGAGCATATAATTTTAAAACATGAACTTGACGTCATTTTAAATCTGTTTAATAACAAAATGGTTTGCTCTGTCTCTTGGTCAACCTGTTGTTAGGCAAAACTGTTGTTAGGCAAAACTGTACCTTTGTTGAACAGAATCTTGATGTTCGATGTTTTGTATCAATGCTCTTTTGTATACTAGTGTTTTAAGCAGGCTTGAAGTATGGGATGGGATGGGATGGGATTAGCCGGCATTTTTGCCGATACTGTGCAGCGACATTTCTATCATTATAGCACAGGGGCACTTATGAGGTGCCCAAGGACTGAACCCGGCCGATCCATTATACTGACACCGACGAGTCAGGCGTAATGCTGTCCTCTTAGCCCCGAGCGTTAGGAGGGAAGCCACTACTACCAACTTTAAAGTCTTTGGTTTGAGCCGGCCGGGGTTTGAACCCACGACCTCCCGATCCGCAAGCCGACGCTCTACCACCTGAGCTATTGCGGCCGGTGGCTTGAAGTATAAAAGGCTGAACTGTTAGGGAAATCCGATGAATTTTAAAATTTAGGCTGACAAATACATTGGACAAACACGAATATGTGTTTCTTTGTTCATGAATTATGTAACATATTTTCAAATTTATAAGATCTCTGATGAGAAATTCAATCTCTAGATGATTACGCCCAGTGTTTGCCGGCAATTAGCTCAGATGTGTTTTAGATCAACCAGGAAGTATGTAGGTTTGAGAGATGTGATGTGAACGCATCTTAACTTTAGGGGAGGGGGATCTATATGTGTACCGAAAACAATGTTTAAAATGGATCCAATGCTTCTTAACAAGTATGCGTCACAATCACATCAGTGCATCAACTTTTGGTTGGAAATCGATCTTCTTATTAAAAGTGAATTGATAATTATTGATTTTTGGACAGGGTCCAATTAAGCAATTTGTAAAATATCATATAATAAGAAGGCCAAGGTGTAAATCAACGCTCATATACATAATTTAAACATCTTAGATATGTACACTCGAGTATTGATTATTCAGTACATGTTTGTCAATTTGTAGCCCGACGGCTTTTGACTTAGAAGTCTTTAGTTTAATTTTATTATAGTTAATTAATTATGCTAAGTTTTAATTGCATATGTGGTTTAACTACCATCGGCTACATCAGCATCGTTTGCTCATCATCGTATAGTGGTTATGATTTTATCGGATATCTTCAATTACATGCGTTGTGCTTCTTTTGCGACTTTGTTATCTATTTACAGGTTCGTAACTTTAGTGATTAGTTAATTGTAACAATCTTTCCACAACTTACTAATTGAGACCGAGCGTTACGACGGTACGCTCCTCCAAGATCGAATATGCCCCCCTCTGTAGCTCCAATAGCGTAGGCAACGAATATCATTATTTATTTAACTGTAGACACTTCAACAACGACCGGACCCGACTTATAGGGACATATATTAACTCGCATTACCTCGTAAACCTCAAATTACTGTCTAGCACTGACACAAACTTACTAAAACAATTATGCAAATTCATAAACAAAATTAATTCTACATTCAAAGAAAATTATAGAACTATATTTTAGCGTTATATGCCAATACCTCCGGCTTGCACTTCACGACACTGACTTAGATAACTTCGCTAGTACATTTATTATTATTTCATGAGTTCCACCTTCTCCTGTGTCCCTAAATTTCAATGTCAAATAATCCATATCAAATGACTCTCCAGAACTTCATTTTTAATTTAAATTTTCATGGACAAAACGGCACGTGCAATCCACCTTATCCAATGGTACGTGTAATACTAATTTACCTGACATGTCCCGCAGTGCTCAGTAGCCTTTACGTGGGTAAAATCTCGTGCCCCACGTGCCTGCTGACAGCTGATAACCGACCGTCAAATACAACACCCCCTTGCACCAGCGCACTGGTTATTACTCATGCGTATCAATGCAGTTTGCATGAGCATACTGTCTCTATTTGTGTACATATACTTGCCAAAATTTATTTCTTTCTAAATGATAATCCAAACATTATTTCAACCAACAGTAAATATTTACATGCTACCTGTTACTCCCCTCCTACACACTTCACCACCACCTGTCCTCCTACACATCGACACTCTAGAACACTGATCCTTGAGATTTTCAGTCGAAACGTACTGATCTTTCTTGCCTCATTTCACGTCTTCTAGGCGACTATAATTGCTTTTGCTATAATACAAATACTTTTTTGTACCACTTCCCATTTCTCTTTCGCTCTCTCACCTTTCTTCAGTTTTTTTTTTTATGTAGCTCTATGATATACTCCATTTTGTCTGTTAAATTGTAAAAATACTCACCTATAAGATGCAAGATCTTTAGTGAATGTGATAAACTTCTTTCTCTAGCATTTTCTTACACTTGCTACTTGTAAAATGACATATTTGTAAAATTTGCATTACTTAGCTTGGTTATTATTTGTTTGTTAACTATTTTACTGGAACTGTTATCATGCTCCACTGTAACTTGTATATGAGTTCGCTGTGAGACATGCACAATAAACAACAAAATACATCTAATTAGAAATCATCTATATACATCATATATACATGTATTCACTATTCTTCCCTCAATCCCCGCCCCATTCTTTTCCACTCTTTGTCTTTCTATCTCCCCCCTCTCTCTCTCTACCATCATCAATTTCACTATTTTGTACTACGTCACCCCAACCACCGGAACCTCTTGTTACTTCTGCTGCCTCTTTATTGTATATTGTTCTCCATGTTGTATACTTTGTATACCAGGAAGGAATAAAGATTTGTTCTGTTCTGTTCTTTATAATACGGACAGAAATGAACAAACAAGATCGAATACGTTTCTAAAATACAAGGTTATTATTAATAATGTTATGATAATAGTGTTGACAAACAATACAGAAATAACATACTCAAATATATAATATGAGTCTAAAATTAATAACAATATCTTCAAATATATAATATAAATCGAAAATAAATAGCAATGCTTAAGTTAACAATATGGTAGTTCAGTAACTCTTTGCTTCGACAATTGATTTACTATTAGATCGTGAAGTTCTTAATACAATTGCTTAACATAAATTTATATCAACAAATTCCTGAATCCAATGTTTTACAATTCTTTGATTAAGATAAATATTACGATCAATGAATTCAACCAACAGAGCTCTACTGTTTAAACAACATCAATAAAAGATCTCTTATCATTTACAATACGTTACAGAGTTTTTTAGACAACATTTCTAACAAACAAACTATCTTTGATTTAAATAAATCCAACCAATAAATCCAACAAGTTTTGTTCCCTACACAAAATTGTGCTCTGATTCCTGACCTGGTTGAATCTAGAGTAAATGGGAAAAGGCCTAGTTGATGATTTTGACTTCTAATTTATACTGGAGGGTAGGTTATCGGGCCGTGTGCAAACTATGGTTTTATGATTTAGTCGTTAAATTTTTCTCTCTCTTATTTCGTCATTTAGTTCTATTCGTTAAAACTATTCTTTTGATTTTCTGTGATTTTGTGACTTATTTATTTAGGTTTTACCCGTCCTGCTGTCCAGTCATCCACATCTAGAATACTTAGTACAAATAGTGTCTCGCCTTTATTGTTACAAATAAACAGTTGTACACGGTTGTAAGCTTTGTCTCGCCTTTAGTCTCGCCTTTAGTCATGTGGCGGTATGAAAAATTATAAATTTTCAAATGAATATGCACTTGTTTTATCTGTGTGCGTGTGTGTGCATGTGTGGTATCTTGATTAAATAAATAATTCATGAACCTGCATTGTATGTGTTTTTATACTTGCGGCTATGCACATTGGAAGACATTAAAGTGATATAAACGCCCAAATCACGGTCGTACTATAAAGACAGCGTAATAACAAGCCTGTCAATAAAACTTTCTAAAACACATAAATACCACATAACGAGAGCTTATCTTTAAAACCGTAACTAGAATGCTTGAAAAAAATGTTTTCGTTGATTTTTTTATTCCCATGAGCAGGTTAATATTGCCAAATAATTGCCGAGTCCGACCGGCAGTATTTTAAAATTAACCTTGTCAAATCTCCACCACTTTATTACAGTTGACAGAAGACTGGCATATCGTATCTTTTCGGCGAGTTTGGTTGTAATCAAACCAAGTTTTACATTTATATTATTATTAAATTTTGTCATGTGAAAGTGAAAGTAAACATAGTTTTATTAGAATTTTATACTAACGTTGGTCTGTTATAAGTAGTATGCGTATCGTCAAGATATATAGCCTCTATATATGCAGTATTGGAAAGTTGGTTAACTTTTTGACTAGGATAGCAAAGTACTAAATTATGAATGATATCACTTTAAGCGCCTCAATTTAACTTAAGCGAAATATCCGCCATTCCCATTTCAAGGGCGGCGTTCTTCCGTCATATTGGAAAAGACAGGACATACGAGTTCCGTATCTTACTAGATCCCGGTGTTCTGTATGAATGTCTGTGTGTATACATGAAAGTCGTGATCCGCTCCTGCCGTACGTTAATATTATCAACATTTGAACAGTCACCGACCGTCTGAGCAGTCATATCAGGAGCACGGAGACCAGTCGCCGATCTAAAATAACAGTTAGATCAGAACATGAACAGCGTATAACCGCTATTTATATATAATTTAAGTACAAGGATATGACAAAAGGTACGTGAATAACCATCGCATGTTCTTGTTCTTGGCTTACGTTGTGTTTTTTCACATACATCTTCATACTGTTTTTTTTTAACTGTCCATCGCCGTTAGTGTTGTAATCGACGTCATCATGACATTTTCAGCAGCAGCAACAACAGCCGCAGTCACAGCAGCATCATTTTGTATTCCTGTTGTATCTTAGTGATTTCTTTTTTCTCCCCTCTACGCATAATCATCAAATCATAATTATTCCATTTGTTTTTGCCTCATACTTTCTGCTAATGTTTGCTTCTTTTCCCAAATGCAGGTTTCGTTACGCTATCCTAGTTTTAGTATTTCTCATTTGTTTGTTTTGTTTATTGGGTTTATCGTCCCACCAACAGTATTTCAGTTATCTGGAGACGGTGTCCACTTGAAGCAGATATAGTGCTGCCTTCACTGTGTATAGCATGCCGTGAACACCTGGCATGATACCACACCCAGTCACATTATCCTGACACCGGGCCAACCAGTCGTGGAACTACCCTTATATTTGCTTGAGCGTTAGCAAGGGAGCTATACCACTACCATTTTTACGACTTTGGTATGTCGCGAACCGGGATCGAACCCGGGGCCTCCCGTACCTGGAGCCGACGCTCTACCGATTGCGCTACCAGGTCCGGTTTTCTCATTTGTATATTTACTGAGCATATAAGTCATGTTTGAACGTATCAATGAGACCAGCGTTAAGAGTCTGAATAGTTATTTATTACTTAATATTTCTTCAAGGTAGCAAGCGGCGATTTGTCCATGTTAAATACGTTAAGTGTGATGCGAACATTACCGTTGGTGTATGAGTGTTCGGGAAAGATTGCACATCATAGGCATGGTTTTACTTATTGTAAAAACGAGGTTACTTATGATTTGTCATGAATAGTATATTGTAATGAAGTAGGAATGAACTCCACGAAAAACGCGTATGACAGAAATCTAGTTCATCAACAAGAATGCGTGTATTTAAACAAGACCTTTCAAGTGAACATTATCTTGTTTGTATTTTCTAGAACGCGTTTTCTCTGGCTTAAAGTGTCGGATATCCGCGTAAGGATATTGTTATAGGAGTAAAACAATAAAGTGGAAGTAATAAATAATGATAAAAATGGATGCAATATTAGGGGAAAAAATGTTATTTCCGCCATCATGCATAACAAAACAAGTAGTTCAGTGTTCAAAGGTAATCTAGCAATCCAATTAAAGATGATTTGAGTTATTGTCCTAAATCTATGTGAAAAGAGAAGCAAAACACCTGACTCATCATTAGCTTGACGTTGTCAATATGACCGTTATTGTAGGGTGCGATCTAAGAAAAAAACACATAAACAAACAAATCAAGACAAACATGGACTATGAACATTATTTTATTCTTGAAACCTCTGCATACAAACATGCATTATAAACAGGATAGTATTGCAATCCATAACTCGTTTCATTTTAAATCTAGTCGTAATGAAAAGAGGATAAATAAAGGACTTGATCAAACGTGACTATACAAGGATTCGAACCCCAAACCTTCAGTTTAAAAGCATTTTGACCCTATTTCGACAATCTTTACGTCACAGGGCATGTGCTTTTAAGATCACAGTAAAATATTTCACCAAAAAAGAAATCGTCAGTGGGTTTGACGTAATAGACTTGAACGATATTATATTTTTTGGTTTTATATTATATATATTAGATTATATATTTGAGAAATAGTTCACACAACTGTCACACAACTGAGGGTGCTATGGCATTTTATTCACTGACAAGTTAACCGAGAGAGCAATATGGACCGAAACGCAGCCATTGGACCCGAAATGCTGTGAACTATTTCTTATATTTTTTTCTATTTATTTATACCGAACTTTTTTCATAATTTTATTGACAAGTTTCCATATATTGAAAAGAAAATCTTCATTGTTTGAAAACACATTTTATTACGTATTTTACAATTTATACGGTGCATATTTTTAACTAATCGTGAAAGTCGATAATAGTGACTGGATGTTTAGAGTAGCGGTTCCTCATCGGTCTACATTGATAACAATGAACGGTTGAGTGAGCAATGACAATTACAGAAGCAAAATTATCTGAGGTATTATATATTTTAATAGTATTCAATTACAGTTTTATTCTTATGATAAAGTTTAAGTTATGTGTTCATTTTCAAAAGATTTTTTTTTATTTCATAACATTCTTACGGAACATTTAAAAATTAACACAAACAGGATCTCTCTTATCGTTACGTGCTTTTCAAGAAGGCAGCGGTTACTATAGCACAGCGAAGCGTTCCCAATCGGAACACCTCGGATAATTCACGAATTATCTCTCGGATTTAGGTAGGTAGTCGGATCACCTCGATCACTTCCCTAAATGGGACTACTTTTGTGTCAGACGTCAGAACAAAGATGGCAGCTCGGATGACAGCTCATACAGTGCAATGCCTGTAAAATTTCCATTTATGGCGGCTTCAAATTTAAATCATCCAATTTTTTATTTACCCAGCGCAGCAGACACGCAACTGTCAAAACCATGGCATTGTTTATACTTTATGCGAACTACATTTTAGGCATATTCTTCTTCCGATTTCCGGCGAACAAAACGATCGTGATTTCAGTAAGTATCATTGCACCAGATACATCCGAGAGATGATTGTCCCGAGGACGGAATTACCCGAGAAGTTGCGATTGGAAACGTTCCCTGTGTGATAACATTCGTTACTATTCGGCGGTATCCGGACAATTTTGTAGAAATGGCCGTAGTGTTCCGATTGCATTTAGGGGTTCTCTTCAATTCGAGGTGCAGCATTAACATTGGTCTACGTTAACATTCATAACGCCATTTCGTTTAAACACATTTAAAACAGCTAACATGTAAATATACATTTTTAAGAAAGCCACTTGGACTACACCAACATCGACAATCAGGACTGCAAATAGGCCTGCGGTACGCCGGTGGTTCTACCCAACCATATATCTGGGGCCATCCTCCACCAATGGGCGTCTGCATTAATTGTGTCTGTACGATATAGCGAAAACAAACAAACAACGTTGAGCGTCTTGTCAGTATTTTTAAATATTGCGGTATCAGCAAAGGATAACCCAGTTGTCGTTTTGAGGCCACATAACAAAACTTCTCGCACAGGGCTCGCGTGGGGACGTAATCTAAATAAATCTTTTATCTTTAGTTGTTCAACATTTAAAGGAAGGTATTCGACAGTTTGCATGTATCAAATGCATGTCACAATACCTTAACCATACTTTAGTCAAAATGACGATTTTTAGCATTCCTGATTTGTTAGACAGTACAAATAGTGAACTATATGTCTTAAATGTCCATAATTTCGAACTCTATAAATAAGCAAGATGGGGATTTCAGCTTAAATAAATATTGACGACCGAGCTGATTACCTGGATAGTTATATAACGTGGTCTAAAAAGTTAGAGGTCACGCGTTTTTGGTTTTTTAGTTGAAAAATAGCGTGGCTCCGACAGAAAATACATGTTTGTATTGACAAAGGGTTTGTCCTGATGTTCTGCTTCACTATTCACATGGACGTAGACCATCAATTAACAACACTTCCTGTGATCTTTTCAGTTAAAATTAATTTATTTGATTGCATGAGAGGAAAAAATGGTCAAAACTATCGACAACCACCATTAACTTGTACAGAACCGATCATATGGTGTGGCTCCTAGTCCACACGTTCTCACTGTTAAAATGCATATAGTGTTATAATCGATATATGCCAACTTATTCCACCGTTGGTTTACTATTCACAACATGTATAAGCATGTACAATGTATTTACATAAAGTACTAATCAAACAATGTTGAACTGTCTTAAACGAAATCTTGGTTGAATACTGTTTTGTCCAAAAATAAACTATATATTGTTTATTGTTTCTGTTGTTATATTTAGTTGATAATATCAATCGAATAGCGCATTCGAAATTGATCATAATTATCGTCACCCAATTCACAATATTAGTACAATATACAATGATTAAAGATACATACTATATGGTCGCTTCACTTGATGTTTTATCCTGACTTGTTGGAAAACTGACACGTTTTTTACTGAACCTGCGATTTTATATTTATAGAAGTGAAACTTAGTCAAATGCACTTCATACATAATTATGAACTGCCTTTAGTAAATTGTTTATATTACTGTAAATGCGTATCTGCACAGTCAACCATCATAGAAGTCATATTGGCTTATATGATGGCCGATAACACTTATCAACTTTAACAACTATAAGCGCTGCTTATGCCATTCAGTAAGAGTGTTGTTTTTTTCCAACATGTAATTTATCTGTTTCACCCCCGTAGAGCAATCATCTGAGAACGATGGTCATTTGGACACCAAAGACCAGAATGTTTCCGGCCAGAAGGAGAACATGGATGACCAAATGGATGTAGCGGCTGGAGTTTCAGCCTCCATTGACGGCCATAACAACCTCCCGATCGACAGAGGGTGGGCCTGGATCATCCTGGCCGGTGGGTGCATTTACAAACACACACGCACTCGCGCACTCACGCACACACGCGCAACACACGTGCATATATATGTGTAAGAGTCGCTGACTTGAAGCTACTCAGCTCCTCACCGCGTTGCTTCGTGTCCCGGTCGGGGCGAGGACATTCATAGGGGAAGGTTTTCCAGCCGACCTTTAGTGCGCCGGCGGTTCTTCCTAGATATAAGTCTGGGGTCTTCCTCCACTTATAATTAGCTGGACGCCGCCAATATGACCAGAATTGTGTCGGTGCGATGTAACAAAAAATAAACACACAAGCAAAACAAACAAGCGTTTACATGCGCGCGCACATATACACACAAATGTGATCACATCTACACAAAATTACGCATATACATGTATGTCGTTTATGTCGGTCATTCGGTAGGACTATATACAAAGTATAATTATAAGGGATTGCCAAGGAACCTGGAGGCAAATGAAAATAATTTATAAGTGTTTTCATTTGACAAATACTGTGGAATTGGTCTTAGGAATGAAGAAAAACGAAACGTAATTTTGAAGTACAAAATGTTTAAGTTAAAAATGTTTCTAACGCACATACCAAAACTCATTCCCAGTAAAGTACCAGAAAAGTAATATTTTCTATGCAAAATGCATTACCTGCTATAAACGTTGCAGTATTTGAAGCTACCGAAGGTATTTAATCTATACACATCAGTGGTCGTCCTTAGAACTGAACACAATCGCATAGTTACGTTACCCTTAACTTAAGATCGCCCTTCTGAGACAAGAGATTCCACCGAAACGATAGCGATCGAAAGGGGTTGTGCATCAAACACAAGTCGTCGTATAATTAATCCTTCTGAAGCCAGAGAGGGGCTGTCAGTAGAATCCTACGGTAAGTAAGAAGTTCTCAGGTAAGTATTTATCTTGCGGTCTTGCTTATAGTCCGGTTGCAAACAAATCCATCATGATTGTTCCAAGTGTTGAAGGGTGTAAGAGACTGTTCTGCTAAAAGAACTAGATGGCGATGAGACAAAAGCATTGAAGTTTGTTCGGTTAAAATTTCACGCCGATACTAGCACGGAACTCGTACAGAAAAAGCCATTTTTTCATAAAGACGGCACGTACCAGTAGTATGTATAAGTCATTAGTGTATTATCTCATGTTATATAATATGTTCGGACAAGGCATGACTATGTGCTGCCACTAGCGATGTTAAAATATATCGATAAGTATGTGGGTAGAGGTTAAACTTCCAAACTATTTGCCTTCAAAAATGGTGTCTTGTTCGTTAGATAGGAAACAATGGAATTTAGACGGTCTGGAGAAGACTTATTTCTAATAAAGTTATATAGGGACAGTCCAAGAAGTGTCTTAGGTGAAGTGTCTTCAAAGACAGCGAGATGATCATACAATGGTAGAAAGTGGCAGAGCAATCTTGGCCAAATTGTTCTAAAGATAACCTGTGCCAGGCTACCACTTTTCCATGGACGAGATACCTAGCCGTCCTAACTGAGCAAGAACAGTTAATGATGGCGACAGAAGTCGAAAGTAGTACGTGAAACTGAGCTTCGCTGAGCCAATGCACTTCTTTCGAGCAAGATGTGTGGAAGAGGCGATATATCTTGTACAATTGGAGGCCCCTCTGTCCAGATCTGATACCCTCGAATCTGGCTCAGGAAGACATTTTCTCTTCATTTGTGGTTATGCTATTACAATATCTTTTCCCGGAATAAGACTGTTGTCTTTCTTTCGGTCGGGATTACCAATAAAATAGCCAAACACATGTTTCAGGGCATTTATGGCGTTTCGCTATTAAACGGAATATGAGTAGAATCTTTCTCCTTTTTTAATTTTAATCAGAGCTCATATTGTCAATGCCATTTACTAGATAATACACCATGATCTGGTCAACTGGTTCCATGGAAGCATTTCTGACAGAATACATTAGCGTGACGTATCAATGCAACACAATAAATTAATAAAAAAACAAATAACCATCAACGGATAATAAGACTAATATCATGGAGCTCGCCTTCCTGTGTTACTCCTTAGACAATTATTGCGTGGATCAGAGTCCCATTCGGGTCTAGAACATGCGGGTGTATGTCTAGTTTCTGTGGTTTTGTTTAGACATTTGTCTCGGGGGTTTTCTCAACTTATATAAATTTGACGTCACTAATAGGAATATGTCTGTGATGATGACATGTCAACGCAGCAGCTATTGACATGCACTAAAAGTATTTAAGACTGATCTACTATAACGCTTTTGACATACTGCCTTTCATTTAAGACCTATCTAAAGACTACACTCAATAACAGAAACACCAGGTAATAGTTAGTTGCTATTTTCTAGTATATAATTACGATACTTTGGCTTCCTGTGACGCAGTGACGGGAAGTTCACGACAAAGTGTTGTGTTATTGTTTGCTTTTTTGTCCAACCCTTTTTGCTACTATCTCATATTTGCTCAAAAGTTGGCCTTTTTGTTTCCAAGAATAAAACTTGTTTACTCGTCGGGAAATGGACAACCGGCCAAAAAAAAAACGTTTGCATCTGATTTGGCCAAAGGATATGGTCAACTATTAAGCTAGTTTGGTTATTATTTATCACATATGCATATCTTTTCAGCCGGCTGGGTGAACGTCTTCCTGACAATAGGTATGTACAAGGTATGTGGCATTCTATTCGTGGAGATACAATCAAAATATGGGTCCAGTTCATCCGTGACGTCACTTATCCCCAGTCTCATTAATGTCGCTTTCAGCATTTCGGGTAAGTAAATCTTACTTATTTTTATACTCTAAAAACAAAAGCATTTATGCCATTATGCCACCATCGTTTTGCTATTACTTAATAAATTAAACAGTTTTGTAACAGCGGCTGGCGTAATTAAATCTGACAATGCACACTTTTCTATTGCACGTAGTTTTTGTCCAGTTACTTACGACTTTTTATAGCTTATTAAGAACATTAGAATAGTAGTGGTATAATGTCACATCATTAAATATCATAAATGTTAACTAGATTTTTGTTCTCTACATCTTCATCCTACACAGATGTTTGTGGTGTTTTCAGCTCTGCTAGTGAATACTGTGGCCTTGACCTACATCAGTGTACGGCAGTCGGTGATTGCTGGGGCCGTGGTGTTGTTCTTGACTCTCGTCCTCTCCGCCTTCGTCACCTCCATCGAAATGATCATCTTGCTCCAAGGAGTTGTGATTGGTCAGTCATTCATTACCTATTTCTCTCGATGACATTCGATCACGGTTCGTTGTCTTTCATAGCACGTATTCGCACCATAAAGTTAACGGAGCAGGAACGTCGTGAACTCTTTTAATTTGGCTAGAATATACTGCTGTGACTGAAAGTATTTCATGTGTTACGTTTCTAGCTCATACTATTCACCATTTGACTGGATAAGTGTCAAGTATTTTGTCCTTTTCGTATTTCTATACTTCATATATGACATGTCTTTTTAAGAAAAGCCATTGTAAATGTAAATTCTTAGACATGTCACAAAAGATACAACTGCAGCAATCAATATGATTTTTATTTTCGATTATTACGTTGTTTTGTTTTCTAACAGGTATCTCACAAGGCTTGATCCTACCTCCAACATTCAGTCTCCTAGCCCAATATTTCGAGAAGCGACGGGGCCTGTCTAACTGCACCTTATTGACAGGCGGTTGTATTGGAGCTCTGACGTTCTCCGTTGTCGTCAGGAAGCTGGTTACCTTTTACAGTCTCTCTGGGACCTTTCTCATTCTTGGAGCATTAAGTCTCCACGTGGCCGTAGCCGGTGCAGGGATGCGGCCTTTTGAGTCATACATAATTGCCAGAAAGCGTATAAGGCCGGAAGAAGAGCCATTGAAATTAACTCAAGACAAAAAGTCTAATCACTATCTCAATGCTGAGTTGAGTAACGATCTTGAAAATGACCCAGTGAATAACGATCAAGTCAATAAAAGTATTATTGAATTAAATAACGGAGACGAATGTAAACACCATGCTCAAATCACCGATTCTGACCAACACTTAGTTAACACTAAAGATGAACTAATAAACTCAGAGTTGGTGCGTTCTGTCGCAGTCATGAACGCACGCCGTCGGACAGTATCTGAAGCTGAGAATACAAGCATCTTCAGTAGCGGTTCGTCGATGAACTTAACACCCAGTCTTGGGCGTTATGCAAGTAATCAATTTTCTATCTCGACCTCTGTGTTAGATTTATGCGAGAAACCCGTTCTAGGTACTTACACATCTAGTGCGACGCAGAACAGAGACGAAAACAATGCTTCTACATCTTGTGGTTGTGTGTCTCTTGTTTGCGGCAAAGTCAAGGGTGCCATCGACTGCAGGGTTATGAAGCGGGCAACTTTTTTGTTTTACCTCCCAATAGCCGGCATGCTGTGCAGTGGATGCAGTATGATTCAGACTTTTATCCCTCCACATGCCAAAGATATCGGGTTATCCAATGAACGGTCGGACTTTCTAATTACCTTGATTAGTAGTTTGGAAATATTTGCTGTTCTTGGTTGGGGCGTCATAGCGGACCGGAATTGGATCAAGAAAAGCAATATAATAGCATCCTCAGCCCTAGTAATGGGTATACTGACGTACTTTATCCCATTCTTCAACACTTCTGAGACTATGGTGTTTTATTGTGTTGTGTATGGCATTATTGGTAGACTGTATTTCCCATTCTTCCCGGTTGTACTGGTGGAAGTGTTCGGAAAAGATAACCTACGAAGTGCACTTTGGATAACATTTTTGTTCCATTCAGCTTTTATGGCAATAGCATTGCCAGTTGCAGGTAAATTGACGACACAAATATCCTACAAGATTGATAGTAATGTATTGTTTTGTCTTCAAATGTTGGTTTATTGTGTTCATTATCATACCGACAACATTACCAGGGGCGGACCTAGAATTTTACCCCAAAAGGGGTTGCGGAAGGGTGCATATTTTTT
This sequence comes from Sinonovacula constricta, assembly GCA_007844125.1. Lineage (NCBI taxonomy): Eukaryota > Metazoa > Mollusca > Bivalvia > Cardiida > Solecurtidae > Sinonovacula > Sinonovacula constricta. The sequence goes on along the minus strand of CM017563.1, from coordinate 46,536,392 downwards.
TTTCTAAATTTAACTTTGGGGAGGGGATTGGCTGAATAACCTCACTTACATGTATAATTATTAAATTTGGAATACGTACACACCATTGAGTATACATATGAAACAGACCTTCCGTCCGTCCGTCCGTCCGTCCGTCTGTCTGTCTGTCAATCATGTTCAATGTGCATATTAAGTGTACATGTCGATCGATGAATATTGTTTATCAAAGGAGTTTTATAAATACTTTTCAGGCGTTCTTCGTGATATAAGCGGGACGTACTTCCATAGTTTTCAACTAATAGCCACGTGCCTGGTCTTGGGAGGGCTCGGAATGTCGTGTCTGCCGTTGGTCGAAAAGTGCGAGCTGAATTGGCGCCAAAAGAAATCAAACACAAGTGAAAATCAAACAATAAATGTGAAAGCTCTATAATTAATGAACGTATTTCAGTATGCAAAGACTGCTTTATTGCCATTATTCATAGAAGTTTTGAAAACAAATACAACATATGAAAGTTATTTGTTATAGATGTCAAGTGGTGTGCACTTTGTTTCATTACAACAAATCCGTTTTACATTATCAATTCACGGAATACGTATTCAATCGCAGGAAACTAAACAAAGTTAGAGATCACAGAGGCCCTGCTGGTTATACACATTGGATGTCTTGTTTAATAATCGGAAAAACTACAAACTTAGCAATTTGAAGGAAAAAAATGAATTGTGCAAGTATTTATGAACTCGCCAACACGTCATTGTTACTCCGACAAAACGAACAAAATGTTAATGTTGTCATTATAATAACAGCAGTAAAACAATTGTTATATAAATGTATAAAATGTAGGAATGTAAGCGAACGTTCGAATATGTACCGAACGTTCAAATATATTTTAAGCAACGTTTGGTAAACAAAATAAGATTCTTTTCCAAAGAAACCTTAAACCAATTTGGTTTGACTAAACTGCTACTAGTATCATATAACAAAAACGACGAAGGTCATACTGTTATTTTCTTAAGGTAGTAAACAGTGTCATAGAATCACTAAATCCGCACTATATACAACTTGTCTGTATTTTGATGGTTGTGCTATGGAGCCATTCAACGTCATATTCGCGTCACTCTTAAGAGCGTGGCCTCTTATGGAATAGGTCTGTGAATGGAGACAAAAACTGTGTATTCCACTGGGTTTCACTGTAGCTTGCAATTACAGGAACATATTAAAGTAGCAAACAATAACAACCGTATATACGGAATGTATACAGACAATTATAATGGAATGAATGGGAATCTTAATATCCTAATTGACCGTTTATTATGGATGCGTACTGTAACCAGCTAATGCCAATACTTGTGTTATTGTACAGCATTGACATTTATTTTGTAGCATAAGCGAGTGCATTTTTGGCGCCTCAAATGTAGCACATTCTCGATCATCTTATGTTTATTACTGGTATACACATGACGCATAATAACACATGTGCTCTTCGAATAGCACCGCGACCCTTTTGAAGGTTCCAAGACAACACAATGTTTTGAATGACAACATGTTCACATATAATATTGTGTGATCCGGGATAGATATTTAGTTCTTTATTTATTGTAGATTAACAACGTCCTGTGTGTTAAAAAAGCAATAAGTTTGCAATGATATTGGATTTTAGATAAGAAATAATTTATAAAAATGCCCCACAATGGGTGACTCTCGACGGAAAATAAAGCGTTAGTACTGTCTGGTTATCTCGGCTCGCTCATGGATTTTCTTTATAAAGAGTCAAAAGTAAGACTGAACGAGTATTGTTCGAAAATTTTGGTTTCAACAGTAACATGTTCAATGCCAAAATCAGAATAAGGCTGCAAGGAAAATTTCACACTCAAATACGATAGTGTCTCTAATGATAGTTCGAATATTAATGAATTTACGGATTCTTATGCATAAGTAATGTCATATTTCCAATGTATTCAAATTGTTAATCGTATACTTTTCTTTTGTTTTTGATTTTTGTGAATGGTTGTATTCTATTATAAGTGTTTATATTAAAACTCTAACACGTTCGAATGCCATATTTAGAAACAATTTGGTTTGGTTTGTTTTTGAGATACATCGCAACGACCAATTATGATCATCATAGTGACGTCCATCTGTTTTGATGGAGGAGGCCCTAGACAAAAGTCTGAGTAGATCCACCAGCGCATCGCATGCCAGCTGGAAGACCTTCCCGCAATAAGTTATTCGCCCCAACGGGACTCGAACCCGCGCAGTAGGAGCCTAAGCAGTTCAAGTAATAACGCGTTTGACTGCGATTAAAACACAAATCTATCTCATTGAAAAAGGATTGGATTGTCGAATGTGCAAGTAATAAATATTTAACTTTTACAGTCTAAAGAAGCGTGTGCGTGCGTGCGTGTGTGTATGTTTGATTTACTTTAGATGTTTAAAGATTTGAGGAAAAGGTATGTTATAACTTTATAAAAGGCGATAGTTTTTCCCTTTAGAAACCACGAATGAGTATTTTCAGGCAGATTGTGTACATTTGCACACTTTTGGTTGTATGGGGGTCATGTTCCGCAGAAAAAAATGTTGTGCTTTTTTTTTCTAGACTGCCGGAGATGCCTTATGGCGTGGTCTGGACCAACCTCGATACAATTCACCCTGTGTGTGTTTGGTTTTTATGAATGAGTGTTTTCCTGGTATTTTATGGTTCCCCCGAGGCCGCCAGCCCGCGGCTTGAAAAAGCTTCTCGATATCGATAATCGATATCGATCTCTCATAATTGATTAACAGAAGAGTGCGAACGCACTCCAAATAAAGGTACGGGTTCGGGCTTTTACAACTATCCGACTGTAAAGGGAAATCACTCTGAAAATTTAAATGGCGGCCCTTGAGATTTACGAGCATATAAAAATAGAAAGCAAGTGAAAATTGTGTTTTGTCCTTGAAACACCAAATGTTTTGTAGAAAGTGGCAGCAAGTACACTACAGTATCGAGTAATTATTTAAGTTACTAATCAAAAACCATTTGTGAACGTATCACTGGGTAGATTATTAAACCGATTATAATCGGTGAAATCGCATCGGAAGTGGCAACCGATTCCAACCGATGATCAATTATGATTCGCGACCGATTTCCCTACACTATCGCCAGCCAGCTCAGTATTGTATAGTTCCCCCCGAATTCGCCAGCCAGCTCAGTATTGTATGGTCCCCCCGAGGCCGCCAGCCAGCTCAGTATTGTATGGTTCCCCCCGAGGCCGCTAGCCAGCTCAGTATTGTATGGTCCCCCCCCCCCCGCCCCCCCCCCCCCCGAGGCCGCCAGCCAGCTCAGTATTGTATGGTTCCCCCGAGGCCGCCAGCCAGCTCAGTATTGTATGGTTCACCCGAGGCCGCCAGCCAGCTCAGTATTGTATGGTTCACCCGAGGCCGCCAGCCAGCTCAGTATTGTATGGTCCCCCCGAGGCCGCCAGCCAGCTCAGTATTGTATGGTCCCCCCCCCCCCCCCCCCCCCGAGGCCGCCAGCCAGCTCAGTATTGTATGGTTCCCCCGAGGCCGCCAGCCAGCTCAGTATTATATGGTTCCCCAGAGGCCGCCAGCCAGCTCAGTATTGTATGGTTCCCCCGAGGCCGCCAGCCAGCTCAGTATTATATGGTTCACCCGAGGCCGCCAGCCAGCTCAGTATTGTATGGTTTCCCCGAATCCGCCAGCCAGCTCAGTATTGTATGGTTTCCCCGAATCCGCCAGCCAGCTCAGTATTGTATGGTTCCCCCGAGGTCGCCAGCCAGCTCAGTATTGTATGGTTCCCCCGAGGTCGCCAGCCAGCTCAGTATTATATGGTTCCCCGGAGGCCGCCAGCCAGCTCAGTATTGTATGGTTCCCCCGAGGCCGCCAGCCAGCTCAGTATTATATGGTTCCCCGGAGGCCGCCAGCCAGCTCAGTATTGTATGGTTCCCCCCGAGGCCGCCAGCCAGCTCAGTATTGTATGGTTCCCCCGAGGCCGCCAGCCAGCTCAGTATTGTATGGTTCACCCGAGACCGCCAGCCAGCTCAGTATTGTATGGTTCACCCGAGGCCGCCAGCCAGCTCAGTATTGTATGGTTTCCCCGAATCCGCCAGCCAGCTCAGTATTGTATGGTTTCCCCGAATCCGCCAGCCAGCTCAGTATTGTATGGTTCCCCCGAGGTCGCCAGCCAGCTCAGTATTGTATGGTTCCCCCGAGGCCGTTAGCCAGCTCAGTATTGTATGGTTTCCCCGAGGCCGCCAGCCAGCTCAGTATTGTATGGTTCCCACGAATCCGCCAGCCAGCTCAGTATTGTATGATTCCCCCGAGGCCGCCATCCAGCTCAGTATTGTATGGTTCCCTCGAATCCGCCAGCCAGCCCAGTACTGTATGGTTCACAGAGGCCGCCAGCCAGCTTAGTATTGTATAGTTCCCCCGAGGCTGCCAGCCAGCTCAGTATTGTATGGTTCACCCGAGGTCGCCAGCCAGCTCAGTATTGTATGGTTCCCCCGAGGCCGTTAGCCAGCTCAGTATTGTATGGTTTCCCCGAGGCCGCCAGCCAGCTCAGTATTGTATGGTTCCCACGAATCCGCCAGCCAGCTCAGTATTGTATGATTCCCCCGAGGCCGCCAGCCAGCTCAGTATTGTATGGTTCCCTCGAATCCGCCAGCCAGCCCAGTACTGTATGGTTCACAGAGGCCGCCAGCCAGCTCAGTATTGTATAGTTCCCCCGAGGCTGCCAGCCAGCTCAGTATTGTATGGTTCACCCGAGGCCGCCAGCCAGCTCAGTATTGTATGGTTCCCCTGAGGCAGCCAGCCAGCTTAACAAGCATCTAAATTCGCTATTGCGTAATGTTTTTAGCTCTCCTCAGTTTATGCTCAGTGTGAGCTATTGTGATCTCCCACTGTCCGACTCCCGTCAACTTTTTCAAATGACTTCTCTGTAACCGCAGGGCCAAATTCAGCCAAACTTTCTAAGAAGTTTAAGCAGGCAAGGGGGCAAACGGTTGTTTAAATTATGTTGATCCCTTAAAAAACATGGCCGCCATGGGTATATGGGTATATAGGAAAACTTAGAAAGAAAATTCTTATCAGAAACTGCCAGAGTTAGAGCCCTGATATTAAGTATACATGTTCCTTATGTGGTCCTGTATGAAGATTGTTCAAACAATTCCGATCCGTCAAAAAACAGCCGCCAGGGGTGTGGCAATTTCCCATATAAGGCTAAAATTAGAAAATCTTAGAAAAACTTCTATACGGGAAAACTTAGAAGGAAAACTACTTGTCATAAATTGCAGGAGCTAGAGTCTTGATATTAAGTACACATGTTCCTTGGGTGGCCCTGTATGAAGATTGTTCTAAGAATTCTGATCCATAAAAAAACATGGGGTGTGGCAATTTCCTATATATGGCTATACGGCTACATAGGAAAACGTAAACAGTCTTCTTGTCGGAATGTACAAGAGATAGAGCCTTGATATGTAGTACACAAGTTCCTTGGGTGGCGCTGTATAAAGATTGTTCTAAGAATTTGGATATATAAAAAACATATGGTGTGGCAGTTTCTTATATATGGCTACATAGGAAAACTTAGAAAATGGTCTTGTCAGAAATTGTAAAAGCAAGAGCCTTGATAATTTGTATATATGTCTTTTAGCTGGCCCTGTATGAAGATAGTTAATCAATTCTGATCCGTCAAAAACATGGCCGCCAGGGGCGTGGCTATTTTTCATATTAGGCTATATAGAAAAAACTTATAAAATCTTCTTGTCAGAATCTACAAGAGCTAGAGCCTTGATATTTGAAATACATGCTCCTTGGGTGGCCCTGTATCATTTAACTTTGTTAAAGCAGTTTGATCCATAAAAACATGGCCGCCAGAGGCGTGGCCATTTTCTATATACGGCTACATAGGAAAACGTAAACAGTCTTCTTGTCGGAATGTACAAGAGATAGAGCCTTGATATGTAGAACACATGTGCCTTGGGTGGCCCTGTATGAAGATTGTTAAAAGAATTTTGATCCATCACAAAACATGGCAACCAGGGGCGTTGCCATTTTCCATTTCTTTGGCAGCCTTGTATCAAGAGTGTTAAGAGCATTCTTATCCGTCAAACAGCAAAGCCACCAGAGGTAAATGTCGATGGCATTCATGTGAGCTATAGAGGTCCATAATGGCCCTCTTGTTTAATAATTCAATAATAATAATAATTATAATTATAATAATAATAATAACAACAACAACAACAACAATAATAATAATAATAATAATAATAATAATAATAATAATAACAACAACAAAAACAATAATAATAATAATAATAATAATAATAATAATAATAATAATAATAATGGTGGTGGTGGTGATGATGATGATGATGATGATGATGATGATGATGATGATGATGATGATGATGATGATGATGATGATGATGATGATGATTATAACAACAAAATCAAGAACGATTATTATATATGGGTAAGACGATCATACTTGAACAAAATATATAAAATGAGATATAGAAAACGCAAGAATGGTTATGTACATCATACTTTTGATATATTTACATGTCTTTTAAGAATATAAAACAAAAACACGATGGCTTACTAGGCTACTACAATGATCTTAGAGCCTATTATAAATATGACAAGAGGATGAAAAAATGCATGTATACATGTATCACAGGTACAGTTGTTAAAAATATACTCGAAACAGTCGAAGAAAAAAAGTATTTTGAAGAAGGAATTGTATGGGATATGTCACTTGAAAATATGTTTATAAATGTCAAATACATAAATAATCTGATCTTAAAACCTATGATAACCTATTATAGCTACTAGAGCTAAATTCCAGATTTTCAGTTAAGGTTTCGGCATTGCAGAAGAATATATACCTTATCGTAAAGTAATTTATTTTTAATTAAATCAGCTAAAGATAAAGTATGATTTAAGAAATTTACCTAATTAAAGGCTAAATGCATTTATTTGATATATGCAGAAGTAAGATAAATATACAAAAGAATCGTAGTTTCTCCTTTGTGTAGGACCGTGGAGCCATCATTTTAGGACCGCTATTTACACTTTGCCTTTTACCGGAAGTCATACTCATTCGGATTCATCGGTTGTTTACCTTGCTGTGCACACATAGTTGTATCGAAGGGCGCCAATGATCAGAGATTCTTAGCCAGAAAAACGACGAAAACACCAAAATTTGGATCACACCACATGCTGAAATGTAATAAGCTGTTGATTGTTATTATTCGGTAGTTACTGTCACGCAATTTTATCAAAAACAAGCGCGTTATTTCACGGGTCTGATCAGGTCTATTCATGTTTGACAGTCTTTATCTTCTTCTAAGCCAAGAGTAAACAAGAGTTAGGATGTGCTTTTAACAAGAAGATGCTATCCTGGAAACTAAACACTCTCTTACACTGTCGAATAATTACATAAACATTTGACAGTCATGAACTATAACTAGTAGAGTATCATCAGTATGTACTAAGTACTCTGTTTTCCTTGTTCTCTGCTACATTTGTATTTACAATCTGCATTGCTAACATCACTACACTCCATTTCATTCGTTAAACAATACTTCACCAAACAGTTGCAAATCCTATAAATGTCAGCTACTTTTATATAATTGCAAGCTACACATTGTTGCAAGCTACAATATTAAAAAACTTAATACTCTTTTCTCTGGAAATAATCTCACAGAACAGCTGCGATTTCCTGTTTCCTCATTCCCCATACAAAAATTCATTCCATCAGCAGCCCCACTCTCCTGAGCTGCGCCAATAATAGATTCATTTATAAAATAAAACCTTACAGAAGACATTGTTATGGTATAAGTTCATAAGCTCAGATAATTGGTACTGTTTGATTATGTGTATAGAGATGTTAACTTAAGCTTCCACAGGGTACAAACACCTCAGTTTGCAATAGTTGATTATGATCCATTCTAAACGGCTTTCCAGAGGCACAACAGGAATTCTGAAACGGTCTCTCTAAGAAATCTATTGTCACTGGGAGCTGGTCAATACACTACTGTGCATCTTTCATACCAGGGGAGTCCATCCATGTGCATAAGGAAAAAAACAGCCCTCCAGATAGATTTGCCAAATATGCAATGATTCCTAACGCAACGTTATAAAGTGTGGATGCTCATTTGTATTGACATATCTATACAATTCTAATGTGTTCCCAGTATATAGAGGATAAATAAAGGAGATAGCAGGAGTGTACTCATTACTGGGACTGTATAAGCACCTTAACGTATATTTTGTAGCAGTTAGTCAAGGATTTGAAATCATGAAGTTTATGAATTTTTTCCTCCCAGGTCAATGACAGGTGCTTATTAAATTGCAAAATACACTTAATTCTGTAATTATTAACAATTTGTCTGTTCAACATTAAGCATGCCACTTACTATTCAAGACATTATCACCTCACTATGCTGCTTTAAAGCAGCTTAAAATATGTTTTTGCCTTGTTTTTATCTATTTTCCAACAGAATTAAAACTTACCTCAACAGTTAGCAAATGTGCTAGCTCAGAGCTGTCTACCCAGGTAGCTCAGTTGGTAGAGCACCTGACTCAGAACCAGGAGGTCATGCCATGGTATCTTACACCATCCTAGTTAAATGTTGTTCTCAGCCTTACAAATCTCTTGCCTGGGCTAGTTCAGTGAACAATTTGGCCACCAAGTGATTTCAGTTATGGGCTAAGAACCGGTTGTTCTGTACAGTTTATGGCAGGCTCCAAAAGGTCAAAGAAGGGAAAAGTGTTTGTGGATATGCTTTCTGCAGAGTTGTCCAGGTACCTCAGTTGTTAGATCATCTGACTCCTATGCATGAGGTAATCGGTTCACTTTTTTTATGAGGCTTGGTTTACAAAACATGTGTGTGTTTTATTTATTGATATATGTGACTTGTTCACACAGTTAAAATTAATCTAAAGTTGCAGATGACATCAGGTAGCATGTCCCTTTATGTGTTTTTGTGAAGGTAACTAAAGAGAATTGATGTGTACATGACAAACAGAATGTTAACATATGCTTGTGACTTGACACTTCTGGACTATTTTATTATTTGTTAGTCATTAACTGATGATATATGGAAATGATCGACCAAATGGCAATGGAGCTCATTGAATTATCTTTGTTCTTTATATCACAACTATTTTTAATCTAGATTTCTAGAGACAAAAATCTATTTGAAAACAGAAAATTTGATGTAAGATGCAGTGAGTACTCAAATATAGCTATGAATGGAGACAACAAATTAGTCCTAGTCATCAATGACATCTGGCATTTCTTGGACAAAAAAAAAAAAAAAAAAAAAAATATATATATATATATATATATATATATGCCATGCCATTATTTACCCATTTCATTTCTTTTTCTTAGCCATTGTATATTTTCATGCATGCAGCCAGTGAGCCAAATATATTTGGGACCCATTCATTGTTTTATAAGTTTCAATTGCCATAAATTTATTCAGAATTTAATTCTTTTCCATTTCACTTCTTTTATATAAGTTATATGCCATTTCATTCTAAACATACAATACACATTTGTCAGGCAACAACTTTCTATGCTAAGACATTGACAATTTTTAAGCTTCTCCTATTTTAATGATTCACGGTAAGAAAACGGTTATAATACTGAAATTACTAAAATTGAAATATATCCCATTCATTCTAATAATTACTGCAGTGAATGCCTTTCTCAGTTGAATAATACCAATAAATTTGTGACTGAGTATGTTTCTACTTTCCGTTTGATCTAATATATGTTTTACCAGATATGCTGGATTTTTTTATTTATTACCTGGCAAACCAGATGTTCAAGTGGTTAAGCACCGTATTCTGCTATGTGCATTGCGCATATTTTTATGTTCCCAATTAACTCGCTAGACTGTGTGCACGGTATACATGTGGAAAAAAACAAGAGAAACTTTTTTCCTGCCCCCAAAGTTGCCAAAAATGACAAATATTGTCATGTGAATGTTCTATTGGTTAATTGGTATACAGGGACGTAATTTTCACACATCACGTTATTTATCTAGCAGGTGTTAACCTCCCATCTGTGCGGCGGCAGGGTATTAATTTCTTTAATCTACTGTCAAAGTGGGGAGTCACAAGTTTTACAGATGCCTAAATCTTGATCAGAACAGTGCACTGACCTTGTGTACATGCCACCAATTACTTGAAAAATTTAATTGCTGCTTATAAAATCAAATCGTTCACACCCTCACCGTCAAACTGCTCCGATCTATATCACCTTGACAGCAGCTTATCTCAGCGTCATTCAACTTGACCCGTGTAATGAGGCAGGTCTACACAGACCCCAGACTTGATGACATATATCAAAGAAATAAATAGCATGTCACTTTGCGATGGGAGGTTAACACCTGCTAGATACATAACCCGATCCAGCAATGTGTGAAAATTACTAGTTCCTTTTATACCAATTAACCTTTGTGTTGAGACAGCATGTCTGATCGACGCTCCTGTTCATTTTTCTCGCCTCGTCTTATTAGAGGGTCAAAGCAATTTCAGATAAATGCCAGACATTTTTTTAGGATGTCCAATTCATAAAATTGGTGCTAGGTATACATCAAAAATGTGTTTCCCCAGAGAATTTCAATAAAAGTCAGGGTGCACATTATACATTAATGTGCATTATACACAGCAGAATAGGGTAAGGCTGTGTGTGATAATGTGGCTTAAGTTTATTCTAATTCAAGAATTGTAAAGTTTGTTGAATTATTAGCTCACCAATTTTTATCCAATCTTCACCAAACTAAGTCACAAGGTCATATCTTAGAAAAACCTTGTGAACACCCTAGAGGCCACATGTAGGGCCCAATCTCTACAAAACATGGCCAGAATGTTTGGTGTCATTAAGTTTTGGATAAGTTGGTAACTGGGTCCCATGGGGTCAAAAAGTAGATCTCTAGGTAAAATCCTAGAAAACATTGTGAGTGCCTCTGATCTTTACCAAAGATTTGTAAAATAACTTTTAATCACTTCATGCCTGACATGAGCCTACTAAAAGCCTGTATCTCCAGATAAGTGATTAAGGGCCATATGGTCCTCTTGTAGCTGAAATGTTGGTGGCAGGTGCCTTACTGTGTCTTGAACTGGCACCATAACCTTGTGAAATATATATACTTTTAAAAAAGTACTTGTATGTTCGGTTTCAGAAAAGATAACAAGATTTGTAATTGAAAGTTTTGCTACTAAATAACAAAACACCTACATAGGTTAAGTAATCAAACAGGTAAGTAGCTTTGTTATCTTATAACAACAATCAAGAAAATTTAGTTTGGTTGTTTGAAAAAAATGACATGCTATCACACAAAAAGCTATTACATGTCATGCTATTACATGACAAGCTTTCACATAGAAGTCAGCTCTATATTATCTTCTCTGAAAAATGATATAAAACATTTTGAAAGTATAAAAAAAAAAGACAAGTAAACCGAAGAACATTAAAATGCAAAGTCTTGTTTTACAAATGAGGGCCATGTTCTCTCAAATATTCCGGTAACTAGACATCTGGAAACAGTGGAAGAGAGTATTTACTTTGAGAAAATCATATTCTTTGTCACTTATCTTGTAATTGTAAGTTGTGAACACACAATGCGTAACTACACAATGTAATTGTGTTGTCCTGTATTGACTTTGGTTCAGAAGTAACTATCAACTGATGGATGATGAAGTGAATGTTAAACCATTAAGCTAGATATATCTGATGACTATGGTGATGGTGGCATAAATATAGTATATAAAGTAATCATTAATCTCTGGTTATTGTCCCCTTTCAAGTTTAGATTATTTCTTACTTTATCATGGACCTCTTGACTGTGAAATCAATATTTTCACAAAATTAGAAATGCTAACAATACAAATTGTCTCTTTTATCATTATTTTATATGTAGCCAGTTATTTACTTTAATGCAAGAAATTATTACTTTCATATTCATTTTACAAAGTTTTGATCATTATCTTTCAGGTCATAGACTATATGAGAAAACCTTGTCTCAGTAACTAACATACTGGTCCAGTAAAAATCCTTCCAAACCATGGCACTTAAACCGATCTTAAAGGCGAAGATAGATGAGTTATTCCTACAATGGATTAGTGAGCCTGATACCCAGCATATGCTGCGCGAAAATCTCAAACATCTGCTGCATGGAGAACCTTTCACCACATATCCTAGTCCAAGCCTGCGTAGCAACAAGGCCTCGTCTCCACGAGTCCGCCCAGGCTCCCCACCCACCTCCTCAAGCAAGTTACCAAGTCCAAGAAGTCCCAGGCGACCCCTCACCACCAAGAACAATCATCGGGGACTGAATGGCAACTCAAAGGTAAGAGCATGTTTCTCTTTCTTGATATATTTCAGTGTCCAATTTGGTTTATTCCTGCGGCTTCAAATCATACATTTCTTTCGAGGTCGCCAGAGATTCAAAATATTTTATTTATATTTACAATTTCAAGATGTCTGCATCTGTCTTTTTTTGGTATACCTTCATCTGATGTCTTTAGAACGTGGAATGAACCACGAAAAAATATACATTTTTTGTAACAATCTTTTTGCAAATTTAATTAAAAATAGGCCATAAATTAGGGCATAAACGCTCTTCACATACAAGTAAAATACAAATTGTAAGAATGACAATAAAGCAATAACTTGGTCAAATTTATGATTTATTTTTAATTGTCGCTAAAGAAAGGTAGGCAATCATTTACCATTATGTTGAAAACACTGTGTACATGCATGTTATGACTTTAAATTCAAACAAACAGCAATGGCTGATAAATCCCTTGCATAATTCAATAAAAGTCAAGATTTTTATAGCTAAATTTTAAATAATAGTTGCAGCACAATTATTAATGAATTTAATTGTTTATTTCAAATATTAGAGATTTTATTTTATTTTTTTTGCACAAAGAAAAAGTACTTTTAGCATAATTTTGTAGCAAGTCATGTAAGAGTTGCATCCCTTTTACAGTACCCCATTAGTAAATATGTTCCCTGTTTTTGAACTGAAAAATTATGTATTAGTTATTACTCTTTTGGATGTTTATGTCAAAAACTTATAAAAAAAGATTCTTTTCCCCTATTTTTTGACAGTATGGACCAAAATATTTTTTCTCAAATAACCAAATAAATCATTGTTACCTGAAAAGATCCTGCAAAATGTAGCTCATTGATGCCCAAAATCAGTGTAAACAGTGAAATATGAATTCCCATTTCTCATTGCAAACAGGTATTTCCTATCTGAGCCATGCTGTAGAGATAGCTATTTTTAACTAAGAATACCGCATGACAATTCACTTTTGAGATTAGATTATATTGCATCCATGTAATTTGCTCTGATGTCGATATCAATTTCAAGCAGATATCACTATCTTGATTATTTAAAGATTTGATAAAAATGCACTTTTGGAGTGTTTTTATTGCAATTTGTACTCCCTAACAATATAGTTGATGGTCAAAACTGTCTTGACTTATACTAAAGTATGAGTTTATGCAGAAATTATAGCCCATTTATTTCCCAAAGCAATGGGAAGGTATGAATTTGATATAGGCATACTGTGAAATATCACCTTTAAATGTGATAAAAATCACAGCAAGTTATTTTTAAAATTGTTACATTCCGTAGACTTTACCTTTTAAATTAAATTATTTTGGTTATATATTTTAAAAAAAACTATATCAGAATATTACAATCTTGTTCAATCTTGTTTGTCAAGACTTTTCTTCATTTTTCCTTGCTGATCACAAAGGTTTCTATGATCTGACCTCTGACCTAGAGATTGTAACCCCTCCCCACAAGGGTGATAAAGCTAGATTGTAACCTCCTTCATACAAGGGAGATAAATCTAGATTGTTAACACCTCCCCACAAGGGAGATAAATCTAGGCAATTTGAATAGTCAGAGTACTGTCCCTTGATTTACATACAAGGGAATAAAGTCCTCAGAAAAAGCTGATGCATTTGGGAATAGGTAAATATTATATTTTTGTCAAGGAATAAGCTATAGATGATTGTTTTACTTCTGGAAGGCTAAGATTGTATTTACAATGTAAAATCAATACTTGGTAATTCTGGGCAGCCTTTTAATTTTATTTTTCAATTTTAGCAAAAAAGCTTAAGCAAACACCAAGACAGTTATTCTCTGACATCAATTTGCAAGCACTATTTAAACACCACTTGTTGTTCTGTAAATGATGACCATTTGCACAATTAACATAGTTTTATACTTTCCTATTACCTTACTAGAATTAACAATGCTGATAAACAAAAATAATATTGTCACCAAAAATCCTATATGAAACCATTAAACTACCAGTATACAGAATAAATATTTAATGCTTAAGTGTTGATGCATTTAAGCATGTAAAATTGAAGCCATTGCCTTTAAATGTAAAACCATAGAAAGAGTATTTGGATCATAGAGCAAAGTTTGTAAAAATACTATTTTTCAAAATGATGATTGGTGGCCACAACCAGTCATTAAATCATATCTTTAGCAGGTATCTGTCCTTTCATTCAGTTAATGAATAATGCAGTATTTATTTCCCTTAATTAGCTCATAATTGATTTCCTATGTTGACAACTGAGGGCAGTTATGTTTGATGGACAAGTAGACACATGTATGTAAGGGGCGTGTACATGTATGTGTGCTGTATTAATTAACACTAATTGGTACTTGATCTGTCAACAGTTTGACAGCATTGACCTCTTAAGGCTAGTTTTGCCAGGGGTTGAACCACGGGTTGTTGGTACTTCCTGAAATTATGTTTACAGTTAAGAATAAGGAGCACTAGTATTTACATGTATTATTCATCAAAAATGGTATTTGTAATTTATGTTTACAGGTCTCAATAATTACAACTAATTTTTACATTTTTTTTGTTTCAATAAATTCTTTCTCTCTCTGAATTTAGTCTATTTTGTTGATTAATTTTTCCCAAATTCAATACATTTTCCTTATCTTTCATTGCAAGCATTCTGGTCTAGTTGTATACCACACTAGTAACCTACTGGTACCTTAGAAATTTCCTCACCCATTCTTCCAGCCAATATAGTTCTCAAGACAACAAATAATTCTTCATCTGCAGAACACTGATTGATTAGCTAGCTTCTGCTAGGAACTTTGCTGGAACTGCTGCTAAGTCTACAGCAATAGGTCTTGTTATCATTTTTATGTAAGATTTGTACCAATTGTTTGTGAATAAATAAAGCATGATAAGGGCTAAATGGTTACCTTCCCACACTAACTGTAGTCAGGGTGGCTTGCTGAGAGCTAATGGATGTAATTTTCAACCTCATTTGGCCCGCTGCCTGTCTTTGATTACCTTTGTTTATCACAGTCTTCACTATCTCTGGATCCATCCACCTGCCTGGTTATAGCAGTCCTGAGGGCAACTTACCAGAAAACCTTGACATCTTTTTTGATTTTCTAGCAAGTTTGTTGTTCAAATTAGAAAATAATATGTTGGGTGTTTTGTGAGGAAAGAAGTTGAGGTACTTTAATTCTTTGGAACACGTTTACAGCTTTGATCAAATTATTAAAGATGTGAAAAGATATGGCATGTATGCAGTACATCACTGAGAGAATGGTACATGTACCTGGCCCAGCTGATGCATGTCTTGGTTGGTGTTTGCCTAATGATAAATAGTACCCATTAAGCTGGTGTTTTGTCCCTCTCCATCTTTCCTGTTGGCCTCTCCTGTTGGCCTCCATTGATGAATAGGCACCCTGGTAGGTTAATATATATAATAGCCTGCTACATTTGTAAATAACCCTCACCAATTGTAAAGTATTGGTAAAGATTCAGCAGCAAATAGTGTCGATCCTAATCAGAGTGCTCCCAATGGGAGGCTCTTTACTATTTGACTAAGCCTGATCAATTTGTGCTTTAGCAGGTTAAGAAGTAATTTATGTTGGCCATTACTGGGAGAAGAAAGGTCTGGTACAGTGCCAAACCTATTGAATAATCCACTAATATTTTACTCTCCCTCTCCCCGGGTACTAGTTACCTACCTGGCTCCCAACTGGTGGTGGTGTCTAGAAATCTAAACAGGGTTGTCAGCTCTATCATACATGTTGGTAACAAGGTCAACCCGAACATAAGATATATTAGTCCATGGCAAGCTCTTTTGTTTTTCTTGTTATACCTCCACTCCAGGAAAGTAGAGGGAGTCACTTTATCCATCTGTCAGTCCTTGGGGGTCAACTTTTCTAACTAAGAGTTTTTCTTAAATCTTGAAAAATAAACAAACTTAGATATAAAAAAAATCTAATATTTCATTCATAAAACCATTTAACATAAAAAATTAATTTGGGTTTTTAGTAAATAAAGAAAGTTGTGTCATATTGTGTGTAGTCGATATAGCCTGACCACAGTTGTCAGTAAAGCAAACATGTAGTCCATATAGCCTGCCCACAGTTGTCCGTACAGCAAACACAATTCTTATATATTCTTTACCAACTAACAAATTTATGCTGTGGTAACGAAACATGCACGCAGATAATTTAGATCCCAATCAGACATTTCACTTTAGGGAGTTGGCTGATCTAAATCAACTATTTTAGCATAAGCCTACTAATCAGTATAATTATGTTTAATAAAAATAAAGATTGTTTAACAGATCAAATGCCATACTGTATGTAGTTATTTGTTACAGTAGTATATTAAACAATTGGTTTGCTTGTAATATGTGACTGATAGTTTAATTAAGATATTTTAATCAATGTGTCAATGTACAGCAGCTGTTCAGCTGAAGTCCTCTTGATTTTCACCTTATTTTCACTAGATGGTGTTATCTATCAGCATATCTGATGTCATTTATCAGGCCTCCATGCTGGCTATAATCCTTCTTGTATCTAGCTAAGGTATAGTTAATTCAAATTTTCAGTTATTCTTGAAAAACACTTACAGTTTGGTAGACTATCATTATGTCTGGTGTTATTTGGAATGTCCCACTGGCCAGTTGTATACATTCTTTATCCTTATAAATGTCTTTAGTTCATCCAACTAAAGCTCAGTAACAATTTATCTTATAGAATTCAAATGATTGCAAAATATTTTCAAGTTTAAAGCTGTTACTAGCTAAAGTGTTAACGGTAACTTACTTGTTATCTTAACTTACTAAAGTGATAACTGTAACTCACTTAAGCGATAACGATGACTCTCAAGTGATAACTTACTCCCTAAAGTGATAACTGTATCTAGCTAAAGTGATAACTAACACACTAAAGTGATACTAACTTTCCAAAGTGATAACTGTAACTCACTAAAGAGAAAACTGTAACTTGCCAAAGTGATAATTGTAACTTGCCAGAGTGGTTACTGTAACTTGCCAAAGTGATAACTAACTTGCCAAAGTGAAAACTGTAACTTGCCAAGTGATAACTGTAACTTGCCAAAGTGATAACTAACACACTAAAGTGATAACTATAACTTTCCAAAGTGATAACTGTAACTCACTAAAGAGACAACTGTAAATTGCCAAAGTGATAATTGTAACTTGCCAAAGTGGTTACTGTAACTTGCCAAAGTGACAACTAACTTGCCAAAGTGAAAACTGTAACTTGCCAAGTGATAACTGTAACTTGCCAAAGTGATAACTGTAACTTGCCAAAGTGATAACTGTAACTTGCCAAAGTGATAACGGTAACTCGCCAAAGTGATAACCGTAACTTGCCAAAGTGATTACTGTAACTTGCCAAAGTGATAACTATAACCTGCCAAATTGAAAACTGTAACTTGCTAAAGTAATAACTGTAAATCACTAAAGTTATAACTGTAACTTGCCAAAGTGATTACTGTAACTTGCCAAAGTGATAACTGTTTCCTGCCAAATTAATAACTGTAACTCACTAAAATGATAACTGTAACTCACTAAAGAGATAACTGTAACTTGCTAAAGTGGTAACTGTAACTTGCTAAAGTGATAACTATAACTCACTAAAGTGATAACTTGATGAGACGAACTCTAGGAGTGTAATGTGTTGAAGTAAACGAGACGAATTGTCAAATTTCAAACTTTTATTTGAAGTATCTTACTGACAGTGCTAAAATCTGTTGGCCACACATATGATAAGGCACATGTGATGTTTAGTTTGAGAATAACCAGAGTACCAGGGCTTGTTTTATGCACCCAGAATCAGAGACCATAGGAATTTTTGTCATAGTACGGAGCAGGTGCTAGTCTTGGAGTATCCAATGCACACAATGCTTGCAGTCATTCTTAAGGAAATAACTAATAATTTATACATTTTTTTTTTATATGGCTTAGGATAAATGGTCTTTTGTTTTTACTGTTCTAAATAATAGGGAGACTAATCTGATGGACTCTAACCTAGGACCCTTGGCCAACAGGGTGACCAAACTGTGCTATCGGAAATGGCTCGGATAACGTTTTATAGACATTGCAAGGTTTAGTGATACATCTTGCCATCATATTTTACAGGCAAAAAGGTCTCTAGACTATTTTACTTATGCAAACATGCCTATTTAGCCAAGTTTACAGTGTACTCAGTAAATTAAATTAGGTTTATCTGACATATTGTAGGCTTCTACAAATTGATGTTTCGTTCTGTATCTGTCATTGATAGACTAAGTATCTATAGATTGTTTTGCTGGTAATCATAAACACATTGGCCATCTGGAAAATATATTTATTCTGCCATTTTTCATGTAATGACAACAGTATATTTCATAGGAATTGCCTTTGAATACATATTCAGTATTCAGAATTTATGTATTTTGCAGAGATATATTCAAAAGGATGCTATTTGATAAGGTTTGTTTTATGTTGCTGATAAACATAACACATACCTGCCAAGCACAAATTGATCAAGAGTATATTATTAGTGAAGATCCAGATCAGCCACTAGCCGCAATAGCTCAGTTGGTAGAGCGTTGGCTTGCAGATCAGGAGGTCACGGGTTCAAATCACCGACCAGGTCGAACCAAAGACTCTGTGCTATAATGATAGAAATGTCGCTGAACAATATCAGGAAAAATGCCAGCAAATCCAAATCCAATCCAGATCAACCAGCACTATTTGCTTTTGATTCTTTTCAGTCTTTTTGTTGCTGTTGTTATTAGGGAAAAAAACACGAATATTGTGTTGCTGTTGAGACAAATGGTCAAAAGGTTCTAGGTTGGGCTGTTGAGACAAACGATCAGAAGGTTGGGCTGCTGAGACAAATGGTTCCTATGAGTATCATCATGGTTCAGCCAGTGTACCTGTACAGTGAGGTAGATACAGCCTGTGGGGAGTAGGGGAGGGGTGGGGGCAGGTATGGACTATCCAGGTAGTGGGGCAATACAAGCATTCACACTCATACACACACAGTGTGCTTCCTTCTGAATGAGTTTCGAAACATTCTCTTGTATGGAGGATTTGCTATATTGGTGAAGAGTTCCAAGAATTATAGTGTTATAACTGAAACAGGAAGCATTGTGCTTTATTGTATTCAAAAGGATTTTGTTTGGATTTTTCTTTCTTGGATTTCTCTTAGTGTTTTCTTATTGAATATATTTTGGTGAATAATTTTTCAGTGTAAGTTTATTAGGTGAACAAAGAATGTGTGCTTATATATTTTCATATTATTGAAATTATTGTTGTTTTAGTGTAAAAAATACTTATGTAAATAAAATCTATAGAAGTGTTGAATAAAGCTGCAGTTTGTTTTACGTAGGTTTTTTAACTACAGTATTATTTCAGTATACAGGAACAGTGAGTTTTAGTGAGGAGTTAAATAACAGTACTATTAGTGTAGTCCCCAACACTAGGGGTTTTATTCTAGGTAGTGTATGGTCCCCAGCACTAGGGGTTACTCCAGGAAGTGTATGGGCCCCAGCACTAGGGGTTATTCCAGGTAGTGTATGGTCGCGAGCACTAGGGGTTTCTCCAGGAATTGTATGGTCCCCAGCACTAGGGGTTTTATTCTAGGTAGTGTATGGTCCCCAGCACTAGGGGTTATTCCAGGTAGTGTATGGGACCCAGCACTAGGAGTTAATCCAGGTAGTGTATGGTCCCCATCACTAGGGGTTACTCCAGGAAGTGTATGGTCCACAACACTAGAGGTTACTCCAGGTAGTGTATGGGCCTCAGCACTAGGGGTTACTCCAGGTAGTGTATGGTCCCCAGCACTAGGGATTATTCCAGGTAAGGTATGGTCCCCAGCACTAGGGGTTTTATTCTAGGTAGTGTATGGTCCCTAGCACTAGGGGTTATTCCAGGTAGTGTATGGTCCCCAGCACTAGGGGTTTTATTCTAGGTAGTGTATGGTCCCCAGCACTAGGGGTTATTCCAGGAAGTGTATGGTCCACAACACTAGGGGTTACTCCAGGTAGTGTATGGTCCCCAGCACTAGGGGTTACTCCAGGTAGTGTATTGGCCACAGCACTAGGGGTTACTCCAGGTAGTGTATGGGCCACAGCACTAGGGGGTACTCCAGGTAGTGTATGGTCCCCAGCACTAGGGGTTACTCCAGGAATTGTATGGGCCACAGCACTAGGGGTTACTCCAGGTAGTGTATGGGCCACAGCACTAGGGGTTACTCCAGGTAGTGTATGGTCCCCAGCACTAGGGGTTACTCCAGGTAGTGTATGGGCCACAGCACTAGGGGTTACTCCAGGTAGTGTATGGTCCCCAGCACTTTGGGTTATTCCAGGTAGTGTATGGTCCCCAGCACTAGGGTTTACTCCAGGTAGTGTATTGCCCCAGCACTTTGGGTTATTCCAGGTAGTGTATGTTCCCCTGCACTAGGGGTAACTCCAATAGTGTAATGGTAGGAATCAAGTCAACTCGGCATCTGGTGAATTCGGCACCTGCATAAATAGTCAACTCGGCACCTGGTGAACTCGGCACCTGGTAAATTCGGCATTACGAATCTGGTGAATTCGGCACCTCGTTTTTTTTTTAAAAAAATATAAACCATTATGCAAATAATATATAAAAATAAAAATAAAAAATAGAAATAAAAAAAAAATTCACATGTTATATTGTCTAATGCGTGTATAAAAGCAGTTAAAACAACTAACTACAAAAAGTATATATGATTAATATAATAATTAAATATAAAATTAACGAAGAAATAAGGTAGATTTACAAAAATTATATCAACTAATTCAATTCAAAAATAAATGTTAAGCCAGTAGCCAATGAATTATTTTGTATCTGTTGATAAATGTGGTCGTAATAAGTTTCTTTGAAAATTCACCTTTCTTCACAAACAGACATTTCCAAGATAACAGTATAGGTCATACATTGTGTAACAATAAATATTGCCAAATTGTCTAGAAGCAAAGAGATAAAAGAATAATATACAAATGCCGAGTTAACTAGATGCCGAATTCACCAGGTGCCGAGTTTACCAGGTGCCGAGTTTACCGGATGCCGAATTCACTATTCTCGGTGCCGAGTTCACCAAGTGCCGAGTTTACCAGGTGCCGGGTTGACCAGCATTCTAATGGTATGTGGTTCTTGCAGACTATTCACGGTGTATATCACTAGGCCTTGTAAAGGTGGTTATTTATATAATATCAGGAATTTCATAATAACATATTTTACAAATACATCATTCTGTTCAATAGTCTCTATTAATATTGTCTGTAACTTTGGTTGTTTTAAGATTCAGTTAAGGCATTGTTTATTTTCTTATATTGAGGTAGTAAACATTAAATACTCCAGTAATTTAAAGATTAACTAATTATATTATATTCACTTGATGTTGTATCCTTGTAGCTTTGCATTCAAGATAATATACTTGGTTAAAGCCTATATATGTAATGTGTGGTCATTTATTATTGTTATTATTTTTTAGAAATAAACATCCCTCCAGAAGAATGACAGAAAACAGTTGCTAGTTCTCTTCCCACATTCCCTTTATGGCAGCTGTCAGTCATGTGTTAACTCTGGGGTCAGTGCTTTAGGCACTCAGTCAAATGGCCATCTTGGAGTTTACACCATTGAGTTAAAAATATGTAAATTTTACAAACTTATGTATTTTTATATTTAAATTCTCTTTTTAGTTCCAATCCAGTGCACTTGATCTGACATTTTTTCTTCAACTTCTCATCATCAGTTTTGTCATTATCATCAGCTTTTTTATCATCATTATCATCATTATTATCATTATTATCATCATTATTATCATTATCATAATTATCATCATTATCATAAAAATCAACAAGTTTTATTTTCTGTAGAAACACTAATTACCTTCTGTTTGACCAAGTCCACCATTTTGAGTTATGGTTAATGAGGCCTGATGTGTATTGAATTGTTCTGATCTAGACAAAAAGAAGAATGTGGATAACCTTTACCTGCTTCTTTCCAAGTAATTGCTTGTTACAAGTTTTAAATAGAGGTGTTTAAATAAAGAAAAAAAAATACTACAAAATATGATGAATTCTTGTTAGCAAATAGGAGCAGTGATTTAATATTGTTAGGTGTGCATTCTGTATCATTGCAGTCAAAAATGTCTCAATGAAGGACATAATATGAATGGTGAAGTTGAAAACTGCAGTGGAGTGTATCTGTTATGTATTAAATTGAGGATTGAATTATGTCTTTTCCAACAATAACATCTGGGGATTTTCAATTTGAATCTTGAACGTTGTATGAGAGTGTATAGAAATATTGGATCTTTGTGTACCAGTTGTAAAAAGTACCTGCTTCCTTGTGATTGTTGTTAGATCAATAGGCTCTTTAATTGGATAAATATTAGACTTCCATATGTAAATACCAGAAGCAGTTATATCTTTGTTTATTTTATATCCTTTATTTGTTCACAACTTTTTGTTAAACTCTTGAACTTTGTTTGAAAGGTGTGAAATTGATGGAAATATAGTCTCTTCAAGGACATTACTGAATATTTGGTCTTTAACCAACAATACATGTACAAAACTGATTAAGAACTGTTAGTAACTCATATATATTTACCAGATTTTAACATAACAACCAGTTTGTGGAAAACAATACATGAACTTTGTGTAAAAAATATGTTCATAAGGGTTAAACATTACTCGTTTCTTAGTGTTGATCTCCTACTTATCAAGTATTGATTGTCTAAGTTTGCTTAGCCCTTGTAACATGATCAAATCATGAATTATCATTTTACTAAATATCATGGCGTATGGTTAAATTTAAAATTATAAGAAGCAGGCATGATAAACATTACGAAAGTTTTGTGAAACTTGCTGTTAGGATTTTGCCGTGGGTTATCTCTGATAGTGCCCTATCTCTCCCAGACTGGCCATGCACCTTTCATCCAGATGATTATCATCAGTGTCTGAAGTCAAGGTGGGGTCTGGCAACATCCCAGTCATCACACAGACATATATGTAGTTTAATACACTGAGCATTGCTCAACTCCAGACAAACACACAGACTTAAACTGCAACCCCACACCCCCCCACCCCCCCTACACACACACACACACACTCAACTACACAGACATACACAGAAGGCTACTCAACTACTGATACACATAAACACTAGAGACTGCTCAACTACATATACACATAAACACTGGAGACTGCTTAACTACATATACACATAAACACCGGAGACTGCTCAACTACATATACACATAAACACCGGAGACTGCTCAACTACATATACACATAAACACTGGTGACTGCTCAACTACATATACACATAAACACTGGAGACTGCTTAACTACAGATACTCACAGGCATACACTGAATGATGCTACAGATACACCCTGACATTGCCTGGACACTGCTAAATTATAGATACACACAGAAATACACTGAATGATGCTCAACTACCGATACACAGTGACATACCCTGGACACTGCTCAACTACAGATACACACAGACCTACACTGGACACTGCTCAACTAGAGATACACACAGACATACCCTGGACACTGCTCAACTACAGATACACACTGACATAGACTAGACACTACTCAACTAGAGATACACACAGACATACCCTGGACACTGCTCAACTACAGATACAGACTGACATACACTGGACACTGCTCAACTACAGATACACACTGACATACACTGGACACTGCTCAACTACAGATACACACAGACATACACTGGACACTGCTCAACTACAGATACAGACTGACATACACTGGACACTGCTCAACTACAGATACACACTGACATACACTGGACACTGCTCAACTACAGATACACACTGACATACACTGGACACTGCTCAACTACAGATACACACAGACCTATACTGGACACTACTCAACTACAGATACACACTGATATACACTGGACACTGCTCAACTACAGATACACACTGACATACACTGGACACTACTCAACTATAGATACACACTGACATACACTGGACACTGCTCAGCTACAGATACACACTGACATACACTGGACACTACTCAACTACAGATACACACAGACCTATACTGGACACTGCTCAGCTACAGATACACACAGACTTACACTGGACACTGCTCAGCTACAGATACACACTGACATACACTGGACACTGCTCAGCTACAGATACACACTGACATACACTGGACACTGCTCAGCTACAGATACACACTGACATACACTGGACACTGCTCAGCTACAGATACACACTGACATACACTGGACACTGCTCAGCTACAGATACACACTGACATACACTGGACACTGCTCAGCTACAGATACACACTGACATACACTGGACACTGCTCAGCTACAGATACACACTGACATACACTGGACACTGCTCAACTATAGATACACACTGACATACACTGGACACTGCTCAGATACAGATACAGATACTCAGACATAGGTTATGGATTATAATTGGTGGGATCATTTATGAATAGGAGTAACTTGTGGTATTCAGTCAACAGATCTTCTATTTTATTTACAACACTCCAAGGTCCTGATACTATGTATAATGTGTGTGCAATAAATTAATGGTCAATTGAAGTTTTCTACCAAAAAGTGTCCTAGCTCATGTTAGTCGTTTAAGATTAAGAAATTTTGCAAAACTGGTATAGTATTGTATATTATATTTGATACTACGTTTCTGATCAGGATTTCCTGAGCAAACAGTTGAAATGTGCTTTCTAAGCTGGATCAGCTCTGATAAATAACTCAGATTGATGAGTTACTAGCATTTACTACTCTTTAAGGGGTGGGCAGGAGCTGGGCAGGGGCTACATGCACATTTTGACACATGAGAGTTAAGACCCCAAGGCCGTTGGAATAGGGGATCTATTGTTAAAAGTTTAGAAAACTGTTGTGTGTAGTTGCCTGGTGAAGCATTGACAGGCCACTGACATCAGTTAATGTGGTAAAGTCATGCAAGTATGTTCCACTACATAGTGAAACTGACACCTTAATCAGTAAAATATACCTTCCTTGTTATAGTAGGGCTTTTGTTAGAAAATGTTGATGCTATGTTACAGTATATCCCTATCACTGCAAGTGAAAATAATTATATTCCTTTTTTTTAAATTGAAAAAAATCTCGTTTGCGTTGTGGTGGCACTTTTTCTTGGGTTGTATTTAGCATTAAATCTTTCTGCTGTTAGTGCAGGATATTAGAATCCTAAATAAAAAAAATCTACATGCATACATGCAGGTTATCAAAATAATTGATTAAAAGGCACATACCTGCATGTCTGGAACATAATTATCTAGAGGTCACAAGGAGAAGGTGCCAATTACCGCACAGTATGTCATTTGTCAATCTCCATTACTTTAAGATATCAGCATTGTAAGAGGGACTTTAGGTAAATGTCATGGCATAGAAAAAGGGTACATTAGCACTGGGGAACAGACCTGAGATGGATTGATAGCAATTGATTCATGGCCGGCTTTTAAGCTCCCAACCTTTATGTATCACAAATTGATCTGTTTATGCCAGATAGAGAATATCTCAATCTGAAAACTCTGTATATTGGTTGGCTGATCAGGATCTGTACTATTTGTTTCAATGTCCAGGTATATTCACCCAGTTAACTAACTAATTAGTAACTAATAGTGTTAGTGTATACACAACATGAACCAGGTAAAGGTTTGGTTGATGTGCCAAATGTCACAATCATGTGATCAAGGACCCTCATTTAGATTTACTGCAGATAAGAATGGTGCGAATTTATTTGCACACAAAATTGTTAACACAGTCTGTACCAGTGTCATGATCGAAATAGTTCCAAATCGGGACTATAGTTTGCTAAGATATTTATTCAAGGTTGCAACTGTACATTTTGATGCTTATGATATCTTAATAAATCAGCAATGGAATTTTTTTTTTTTAAAATGAGATAAGAGGACTTCAGTACATTTTGGGCATATTATTACATTGAAAAAAGGGCCAAGGGATATGTACCTGATGGTCCCTGCCTTTGTTCAGGGCAGAGCCAACTAACATTGATACCTAAATCTAACAGGATGAGGCAAATGCTGATCAGATACTTCAGATGGCAATTTAATTCATTTACAAATCACAAATTTGACGATATCTTAGTTGTGTTTTGTTTTTTGAGATATATCACACACCTTCCTACATTAAGTCCTTCGCCCCAAATGGGACTCATACCTATGCAGTGGTAGGCTAAGCAGTCAAGGAGTTATAAATCGGCTACTCTACCATGAGCACCCCGGACTTTATCTTGGTCTTTAAATCAAGCTTGGATTAAGCTTAGGCATATAGTGTTGATCTTTATCAGCCTGCTCCTACTTGTGAATCATTAAATACTATTACCTGTACAATGTAAAAGTAGCAATTAACTGTGATTTTGTACCATCTTAAAAGTTACAGGTAGCTTGAAGAAGACTATATAGGATGTGGCAAAAGGACTTGCTGCACATGTTGCAGTAGAAAATTTGCTTCATCTTTAGAATTTGGAAAGTAAAGTTGTAAATGCAAATCCATGACAGTTAAAGTACTTACCATAATTATATGTATACCAGGTGGACAGAGAGAAAGTTGGGGATTTATCAGATGTTCTGGAATCTTGACCTGGGTTCACAAGGTAGCATTTATTAACCTACATCCTGTACCAGGTATACATGTAGTAGGTGTTCCTTGTACTATCAGCATCCTTTATGTACCCCATCAGTAGTATTTTCAGTGTTCTTGTAGTAGAGTTACTAGACCTGTCCAAACTAATTATTATCTACCACCAGTAAAACAACACCTGTAATTGTTAGTTTTGTGCTGATGGTATGGGTTCTGTCACTGTCAATCTTAGTGGTTTTGTTTAAAACATGAATGTAAAGGAAAAAAAAAAACATGACTAGAGAAAAGAAGTTGTTTATGTTTTACTTGTATTAATTCTTGGCCTGCTGTAAATTTTAGTTACACATTCTAAATTCTTAGTTACTGGCTAAAAACTTGATGGCAGCAGGGTTGTCATGAGGAGGCGGCTGGCGGCCGATTTGACTGCCTCAAATGAAAATCGGGCCGCCTCAAATTTGAAGAAAAAAATGAAAATCGGTCAAGAGCATGCCCCCGGATCCACCTAGCAGCGCTTCGTGCCTTTGGCGCTCACATAGCCTAGCCTCCTCAAAAGTACTTGAGCCTGCTCAAAATATTTCTAGTGACAACCCTGTGGCAGGGTCAGAATTGTTAGTGCTGGTGACTCGGCAGCAAATAGTGCTGGTCCTGATCAGACAGCTGGTTGTGGATGGTTGTTTTCTGACCTTAAGGGAAACCATGGTCGTCCATGGTTCTGTACAGTATTTGTTTGTTTGGGAATTTGATTGTTGTATCATGAAAAATGAAAAATTATAGAGGAAAAGTTCATGATAATGGTAGACAGAAATGGGAATGGGAAACAGTGTTATTATGTTTTGTCAGCAGGCTAAGGTTAGAAGTGTGCATGAGGTCAATGTTTTAGTTAAATAATATTTATTGAGATGATGACAATTGTATGTGATATTAGATCTATACATGTTGATGCATATGATCATGATGGTGATAAATGCATCAGTGATGGTGTTACGGTTGAGGTTGATGCTACTACTGCTGCTGCTAATGATGATGAATTATGATGTTTGTTTACTTTGTATCTAGTAGGAATTTTGTGTTTGATCCTATTAGAGGTCCATTGAAAGGAGAAAGACCTGTTTACTGTGTCATTATGGTCTGTGTGATGTGGGGTGATGAAGAGATGGCCAAGGTGAGGATGACTAGTTGGCTGATAACAGGTAGGCCAGGCACAGGCTGGATGTTTGTATTTACCTGGTCACTCCTAAACACTTGCCTCAAAAGGCTGTATTGTACTGGGATATTTTAAGACACATTTCAATGCACCCATATTCACATAAAACAACATTTAACATTGATTGAATGTCATGCTACTTTTTACCTAAGCATAAAAAATTGCACATTTTGCTAACAATCTATACATGCAAATGTTACAAGACGTTTTGCTAGAGACAGACTATAGTTTTTATGCAGCATTAAAATTTGACATCTATTTTTTTATACAGTTATCTACAAACTAATAAAAATTGGGGATAATTTTCATAGAAAGTCCCCACCTGTCATAGTATTTATGTCCATTGCTTTTTTTTACTGGGAGTTAAATATGAAACAAGATTACCACCATGTCAGAAATGTATCATTGTTAGTTAACTGTATTAAGCAAAAATGCCATAGTGATTTCTAATTTAAATATCTTATGCTGAACTTCAAAGAATTTGAATGCATGAATGCCATGTATGTTTGTCTGGATCAATCAACGACTTCACTTCTGGCATTTCAGGGAATTATTTTACTAGTTTGAGAGCTTTAACCCTGAACCTGCAACATTAGCAACACATAATCCAAGTTAATTTGCCATCAACTATAAGCAAAGGTTATATATATTGCTAGAGACTCAGTAACAAATAGTGCAAATCCTTGTCATACAACTTCCAGCAGGAACTGGCTGATCTGGGCCTGCACTGCTTGTCTTAGCTTGATGAGTTTATACTTAGCAGGCTAAGATTTTGTTGATTGTCATGTCAGATACTGGAATAAAGTGTTGCTGAAGCTCTGTAAAGTTTTGATGAACATTTGGAACATTAATTGATTTAAGATGTCTGGTAGTCTTGGCTTTGCTTAACTAAGAAAAGGAAACACACCAGACCTAGCTTAATTAAAGACAAAATTAATAATTACAGAAGAAAAGAGGTGTAGAATGTAAAACTGAAAGTTATCCAAGGTGTGGGAGGAGGCTGCAGATTTATAGTCTGCTTGTTAATAAAGCTTCCCTTTATTTTTTGTGTTGTTTTAGAACTGGGTAAGCTTGTGCCAAGATAATTGGTTTTGTGTCAATTGTTAATAACATAGACTTATTCTTAGTCATCCTCGGACATTGGCATGCAAAGGTGCCTAGACATGTTGCGAGAGAAAATAGTGCAGATCCTGATCTGGGTCTACACTAATTGCCAAAGCCATATAAATACATGCTTAGAAAGTTAGTGGTCAAGCAATTTCTCATTAGTTTAGTAACAACAACAAGCAGTACTAGTCATTTTCCATGAGTCTCAGCAGTAGATAGTGCAGGTCCTGACCAGACAACTTATGTGTATACCTGTGTGTATCTGTAGTTGAGCAGTGTCCAGTGTATACCTGGCTGATCTAAATCTACACTATTTTCCTTTGCCTTTTTAATTTGTGCTTATCAGTCTAAGTAAAGCTTAACTGTGCTCTGTATATGGTACATATACTAGATACTCAGGTATACATAAGTAGGTCTGTATATAGTACATTTTACTAGGTACTCAGGTATACAAAGTAGGTGTACTGAACAGTAAAACAATATCTGTCACCGGAGTGATAGAATGGGATCCTATTGTCTTTACAACTGATTAACTACTAGTTATGTAATTAGGTTTCTGTGGTTTGTTTTTACCTACAGTAGCGTGGTATGGTAGACTGATCATGGTAGATAAATTGGACATATTGGATCTATTACATGTTAGATAGTTGATCAGTTGTGTGGATTTATTTGTCCAATTGCTTAAACATTGTGGATAATTTTGGAGGTATCTGTCGAAACAGTTTATAAATAATAATTTGATTATTTATTACATGGAATGTGAGTAAAAATGTGTTATTGTCAGTAAGTATGGATCTGTTTTGTGTCAGCCAAAGAAGATTCTGATTCATTTTGGATTTCAAGTGACATTTATTGGTTAATAAGAGGTGATGGTGTCATGGTGTGTTTGTTTCACAAGGTGACTTTCAGTATGTGGTCAGTATTAGTTGTAAAGGATCGTGTTCCTATATAGTCATCCTGGATTCTAAATATGTTCAAACGAAGGACACATTTTTATTAAAGTAGTTTTTTTTGTTTCTCTTGATGTTTGGAAATAATTACATGTATATTTGTAGTTAAGGCACCAATTGTTAAATCTCTTTTAGAACTTGGTGGAATGTTTATTGTAATTTTTATGTAGCTATCATTGTTTATAATGGGCAGTGGCATTGTCATAACTCAATGATCACCTGTTAGACTGGTTTTACACATTTTTATTGAACCTATCAATGCAGTATTACTGGAACTTCTTCATAAAATGTTATTTCTTATACACTATAATATTCATTCCAAATTATAAATAGAATAGTTTAAAAACAAATGTTGGTTTGTATTCTTACTAGACCTAAATGATTAACTGAACTTGAAACTTTTATAGTTTGTAAAATGTAAGTTTCTTATATTAATTTTTATTTACTTCTCAAATGAGAATACTTGTCAGGGTTAAGAAACAAGACATTGTGTTGTATTGCCTTTGAGTTAGTTGATTCAGCGATAGGTTTTCTCTTGAAATTCACACAGTTATTCAATGGTTTTCCTATTTTGGTCTTTCATTCAATAGTTTGTTCATACCGACCTTTCTGATGTAGATGTCCAAGGGTTTGGGGGACCAAGCCAGGTACCTCCCCACTGGGAGAGAGGCATTTATAATGTAATCATGGTTTAATGAAAGTTCACTGCCATTGTGAGGCAATGATTGATCACAGGCCACTATTTCTAATTTAACTATCAGTCCCAGAGATTGGCTTAACCTGCTGACCATATAATGATTAAACTGGACAAATATTGAAGATTAACATTATACCCAGTGATGGCATCAGCTCAGAAACTGTACTACTTGCAGCCCAGCCTCTACAACATGTCTAGATACCTTTGAATGTAAGTGTTGGCAGGTAACTAAGAACAAGAAAAGTTGGTTTACTCTTAACCTGCCAAGACAAATAGATTAGGTCAAGGCAATAATGTAGATCCAGATCAGCTGGCTCACCTGCTTGGAGCATTCAGGTCAAGATCTGGTTCCTTCTTATCCTTAAGCTATCTGTCTACATTATCTATATGCATTGACTTGTCAATAAATTATATGTGAAATAGTATGGTATATTAACAGGCATAGCAGGATAGGATATGGCTTGACAACTAATGTGGGTAAAGGTCTTAGTTAAATGTATAGGTTGCAGAGGTTAATAATAGAGTCCAATGACTTTCTGATGGAATGTTTACGTTTGTGGTGACAAGACTGATTGGCTTATTAGTCAGCACGTGCCTGCAAAGGTCTTCTGCTTACATTGGCTGCAGTTTGTCCATTAGAAAGATGTTAGGAATAATTGTATTTGGTAGGGATATGCATTTTGTACTGTTTCGTCAATGTTTGTACAGCTAGACAATGATGGTAATTGGAAACTACTCTAAAACAGATTTGTGTTCAGTAAATATGTTATACATTTTGTTATGACATTTTACTGTTCATATAGCTCATGTATTGATTATGTTCTATATGACATTTTACTCTTTATATAGCTCATGTAATGATTATGTTCTATATGACATTTTGCTGTTTATATAGCTCATGTAGTGATTATGTTCTATATGACAGTTTACTGTTGATAAATGTCGTGTAATGATAATGTTCTATATGACAGTTTACTGTAAATATAGCTCATGTAATGATTATGTTCTATATGACAGTTTACTGTAAATATAGCTCATGTAATGATTATGTTCTATATGACAGTTTACTGTTAATATAGCTCATGTAGTGATTATGTTCTATATGACAGTTTACTGTTAATATAGCTCATGTAATGATTATGTTCTATATGACAGTTTACTGTTAATATAGCTCATGTAGGGATAATGTTCTGAACATCACTTTTTACAGTCACAATTACATTGTGGCCGCATTGGTATAGTGGAAGCATGTTTCACTTGTAATCAAAAGGCCTGGGGTTCATGTCCTGACTACTGCAGTCGATATTTCCATGCTGTATTCAGTTTGATTAACAATTTGACATTGTATTTGGAAACAAAATAAAGACCTGAATTTAATTTGACACATTGGCCGCACATTGAAATTTTCTATGCATCTTGTTTTTTTTACTTTATTTCTAGAATTAAAATTGCTTTAAAATGTCTGTGTTAGTATCTTTTAATAATATTTTAATAAAACATGTTATTATTGAATGAAACATATTCTTATAAACAACCATTTATCCTTGTGAATATATGAGAAAAATTAACCATATCTTTTAAAGACCATTTGAGTCAGATTTCAATATGATGGTTAGTTTAATGTGTATTTTGGCATTGCCCATCATAGGATCCACATTGCTGGCCAGGTACACCTATCAAGAGGCTTCATCTTCATAAAATCTCATTTACAGTATCTACATTGCAGATGTAAACATCATACATGTAACAGCATTAAATTACGCACTCAAAAATTCACCAGTCATAAAAATGGAGGCTTGATCTACACATCATGAACACCTAGGAAAGAAAAATCTTTTACAAGAGATAATGTTGTTGCGGTGAGATTGTTGCTATGGTAACCAGAGCTGTGTATTGCCTGGCGGATGGGAGATAGCAGTGCAGGGTGGAGAGGGGGGGTGAGGCAATGAGAGAATCATACCTTCATGTAAACTACCCTGCTTACCTGTGGCTTATCATATGCAGGCTTGATTCCTGTACCAAAAGTTTCACTGTACCTGACCTTCTGTAGGGACTTGACTACATGGTTTAAAGCAAAATCTGTGAGATTGGACTTTTTTTGTATACAACATTAATAATTTTTATTATCAGAGATGTCAAAGTTAGTCCTTGTGATGCTATGTTTAAAAAATCTTGGGGTTTTTGTTAACAAAATTACACACAAAGTTTACAAGGCTAATGGCTTCAGTCTCTACTTTTTACCTGTCACTTTCAAATTGGTTCAATTTTCATTTTAATCATCTTGTACCAGATCTTTTTAGAGCTGTTCTCGGAAGAACTTTAGTATATCTAAACTTGTCAGACATACAGTTAAACAAACTTGTCAGATATTCAGTTGATTGAAAATGTATTAAGGATGGCCCATGTTGATTTGTATACTTATGGTATGTACATCCCTGAGGGTGTAATTAATTCAATATTTGATACTAGAACAGGAATTCAGTAAATATTTGAGGTTTATACTTTTTCACTAGTCTGTCCTTCTTTGACTCACTGCCTTCAAGGAAACAATGACTACAACATTAATCATTGTTTTGCTGCTACATTTGGTAATGACCCAAGGGAAATTATAATGTCATGCATACAAAAGAAGACCTGTTGATTGAACAAACATTTAACAGCAAAAATTGTAGATTCTGATCAGATATCTCAGATATCTCCTGCTGGGAGCTGACTTTCTTGGATGTACACTATTCGACTAAGTGATCTCAGTTATTTTCCCTCCTGGGAGCTGTATCAGATCTATCAGCTCCCTGCACTCCGTTTTGGTGGTTCTACCCAGACTTCCAGCTGACCCGCAGTATGCCAGTGGTTCTTCCCAGACTTCCAGCTGACCCGCAGTATGCCAGTGGTTCTACCCAGACTTCCAGCTGACCCGCAGTATGCCAGTGGTTCTACCCAGACTTCCAGCTGACCCGCAGTATGCCAGTGGTTCTACCCAGACTTCCAGCTGACCCGCAGCATGCCAGTGGTTCTACCCAGATTACCAGCTGACCCGCAGCATGCCAGTGGTTCTACCCAGACTTCCAGCTGACCCACAGCATGCCAGTGGTTCTACCCAGACTTCCAGCTGAGATGCAGCATGCAAGGGGTTCTACCCAGACTTCTGGCTGACCTGCAGTGTTTTGATTGGTTCTGCCCAGTTATTTGTTTATGGTCTTCCTCAACTAATAATAGACTGGACGTTGATAACATGACCATAATTGTGTTGGTGCAAAGTATCAGAAACCAACAGTCTGGTTTTGGCATCTATGTGGTAGACCTGACCCTGAATTATCTTACATTTATAGCTGTCATTTGTAACATATTTGTACCACATTTCCATCATGTTCCACATTGCACTGTTGACACAGTTTCATTGTTAACAAGATGTATGGTCATGAACTTCCTGATTTAATCAATCAACTTTTTTAAGCTAGAGTAACCCCTGGAGGTTGTGGACTAGTATTACAGTATTTGGGTTTGTGGTTTCATTGAGTGTTGCCTGGTCATGTCTATCAATGAAAGGAATGCTAATTCTCATACTAACCTAAACTTGCCTTCAAGTGTTAATCATCCCCAAAGGTTATGAGGTGTTGTTAACAATTGAGCTGTTACAGTTTTTTTATTGTAAAACCATCAGACTCAAGTGATTGCGATGTTGCTTTTGTGACAAAGGCATTGTTTGGGGGAGCTGGGACAGTTAAAATCCTTCCCAGACAATGTCCATTCCATTTACTTTAGGACACCCAGACAAAATCCCTTCCATTCATTTAAGCAGTTGGCAACAATTTGTTTTAGGTTCATTCAGTTAAGTCTTATAAATATAACAACTTGGGATTAATTTCTACTGAAAATACATTTTCAATAGATTAAGTTTTATTAATTTATAGATAGGATTGTGTCCAATTAGGAAAATTTAAACAAAGGTTTTTGTCAGCCAGTGCTAAAGAGAATGGAAGAGATTTTGTCCTGCACCGGGGTTGTTGTTTTCCCAGTTAAGAAGATATTAGAGTGTATATGCTAAATTCTTCAATCCATAAACACTGGGTATCTGGGCAATACACTGTTGTCTAACCCTGCAATAATTAAAATAAATGTGCATAAATTGATTATTAGTTATTATAAAGTGAGTTTTATGGCCATGTACTTTGTGCACAGTAAAGTCCAGCAGTATTTGGTCATTTAGATTATGGTTAGTTGATGACCACCTGTAACCTTTTGACCTGGTCAGTTTGGGACTGATTGTGTAATTGTTCTTTATAGATACATCTGAATCAACAACTGGTGTGTTTGTTTATGGGAAAACTACTTACCTGTATAATCAGACACTCAGGCTGGGCCTATAACAGCCAGAGTCTGCCTCTAGAATCTTGTCCCTTGTCCCCCTACATGCATTAATAATTCTACTAATGCCTAATTATTCCCTAACAACTTCATGCAATTGAAACTTAACATTGCTATAGTCTCAGCAGCATACAGTGTGTTCCTGATCAGATGGCTTCCAGCAGGTTGAACAGCTGGCTGATCTGGATATATACTTTTTGCCAATTCCTGATCAATTTGTGCTTAGCAGTTTAAGTGTTAAGAATAAGCTTTCTTGTTCAAAGATATGTACCCTGTCTGTTTATGATCCAATAAAACAATTCCAGGACTTGTTTATTAAAGGATTCTCTACCTTGATTATACAAGCACCTGAGTGTTATTATTGGCACAGCCAATTATTTCGATCTGTCTGTCAAACAGAGAGAAAGGATTACTGATTACATGCTTATTTTTGGACTGTCTGGGACAATGACTTGAAGAGGTATATATTCTGTACAGGGATAGAGATTACGTTTGAAAATGTAAGTGGTACTTGTTGGAAAGAGGAAACACAGTAGAGATAGTGTTAATTGATATTTTCTTAATGGGCAATATTTTTGTATGTTTTTATCTTTTGGGTATGGATGCAGTGAAGGGAAAGATTTGGACATATTGAAGACTGTTTAATATCATAATCATTGTGCTACATGTCTGATATCCCTAATATACAATGTAACATTTTCATTTTTTAGAAAATGGAACAATGATAAACTGTTTAAAACTCTGTTGTTTGTTTTGGAAAAGTAAGAGAAGGATTTAAGAAGGGAAAAAATTACTTTTTTTTTCAGAGTGGATGGGACAAATTTTGGCATGAATTGGCCTTAAAAACATTGTTGAACGTTTGTGTATTCTATTTGCAGTCACCATAAAAATGTTATCTTATTGAGCTAATGTTTTCTTAAACCTTCACAAATATCTTATTTCGGATTATTACATATTTGTGTCTGCTCTCTTGTACTGTATTACAATGTACTTGCCACTTGATCTGTTTTAAATACTGGGTTCGTATTGTGCTACAGTGAGAGATATATAATACAGATTGTCCACCATATATCCTAAAAGATGGCTCGAGTGTGCAGATGTGCCTGACAATTATGAAATAGAATGTTAACTTCTAAACCTGCTAACCACACACTGATCTTAGTCAACTAGTGTAGATCCAGATCTAGTGTCATAGGATCAAAATCTGCACTACTTGCAACATGGTCTTGAAGTGTGTCTTGTTAACTTTTCTAGTACTTTAGTAAGAAATATCTTTCGATTTTGTATTCCTTATCAATGAAAGTATTTTAATGAGGGTTTAGGATATATTTGCCACTAAGAAGGCTCTGGTGAGGTAGACATTAGGTAGTAGAAGACCAGATACAGGATTGGGTAGAGGGTGGTATAGAGTGTGGGGGAGGGATTTTGGAATTCAACAAAAATTGGTTTTGATCTTCTGATACTTAATCTGGGACCTGTTGAGTAATGTCATTGATATGTGGAATGTAGAGTGAGCAGTTGTAGTGTGCACTTTGTGTAGTGTACAATCACATACATGTAGGCTGGTATTTTAAGAGGAGTCGGTATATCTGTAGTAGTGAGAGGCACAGGACTTCACTGCTTTGGATCGGGTTGTAATTTACTAGAGTTGCAGTAGGGACATTGGCTTGTGGTAGTGTTTGGACATTAGTTTTTGGATGATCAGTCATTCTTTAGTTATTAAAATTGGATATACGGAATAAGGAATTAATATGTTTTAATGTATTTTAAATTATTTTGTTTTATACATGTAGCTACAGCTTTACTGTTGGGTTTTTTGACAATCTTTATTCATATCTGGGACAAGGTTATTTATGTTATTTTATTATTTCCTTAATGGTTTTAAGAAATAAGACATTTTATTTGAATAGAAAAAAGGAGCCAACAGTCGTTTCTGTGTGAAATAACTTCTCCAAGGGACGTTATTAGTGATAATGATTGACAGATGGTGGGATTTTAAACTCAAAGAAACAAATTAAAATACTCAGGACATGCTGAATCTCTGACACCTGACAATTATGCTAATGAAGGAAGAGGTGCTATTCCAAGCCCCGCCCATAAGCCTGCCAGGGGGCGTGGTCAAATTTAGTGTTCGCCATACAAATCTCAAGGCTGCAGGCCCAAACCTCAACAACAACAGCAGCAACAACAGCAACAACATCAAGAAAAACAGCAGCCAGACTGTTAGTCCTCAAACTAATGCAAATCTGTTTAAGAATTCGGAAATGTTGGTCACTAAATCCGGAGCATGTGTTAACTATGTGTGTTCACGGGTGACTTTGTACCACAGCAGTAGGGTGGAGCTAAAATGGAGACGCTCATTACACTACTGCCACACGTGTGATTTCGGGGATGGATCTACTAAGGGGGATAATAATATGTGTGGTGCGATTCATTACGGCAGATGTACACCCGTGGTTGGGCCAATATCTGGCCATGGGGCAGCCAGTAAAATGGTTGGGAAACTCCCCACAGTGAATCCTAGTCCATCATTACCGAAAGGTTCTAGTCCCAATATCTCAGTGAACTCTACCTCATCACCTTCTAGTCACCATCTTACTTTATATAGACAGGTAAACCTCTTTTATCTTCTTATTTTCCAATTTTTGGCATTAAATGTTTTATTCCTATTTATTTATTTTGTTTCAAATTATGATTTGTTGTTTTTATGGCATCAAACAAAGCTCCAAGGCATATAGGAATCATGCTGTGTTTACTTTCAGCACTGAATAACGCCGAATCAGCGCCGCATGAAGAAGTAGTTCGTAGTCAAATTCATCGGATTCAATAGTTATCATAACTGCAAGAATAATTGTCGCTTTTTCTATGTAACCTGGAAAATATCTCTGTTATTAAAGTTAGGCTATGTGTCTGTTGAAATTCTCTTTAGCATAGAGATAGTGGAATTAATGGTTAAATAATAAAGCTGAGAACACGGGTTCAAGCAAGAATAATAAAACTCAATGCCCCATAATGAAATCGTCTGCTTATAAAATATTGCGGGATTGAGCTTTGCGGCTGACTGTAAACAACACAGAAAGCGCAGGAAAAGAGGCAGCCATTTTGATGATTCCGAAGGAGGGTGGAACTGTAAAATAATCAGTTTAATCTATAGTCTATACAGGTGTGGTATATTGAGGAATGTTTAATACCAAACACAATTGAACTATGTGCACGGTTAGTGATTGCTACTAGTATTTACAAAAAGAGGAAATGGTCAAACCTGGCTGACCTAGTTGTTGATTTATAATGTTAACATTTCTGTAAATAACATGTTGTCAATGTGGAAATATTGATGCATTTCACAAAAACAGAAGGACAGATTAACAGAACAAACACTTACGCAGCCAAAAATCAGGTTAGGCCAGCATTTTGACCCAGTGGCATATAATAAATAAATTGCAATTTTTTACCCTTATGTTTCTTACCACTCCATGAAAGTGGAAACATGCATTTGATAATTTTGAAATAATAATGATTAACCATTAACAGAAACCTTTCTGCACCAAAACTTTGTCATTTAATGTTATAGAAATCAAAATGTATTAAAGTTTTTCTTTAATTTTAATCTTTCATTTATAATTTACCTGTAAATGCCTAAATTAGGTTTAACATAATTGAATGTAAATGGATATGAACAGGATCTTCAATTCTATTTGTGATTTCAGAAAACAGTTATACAGTAATTATAATGTGATAATGCTAGTAAATACATAGATCTGGGATAATTACTTTTATTCAATTTGCAAGATTTTTAGAATAATAAAAAGTACAATTTTATTTTGGATTTGGGTAAACAAACAGGATATAAA
Organism: Sinonovacula constricta; assembly: GCA_007844125.1. Taxonomy (NCBI): domain Eukaryota; kingdom Metazoa; phylum Mollusca; class Bivalvia; order Cardiida; family Solecurtidae; genus Sinonovacula; species Sinonovacula constricta. Next base: position 46,497,224 of record CM017563.1, on the reverse strand, counting down.
TTATTATTACTGCCCTACTGTCTGTCATATCTTTGTAAACCTGTCTGCATTATCCAGAATATCTATTGCAATAAAAAAACAAACACAACATCCTTAGAGTTCAGTTTGCAGGTACTGAAGTACAGTTTTTTTTTAATCACTTAAGTCTGCCTCATAAGTCATTAGGACCGGCCGCAATAGCTCAGATTGTAGAGCGTCGGCTTGCGGATCGGGAGGTCGTGGGTTCGAACCCCGGCCGGGTCATACCAAAGACTTTAAAGTTGGTAGTAGTGGCTTCCCTCCTAACGCTCGGGGCTTTGGGGACAGCATTACGCCTGACTCGTCAGTGTCAGTATAATGGACCGGCCGGGTTCAGTCCCTGGGCACCTCATAAGTGCCCCTGTGCTGTAATGATAGAAATGTCGCTGCGCAGTATCGGCAAAAATGCCGGCTAATCCCATCCAATCCCATCCATAAGTCATTATATCCTCATGTTCAGCTTTCAACAATTGATAAGTAGTTCTGTTGCATGAGGCTACTGTGGCTGTTTCAGCCTTTAAATTTCACATACCTAAATATGAAACACCTGGTTCACTTCATCATAAAAGGTTTCTTTAAAATAAAAGTCTATATGTATAAATTAGCAATAAAGCAATTATATAAGACAATAAACAGAACTGCTAAATTAACAGAAGTGGGAACTTTAACAAAAATTCATCATTTATGGACATTTTTCTTTAAAATTCAAACAGCATTTTATCTCTTTTTGGATCCAAACTTACCTAAAGTGCTTTGATTAAATGTATGTCCTGGCATAGAATCACTTTAATAGAGATGAATTGCTTTTGGAAGATGTATGTAAAATCACATAAACACCTAACATTCTCACTTAATTGTATAGTCTATAAGCATTACTTGTTGTATGTAATCTGCAAATAGCTACCAAAATAATTATTGTGTTTATTGGGAAATTAAATATGAATTTTAATATTATATTTATTAAATTGACTATCAGATTTAACTATAAACTGTTTTATAGTTCTAATGTTTACTTCTTTTAGAGTGTTTCAAGTTTCAAGTTTTTATTGTATGTAAGGCCACCGGCCCATATACAAAATGCAACAAATTAACAATAAATAGAGTGTAAAGTATGCTGTAACAATGGATTACAAAAACTGAACTTAATTGTTTGAAAATGAAGGCTTTACTCACACACAATAAAGCAGTGAAGTGACCTTTTCTATATTTAGACTTGTATTTGTCTTTCTATTGAATTAGGTAGATATGTTAATAAAAAAACAACAGTGTTATAAAATGTCAAATTTAACAATACCAAGTTCACTCATCTTCTTCATTGTCCAATTTAAGACTTTAGTTTAATTGAAAATTCATATGTATGCTGTTAATTGTACAAGAAATTCCTAATCATAAATTGACTACAATAATAAGAACTGACACCTTGCAGAAATATCAGTTAATCAATTAAAGTCAATATTTGATCAATGGTTGACAGGTATGTGTTGATAATAACCCTTAAGATGTGATAAATTTTGATGACCAGTTAATGCTAATCCTGCTAAGCATGAATTGATGATAACACCTCTACAGGTCGTATAGATTTTGATTAACCAGCTTCTGCTGGGACTGTTGTCTGAGCAAGATCTACACTTTTTACTTCAGGGTTAATATCAATATTATGTTACCTGTGCATGTAACCCAATTCGAAGCCCGGGCCGCGACCTACCAAAGTCGTTAAAAAAGGTAGTGGTATAGCTCCCTTGCTAACACTCAAGCAAATATAAGGGTAGTTCCACGACTGGTTGGCCCGGTGTCAGGATAATGTGACTGGGTGTGGTATCATGCCAGGTGTTCACGGCATTCAATTCACAGTGAAGGCAGCACTATATCTGCTTCAAGTGGACACCGTCTCCAGATAACTGAAATACTGTTGGTGGGACGATAAACCCAATAAACAAAACAAAACTATGCATGTAAGGTAAGAATAAATTACTAACAGTTTGTCTTGGTAATAGCTGTTACTTTGTTAAGAACAATTTGTCCATGCTGAAGCAGGTAATGTACATCCAGTTGAACGAGCACCTGCTCAGGTTCTGTACAGCTTGCTGCTGTGACTTGAATTCAATGTCTTTTAAGCTACAGATTATGTTTTTAACAAATTACTAAGAATATAGTTGAGATTAACAAATGAAGCATGGGAAGGGATGATAATATCATGGCATGCTTAGGGTTGATTTCCAGGGTGTTAATCCTTATATCCACATCACTTGACACTTATCAACTTATTCGTACAAAATCAATGACCTGTCCAAAGCTTCATCACAGGGTGTCAAACTTTTGGCACGATTAAAGTAGAAAAATATATCGCTTATTTACATTGATTGATAATGATTAGTGGCTTGATTTGCTCTACAGATCAGTTTGTATGGCTACAGAAATTATCATTTTTTCAAAATGAATCAAAATTAGATTATTTCTCCTAGGTCTGTGATTACATCAGAGGATATGGGATATTAAAACCAATACTATGTTGAAAATAATGTGTGTGTGTGTGTACATATATATATTATTTTCAACATAGTATTGGTTTTAATATATATATACAGTGTTTAGGCTATAACTTCAAAGCAGTGGGCCAATTTGACCCATCACTTCTGAAAACAGTGGGCCAATTTTATAGTCAGTGGGTCATAAAAAAGATGGAAAAAAACCTCACCAAAATGGGTATTTATTGTAGCAGACATTGCGAAAAACATCACAAGGTTTCAGATCAGCCATTAGTGCTTTACTTATGTACCATATCAATAAACGTGATTATCCTTTTGGATGTTTGTTTTTTATTTATTAAAAAAGAAAATGAACAAGGACATTCCAAATTATTTTTATTAACTTAAACATGCTAATTAAATATTTAATAGTATTGATTTAATTAAGTCATTATTTGTTTTTTGTTCATGTACTTGCTAAATGCCTGTGCTAAATTGACCCCTGATGCGATTAAGCTGCAAGTTAAACAATCTGCACCAAACCTGCTAGTGCGTAAACAGCTAAGATATCTGGACACATTTTCACCTGTGAAATAATAAATCTTAACCTGCTTACCTAGAATTGATCAGGGTTTTGTAAAAAGTATATATCCAGACCATCAATCTCACATGGACATCTCTCTCATTAGGATCTATATTCCGTTAGCTTCCAGTTTTATGTTACCATCTTGCTACCTTTGCATGCCATTGTTGGTAAAAAGCAAAGACATTTATTATTGCTTGTTATCAAATAAAGCATAATAAGGAATCTACATGTGATTGAGTGGATTTGAAGTGACAGAAAATAATCTCGTAAGAGGATAATCTGGTGGTGTAATGCCGTTCCTAATTCTATAGTCCTTAAAGTATGATTAATATAACACTCGATATACTACCCACCCCAATTTGGGAGATGGAAATCATGATAACAGAATTTGTATGGCAGGTATTTTTCACAAACATTTTGGTACAAGTTGGTCACATAAACAGATATCTTGAACTAATACAAAATTTAAACAGTAAACTTTGTATGCCCTCGTGTCCTAGAGAAGGAGATGAATCTGATTTGGAAAAACAAAATACAATGTATCAGATAATCCTCTCAAACAGACCCTATATATATATATGTACCCATCTACTCTTGGCCTGTTAAGCATACACTGAACAGTTACATATAGTGTTGACTGGAGATTTACATATAAAGTCTCTTTATTGTCTATCGGTTCTTTGATATTTTTAATCACAGTGAAATGGCACAATTAAGGGGGTATTAATCCCTTTACCCCTAATCATAGCTCTAGTTAGTCATCTCATTTACCATGGCCAGGTGTTAGAGTAACTGAATGTTTGACTCCTCGGATCGCTCAGCCTCTCACTGCATGGGTTCCAGTCGACCTCGGGACAACTGACCGCAATAGCTCCAGTGGTAGAGCATCAGCTTGCAGATCGGGAGGTCCCGGGTTCAAACCCCCGGCCAGGTCAAACCAAAAACTTTAAAGTTGGTAGTAGTGGCTTTCCTCTCTAACACTCGGGGCTAAAGGGACAGCATTACACCTGTCTCGTCTGTGTCAGTATATTGGACCGGCCGGGTTCAGTCCCTGGGCACCTCATAAGTGCTCCTGTGCTATAATGATAAAAATGTTGCTGCACAGTATCGGCAAAAATGTTTGCAAATCCCAGTCCCTACGTTGGGAGGAAGGACTTAATGTGGAAAGGTCTTCAGCTGACCTCAGGTACGCAAGTGTTTTTTTTTATTTGGTTTTCTTGCACCAAAATAACTGGACTATGTGACCATGGTTATGATATATTTCAAAATCTAAACATTTCCTCAACAAAATACCATCTTCACACATCTAAACATTGATCACAATTAAATCTCTAGTTTCCACTACTATTTTCACTAATATTACAATTAATAAAAATTTAACTTATGAAATTGTTTGACATTAGAGTTAATTGCATCAAACATGTCTCTTAATTGATGAGTCATTCAGTATTGAATGTGACATTCTGGGGTCTCACCCATGAGGTACATGTTGATGAACTATTAGTAGAAGTTAATGGAATAAAGTGCTTCAATTAGTATTCCGTACATTGATATGGGAAGTAAATATGGCAGCAATGTATGGTTATGTAGACAGCCATGTTGGGAAGATTTGGCAGAAAGGGAAACACAGACTTGTTTTAATGTTGCTTTAAGTGTAGAAAGAAATGTTAACAGCAAAAAAAATATAATGGTACTTTATTTTTTAGTTGAAGCATGAGGATGTTTTAAGTTTATTTATAATAAACAAATGTATAAGGTCAAAGCTTTCCATTTTTATAAAAATTTGTTATAATTTAACTTAAATGAATGAAGTGTATGTCTAGACATCATGTTGCTTCAATATAAATTCTTAAACTGTTAACACAGTGGGCGTCTGTGTTGTAGTGGTAGACTCGCGGGTTTGTAACTTCTATGACTGCTGAGCCTCCCAGTGTGTGGGCCCAAGTCTTTTTTGGGGCAAAAGACTTAATGTGGGAAGGTCTTCCAGCTGACCTGCTGTGTGCCGATGGTTCTATTTAGACAAATGTTGGTGGTCTGCCTCAACCAAAACAGCTGGACATCGCTTTGATGATCATAATTGGTTGCTGTGATGTATTACAAAAACAAAAACAAAACTAAACTGTTAAATGTGGCTGCCAATGGAAGGTTGCAGTACAGTTATATAGACATTGTTTTTATACTTATAATTATTGATAACCAAAATCCATCTTTAGCAAAAATTATTGCTGGCCAACTACTTACACATTTAAATATCTATTTAAAAATAATGTAAGTAATAATCACAATGTTTAGATTTGTCTTTTGTTAGAAAGGTCCTTTCTGCACTAAAACTTTCAAAACAAATAATTGAAACAAAGCTTTACTTGCCAAATTGTATGAACCTAAACTAAACATTAAATGTGTGAAAAATGACATGAATTGGCTTCTTAAATGATGAATGTAAACAATCATAAAAACCAATAGCTCTTAGCCTACTTAGGACAGTTTGTCTTGGCCTCGGCAAGACGTGTAGATCTGGATCAGGTACGTCCAGCTGGAAGCTGTCTGATTAGGACCTTTACATGCACTTAACTTGAGCGTAGCTGTTGTCCAATAAGTAAGAATTTAGTTTGTATTATATCATTTTTTGAGTCATTGTGCAGCAATTGTATTATCGCATTTTATCATGGGCTACCATGCAATATAGTGCTCTTTACACTGAGTATTATGTAAGTGTATGCTCTTGGGTCAATGTATAGGTCTTAACATCTGGTGAATTGTTTAAAAAACATAGACATAAACAAACATAGCAAGTGGTCCAACATATTTACTTGACATCCTAGCTGTGCATGTCTCAATTTAAGTTGTATTTTTCTCATTTGTATTCCTAAATTTATTCATGTCTTAGTGTTATTTGTGAGAAAGTTTTTAAAAAAGATCAGTGACTTAGATACACCTCTTGATGTCCCAGTTGTTACTCGTTTGACCCTACAATGAGACATACACATGTTTATACAAATACCGTATAACTGAGCTTCCCATGTTAATATTTATACGCCACTTTCTGTTGGGACGAGTGGGTAGACCTGTAATTCCCCGTACCTCTTGACTGTGAACACATGGGTTTGAGTCCCTGTAAGAGAGAAACCTTCCTGCTGATCTGCAGCATGCTGTTGGATATTTGTCTAGTGTCTTCCTTGTCCATACTAGCTGGACATCACTTCAATGACAATGGATTGGATGTACATGTATTTCTAAATCAAAACATTAATAATGAAGTTTTACAACATATGAAATTAATTAGTGTCACTTCATCAACTGTCTCCTTTATTGATTGAAATTAAATGTAGTTCCAGAGTTGTTATTGCTTTAAGCTATCACCATCTTTGTGAGACAAAAAGTATACTTGGGGCATTTCTTTACCTAACAGTCAAATTAAGTTAAAGAAAAAAAAATCAATATAGTCTATGATTTTTTTGGTTGAATGTTTTAGTACCGTAGAATGTGACATTTAAAATAAATCTTGTCTTGAAAAGATTATTTTGTTATCATTAATGTATAATGTCATCATGCATCTTCATTACTAAGTAAAATCTATTCACTATCTTTTTCCTTCCTTTGAATAACAAATGCAGAATTGCAAGTCATGTTTGAAAATTGAATGACAAATATATCCACCCTAATTCATGGCTGACAGATAATTAAATAATGTTGAAGATAAACTGATGTTGCAGACTTGTCAGATGTGAACAGATTTGTGAGAGATGTATGTGAGGTTGATGTTAGCATCCCCCTGAAAAAACTGGAAAAAAAACTTGTTTACACTGCCTGTTATCAGTGCAGCATGTACTACCAATATCTACCTACAGAGATTGATATTTCTCTAAATATTTATCATGCGCAAAAATGGAACGAGCTGTAAGAATTATTTAAACATTTATCTTTCATATGCAAAACAGAACTTGGCTTATCTCAGCATAGGGAATCCCTCATTTCCGTTATAAATCTATTTAATTTCCATTGTGTTATCTCCCTTCTAGAGATTTAGGGTACAATTATAAAATGTACAAATTGTTCTGTTAAAAACAAAGATGAATTGTTACACTTTTTAACTTCTGGGAACTCTTCAGATTGTAACATAAACACAAAATGAAGTGTTGTAGAATAAGCAGGAGTAAAAGTGTTGGAGTTGTATGGTTAAAGTACCTATCTTAAAGGGAGATTACTAATATATTTCAAAAACTAGAGATTGCGCTATAAAATTTATAACATTTGACAAACTTAGGAAAAATAAGCTCTAGCGGCTACTTCTGCAAAAGATGTATTTGTGCCCAAGCTTAGACAAATAGGGACATATTTAACCCTTTAAAACAAAAGGCTTTTGTTCATGCATAGGCCATTTAAAGCTTTTGCATATATTTTATCATACAGAGTTATCACTCTTGTCTTCAGTAGAATCTCCACAACTTAGGGTTAATTTGTCGGTTAGGGATGGGATCTTTATTATACACTGAAAATGGATTTATTAAAAGTGTCAACAAAACCAAAATTAGTTGAAAATGATTTACATCATGTACTATGAATGGGAGGGTTAAGCAATAACTTTGATCCTAGGCTAGGGAAATTGTACCATGATCTTAGAGCAATAATATTATAAAAAACTGACACTGAGAGCTGGAGGCTCTGCATCTACTTCTACAGTGCTATTCTCAGACTTATATGCAGATATCTGCTTCACATAATAAATGTTAGTTAAAAATGTGCTACAATGTAAAGGTATTTGACGTAATGTATAGGTGCATGTATTTGAAATTGTTTATGCTAAGGAGAATATTGTTCAACAATGTAAAGGTATTTGAAAGTTTTTATGCTATTTAAAAAAAACATAAAGTAGTGGAAAGTTAGTGATAGCAATGAAACTGTTCTCAGGCATAGTAAGACCACAATTGTTTTCAAATGGACAAATGCTAGGTTAAAGTACTATAATACACTATGACCAACCTTACAGTTTGTGGAACAAATGAGGTGAAAGAATGACTAGATGATCAATGACTACAAATCAAACTTTTATCACATCTTAAATCACAAACAACCCTCCCCTGTGAGTATTAATGATATTGTTATCATTTACATAATAATACTAACACATTTGTCACTTTTGATCAGTACATTAGACTATGTTTAAAGTATCAGAAAATACAATGCTCACAATCATCTTCATTCCAATTTCAGACAATCACCAACGGCAGTATAGCAAAGGACAAGGCGAACTCATCGCAGGACATTCGTGGAAAGGACCAAGAAAAAGAAAACACAAACACTACCAATTATAACAATAACAACCTCACACAAACTATAGACAATGAATCTATCTCATCAAAAGAGAGTCGGTCTAAAAAGAAAGATAACTCTAAACAGACCAGTACTGTGATACAAAATGCAAATCTGCCTAAGTTTCATTTCCCCTATGGCCGTCCCAGTGATCGGGATGATGTGGAGGAAGTATTATTACGGGTGTCGCAGGAGTTCTCCAAATGTGAAGGAGGGAAAGCTACCAATCAACACATGGGAGCCATTGCCAAGGTATGTTGTCTTGAGGTTTTTATCCCATAGCCTTCTATATTTGTCTAAAGTGTGTATAAAATTTATTTACAAAAATAACAAGACATAAAGACAAATTTTATACATGTCAGTAACTAAGATAGATTCTGATCAGACACCTTTCAGCAGAAACCTGGCTGATCTGGACCAAAACTATTTGCTTTAGCCGTATCAGGCTATGAATTAAATTTCAGATATTTCAGAGATTTGTGGGGAGAGAGTTCATGCACCAAACATAATAGGCTTATCTAACAGCAATGTTAATCTATTTTCACACTTGGTTTAAACATGTCTTGGTGGTTGTTGTTTTAAAAAAAAAGCTGTCTGTACAGGATACCTTTCAAGTCTATTTTCGTGAATACATAAGAAATTGGCCTTTTGATCAGTATTAATTCAACTGGCCCACCCAAGACTGGAGGGAAAAATACTGATGTATGTTTTTTCAAGTACATTTAGTAGACCCTTGTAAAATGGCATCTTAAACCATCAGAAACCATGCTCAAGTTACATGCTTTAAGCCTCATGGACCTCAAAGGAGTAGCCCAGTTTGTCAACAGCACAGGCAGATAGTTGATTTTAGTAAAATTATCCATAGTAAAGAGGTCCTTTTTTAAACAAAAGTTGGTTTTCAGACTGAACATGCAGCTAATGGAAAAGCAGGTTTAGGTAGTCTACCTTTCACATTAGAACTCAGCTTTTTAATGATCCCCACAAAAGTTATATTTACTTGGCCATTTTTCTTTATAGTCCATAAGGGTAATATAGTATAACGTTGAAAGTCTTCTTGTCTGAAACTCCAAGATCTATAGCCTTGATATTTGTTATACTAGTTTCTTGCCTAGCCCTGTATCAAGTTTGGTAAAAAAATTTGACTGCTCAAAAATATGGGCTGCCAGACGTGTGGCCACTTTCCATAAATGACATCAGAGTAAAACTATCTTCTTGTCTGAAACAACTTTTTAGCAACCATTTGCTACATTCAACAAAATCATTTATATATATATATATATATATATATATATATATATATATATATAGCATTACTTGTTTGTGGAGATTCAAATAATATAAGGAAAGCAACCAAAGACTGTGTTAATTGAATTATAGTCCCATATACTAGGGGTGTTCGGGAAGTTTAAGGACTTTTGCTGTATTTTAATAAATAATATGAATTTAAAGATAAGAAAAACACAGTTACAAAATTTAATTCTTTTACAGCCAGCTGTGAAAATTACAAAAATGTACATAAAACAGTCAGTAAATTACAAATAAAATAAAACATACACCAAAGCATACCCGGAGCACGCCAACGTCATATCGGTGCTAAAATGTAAACGTATCATTCATAAAACGTCATATTGGCTCATTTTTCAACGTAATCGCCGTTAACCGCAATGCACTTTCTTTGTCGCTTGACCCATTTGTCGTATGTGTCTTCATACCAGGCAGTGTTGAATGTCAAAACTATTCTCTGTGTTTCGATTCGAAGATCCATTCCGGAATCAAAACGTTTACCCCGCAGCTGGGCTTTGATTTCCAGAAAAATGCGGAAATCCATGGGCGCGAGGTCCGGGCTGTAGGGCGGATGTTCCAGCGTCTCGAATCCCAGGATGCTGATTTCTAACTGAGAAGACTGAGTACGGTGACCGGGGGTGTTGTCCTGATGTAGTATTACTCGGTCGAGGTCCATCCCGGGGCGCTTCTTCCTTATAGCTTGGATGAGATCGCGCCGTAGAACCTGAAATTAGACAATTTTACGATTTCTATGAATAGCGTATAAAGTATAAATCATCATGGCGAAAAAAATGTTTTATCATATATATATATATATTTATAAAATATTATATTTTAAAAAAAAAATATATTTTTACCTTTGAGTAATAATCCGCATTAACTGTCTGTCCTTCCGAGATTCGGTGCTGCAGTAGCATTCTTCGCCTGTCCATGAAAAACACAAACATGTGTTTCCCGCCGCTTTTCTGCACACGTGCTTTCTTTGGTGGAGGACTTCCAGGAGTTTTCCAGATGGACGATTCCTGCTTCGATTCCGGGTCAAAGTGAAAAAGCCATGTTTCGTCTGTCGTTATAATTCTATCTAGGAATGCAACCCCCTCTCTTTCAACGCGTTGGACGAACTCGTGGGAACAGCGTAATCTGCATTCGCACTCATCATTCTTGAGTAGTCTCGGAACCTACCTCACACTAACTTTTGACATGTTGTCTTCTTTAAGGCAGTCATGGACGGTGGACAATGAAACTCCGAGTTCTGAAGACATTTCCCGAACTGTGCGTCGTCGATCTTCGTTTAACAGCTGCCGAACCTGGTTTTTAAGCCACTTTTTATCACGGATGGTCGGCCGCATCACTTGTCGTCCTCTATCGACTCCCTTCCGTTGGGGAACATGTTGTGCCATCTAAATACAAGAGATCTGCAACATTTCTTCGAAGTACTTGATGCCTGGATCATTTTATAGGTCTCCGTGGGCGTCTTTTCAATCCCGACACAAAACTTAATTATCGCCCTGACTTCAACGTCGCCAATTGACATAATTTTTTTCTTGAATTGCAAAATCCTTGTTGTGCTAGAATTGTTGACATTCAAACAATTCTGATTATATGCGCGTAAAAATTGCCGGAAATGACGTTGACGTTGTATATGACGCTCGTGCGTTTTGGCGAAATTATTGACTGTATTTCAAGTAATGTATTAGCAATTAAATATGTTGATAGCATAAATATAATAACAAAAAAAACGGAGTGCTCCGGGTATGCGTTATGCGGTTACTATAGACACGAGTTGTCAGCGGGATTTACGCATTTTTGCTAATGAGCGGGATATTTAACATAAAGCATATATTGAAATATATTTATGTGAAATATGGAGACAAATGCACCATAAATAACAAATATATAGCAAAAGTCCTTAAACTTCCCGAACACCCCTCGTATATAGTATATTTTCCTGTTGTCCAGGTAATACTCCGGGTGTCCAGGTAACATTCCGGGGAGCAGCCATCGGTTCCATCAATATCTTGTTTCTTACACATTTGCATATTCACTTAATCCATAAATGAGACAAAGCGCATATTGCAAGAACCATTACTAATATTCCTTAGTTTAATAAATGTGGAGGATTTTCTTCAAACACTACAGTCGCTTCCAGTTTTTTGCTTAACGGCCATTTGCATATTCCCCTTTATTGAATAAAATCTTCAAACACCAATCTTTTTGTCCTTACCCTGTGGTGAATATTGCTGGCTATTTACATACAGGGCTTGTCCCTTGGTTTTGTCCTTATTTCTGTATATTAGTTCTATCTTAAACAATAGAACGCTGGTTCGCTGGGTAACTAGAACTAAGTGATTGCCCCTACGGTCTATTTACCTGTATTTTCACACCTTTTAGCGCAAACAGTTCACATTGACAATTGATTGCCGTGCCTTTGTTTCCGGTGGTTGTGTATTTCACACGGCATCACATACTGGAGTGATTGCAACTTATTGACACCAGATTAAAGAATTGTATGTTAATTGCTTTGTTATATGGACTTTAAAATTAAACCTTTCTTTTTATTATCATTATTAGTTTTTGCTTACTTTACTGTGTATCCCCATAATGAAAACAAACAATCAAATAAATTGTCAAACTTATTCAACAAATACATACACATAAAGAAACTAACAGGCTTATTGTTCAGAAGATTCAGTAAATCCAACTTAAACAACCCGACTGAACATCATATAGACATGTGTACATATGCAAACACAAACAGTGTATAAACGTGACATTTTTTAGTAATGACCAGATGTCAGTGCTGTTCGGTCAAACATCCCGCTCGATCAAACTCAAGCGTAGGTTCCTTGGGTTTTTGAGCAACCAAGGTTCGACTGTAATTAGTAATTAGTGGAGGTATGACAAAAACAGCTGATTAATTAAGATAACCATGAACTTAAAAGAAAATTTGTCACTTTCGGTGTATAGTCGACAATTATCTATATCTCTAGTTCAACTTTCACACCTCTGCCATCAGTTTGGTATACACACACTGTCAATTGTGTGATCACCAGTCTGTTAAGGCATGTTTCATTACAGTCTGTTGCTGATGCATTCTTATGATTCCATTTTAAAGACCAATTTATCAGATTGACATGTGAACAGTAAATGATGTCATGCATGTACCGATCAGTAACTCTTAGTCTAACATTTCTAACAAAACATTTATTTCAACAAAATTGTTTTGATTTGATTGAAACATACATTGACACTAATTTTAGTGTACACAAGCAAGGTTTTCTCAATACTAGGATGATTTGTCATGGTTACTGTAGCGCTACTCATATAAACATAGACTGTGGTAAGTATTGGGAACAGTTGATGAGAAAACACAGGAACATTCATTTTTGTGCTTGCAGTTATTGGCGACGCGCTGGAGCGTGACGCCTATATATGGAATGCTCAATGAAATTTGCACATGGGGAAAGTTTATTTTGTGGACTTTTTAGGTAAAATGACTTTAAATAAATCTGTTCTTTACTCCATAGTAAATGTCACAACTTTGGAAGCAGTTTAACAGCAAACCGTTTCTTTGGGAACCCCAAAATTATACATTGTGAGAAAGACCAATGTATTATCTAATAACAGGGCCTCTGCAAATAAAAATTATTTGTCGCAAAGATGGTTATCTTCCCCTGAAAACATGGACCATAATTTTTGCATAGTATAGCTGCACATTTTCAATGCAATGATCAGTACCAGTCTAAATGGATGTCCACTATTGAGTATAGAAGTGGAGTTATTTTGCACTTTTTTAATTTTAAAATGTCTTAGCATGTTTTACACCAAATTGCATGAGATTATTTTAATTATAGCAAATACAGTCACTAAAAAAATATCTACATTAAAATATCAACAACAACAGAAAACTGTCCGGGGTACTCCTTTCAGTGCACATTTACGCTAACCTCCCCTTCTAACCCTGAAAAAAAACGGGTCCTAATTCGGATGTTCTATTTTATTTTATTTTTTATTTTTATGTCTAACTTATATGAAAACATTGTAAAAACAGAGAGATTTTGGTTTATTTCTTTTTTATATAACAAATGTTAACGTACATATACATAGACATTCTCTACGCCCTTACTTACAAAAGTAGATAGGAATGCTCATCGGTACATCCTTCTATGTTTGGACGGAATGCTTACAAATTGAGATTACCTTGAAACAGTCCATAGCCAGAAAAAGTTTGTTCTGAACGGTCTATTGAGTTTGCATGGTAAAATCTGACTTAAATGCAATGTAAAGAAACATAAATGATTTCTGTAAGGTCCTGCAAATCTAAAAAATAGCATTTCAATTGCTTCCAGTGTGCAAGAATGCTTTTATAGCATCTCTGAAGGGTTTGTGGTCAAGAGTTTAAGACTTTGGATAAGAGGGTTTCCTATTCAATCTCTTGTCCCGTTACGAAAAGTTTTCAAAAGGATCTTATTAAAGATTCGTTTGTTTAATAGGCCTACATGTATACGTTACATACTTTTCCTCGAGGTTTTCTATATTATACTGAAATTCAAAACCTTCAAATTAAAACTTTTCAAATATGTCTTCACTACTTGCTCCCATATTGTTTTAACCTGTTTACCTTTCAGTTTACCTTCCAGTTTTTGCGTTGCCTTTGATGCTTCGCATCAGAGGCTTTCCTTGTACATTTGTATATGATTTGTGGGCACAAGTCCCGGTCACAGTGAGAACTATCATGTATGAAGGTTATCCACATAACCTGCTGTGCACCGGTGGTTCTACCCAGACTATAAAGTCTGGGGACTTCCTCCACCAATAATTAGCTGCCACCATTAATTAGCTGGACATCTCTAAAATTATTATATTTGTCAAAGAAGCTATATGACAGATGTTTCCTGTGTTGCAGGCTGCTGGTTACCCGTTGTACTGGAAATGTCCCCTGTTCTGTGCAGCAGGAGGCATGAAGCAGGGATACATCACATACCAAATGTTCTCCACCATGTTCAAAAGGTAACAAGCCATGACCCCTATTTCATGCATATCACTGTGTTCGAGTTTACTTTGTCTAAGAGCACAAAATATATTTTAGTTTGTATGATCTAATTTGCAAAAGATTGGAAGCAATTTGTACATTATGGTTAGGTTCCATCTGAAGCATTCTTATCTCACCTTAGCATATTGCAATCACCCAACATCCCATTTCTTGTCAAAATCTTGAAGAGTTAGAGCCTTTATGCTTAGTATAGATGATCCGTGGCTAGCCCTCTGTCAATATAGTTAAAATAATGTTGATCTGTCAAAGCTGTGGCTACCAGGGGCGTGGTATTTTTCCATATATAGCTGAATAGTAGAATATATTTGGTACAGATTCTTGTTACATATGTATTGATCTGTGAGAGTAATTGTCCCAGAAAGGTGCAGGCATTCTCCACATAAGACCGTTTAGCAAAACTGAAACTACTTGTCTAATGAAAAACAAAGATCAACATGATACTTGTTGTCTATAAGGTTTTTATGAACTTCCCTTCAACTATTTTATCCTTTAATTATTACGCTATGCCTATAGCACTCTGATGAGTGATGGTGATGGTCTGATCTGAATTAGTGGATATTTGTGGACTCTTTGCTTAAGGCTGGTCAGTCCTTGCGTAGCCCTCAGAGAGTTCCATCACTGATTGTGTTCTATTTGTGTGTGCAGGATCCAGCAGTCTTGCCATGATCGGGCCTCCCAGTTTGTCACACTGCTTGCCAAGTCAGGGACCAACTATGTAGAGGATGGCGACCTGGTTCTGCTTATACAGGTAACACTGGCAGTTAAGATTTACAGAGATTAGATATCATGCTGGCAACAAATCTAAATTTTATTTGAACCATTTTTTTGGTGAGTTGGCATATAACAATCGACAAGGATAAAGTATGGGAGATATAGCAACAGGTTAAGATGTATGATGATGAGAGGAATGTCCACAAATATGATATATTAAGTATGTAACGCTCTTTTAAATACCAATGAGTTATTGTGGTGAGTACTTATTTTGACATCCCGTGTGTTGACATTTATACACACACACACACACACACATATATATATATATATATATATATATATATATATATATATATATATATGTGTGTGTGCATTTTTCCCGATAATTTATTTTATTTGCCTTGTTAGTATCTGTGTTGTGTGTGTGTCTGGTGCCGGGGGAGCGGGTGTCAAGATAGAGGTCATCCCCTTATACAAGACATATAACATAAGTTTTGTGTTTACTAAACAGTCCTTTGAATCTTTAAAGTTTAGAATATTTGGTGTCCATATAAACTCAATCCCTTAAATACAATAGATATAATAATATAAAATTTTTGCAAAAAATAATAATATAAATTAGAAATTGTCAAATAATGAGCCTACCAGAAATCCAAAAGTAGAGTTTAAACTGGTTCACTTCAGCTGATGCTAACATTTATAGTGTTAATGATGTAATTTCTTGGCACAGGAGCTGTATCCCTTGACAGTCATACACCTGAACTTATCAAACAACATTTATAGTGTTAATGATGTAATTTCTTGGCACAGGAGCTGTATCCCTTGACAGTCATACACCTGAACTTATCAAACAACATTTATAGTGTTAGTAATGTATTTCTTGGTACAGGAGCTGTATCCCTCCCAGTCATACACCTGAACTTATCAAACAACATTGTAGTGTTAGTGATGTATTTCTTGGCACAGGAGCTGTATCCCTTGACAGTCATACACCTGAACTTATCAAACAATATTTTTAGTGTTAGTGATGTATTTCTTGGCACAGGAGCTGTATCCCTTGACAGTCATAACCTGAACTTATCAAACAACATTTATAGTGTTAGTTATGTATTTCTTGGCACAGGAGCTGTTTCCTTTGACAGTCATACACCTGAACTTATCAAACAACATTTATAGTGTTAGTGATGTATTTCTTGGCACAGGAGCTGTATCCCTTGACAGTCAAACACCTGAACTTATCAAACAACATTTATAGTGTTAGTGATGTAATTCTTGGCACAGTAGCTGTTTCTTTTGACAGTCATACACCTGAACTTATCAAACAACATTTATAGTGTTAGTGATGTAATTCTTGGCACAGGAGCTGTATCCCTTGACAGTCATACACCTGAACTTATCAAACAACATTTATAGTGTTAGTGATGTAATTCTTGGCACAGGAGCTGTATCCCTTGACAGTCATACACCTGAACTTATCAAACAACATTTATAGTGTTAGTGATATATTTCTTGGCACAGGAGCTGTATCCCTTTGACAGTCATACACCTGAACTTATCAAATATCATTTATAGTGTTAGTGATGTATTTCTTGGCACAGGAGCTGTATCCCTTTGACAGTCATACACCTGAACTTATCAAACAACATTGATAGTGTTAGTGATGTATTTCTTGGCACAGGAGCTGTATCCCTTGACAGTCATACACCTGAACTTATCAAACAATATTGTAGTGATAGTGATGTATTTCTTGGCACAGGAGCTGTTTCCTTTGACAGTCATACACCTGAACCTATCAAACAACGTATTTCTTGGCACAGGAGCTGTATCCCTTGACAGTCATACACCTGAACTTATCAAACATCATTTGTTTGTAAGCCATATAAAATCGTTGTTTTTTTGCTTATAGTTACATGCAAAGACAACAAAATATATTGCTAGACACTCATTAGTAAATAGTGCAGAATCTGATCAGATCACTCCAAGTCTATTCAACTTAAGCTAGGCAGGCTTAGAGCTACTTATTGCTGTACATATGTTTCAATGATCATAAACCTTTAGTTTTATTTCCTTTCTGCATGTGTTTCCTACTGTGTTAATGCAATTCTAGGGTTATGTGATATTTAACAGCTTTTGTATATTTTGCACCCTCTTAACCAGCATGTTATGCTATTATATTTCTTGGCAAGCAACCATTATTAATTGATATAATGATGTCTATTAAAAAATGATTGAGACAGTTTTTGGTAAGAAGGGATCTAAATACATATGCAGTCTTTATTTTATATAGGATCACAGCTTAACTTTAAAACATACAACATGCCAAATATCTCCCCTCTAGTATCACTTTACTGGAAAAATATAACACCACACTTGTGAAGGAGCCTACCTGTGTCATGAAATTATCTTAGAGCCTACCTGTGTCATGGCATTATCTTAGAGCCAAACTGTCATTTCATTATCTTACAGCCGACCCATGTGGCATTATCTTAAGGCCTACCTGTATCATGACATCTTAGAGCCGACCTATGTCATGGCATTATCTTAGATCTGACCTGTATCATGACATCTTAGAGCCGACCTATGTCATGGCATTATCTTAGATCTGACCTGTGTCATGACATTATCTTCGAGTCTACCTGTGTCATGACATTATCTTAGAGCTGACCCATGTCATGGCATTATCTTAGAGCCGACCTGTATCATGACATCTTAGAGCCGACCTATGTCATGGCATTATCTTAGATCTGACCTGTGTCATGACATTATCTTCGAGTCTACCTGTGTCATGACATTATCTTAGAGCTGACCCATGTCATGGCATTATCTTAGAGCCAACCTATGTCATGGCATTATCTTAGAGCTGACCTGTATCATGACATCTTAGAGCCAACCTTTGTCATGGCATTATCTTAGAGCTGACCTGTGTCATGACATTATCTTTTCAGAAAACATTTACCTTTATGAGACCTCAGTTATTTCTTTTTGGGGATCAGTCATTTCCCACCAGGAGCTGCCTGATCTAGATCTACACTATTTTTCTAAGCCTGATAGATTGGTGCGAATCATCTCCCATCAGGAGCTGGCTGATTTAGATCTGCGCCATTTGCAAAAGCATGATAGATTGGTGTATAGCAGGCTAAATGTAAAGAGATTGTCTGTCCCTGTTTCAGGATGTGGTGGATACTCACCCAGGTCTCACTTTCCTGCTGGAAGCCCCTGAGTTCCACTCCAGATATGTGAATACTGTAAGTGAACCATTTGCTAATAGTAACAAACACTATACCTGTAGGAGTTCCACTCCAGATACGTGAATACTGTAAGTGAACCATTTGCTAATAGTAACAAACACTATACCTGTAGTTTGTTTACTACACACAATGAATATTTATTGACTTTGTGTTGACATACAATTTACATCAAAATAATTATTTTATTCTGGCAATTCCAGTTCATATTTGTTTATTTTATACAAGTTGCACTTACTCAGTTATGGAATCTATGGCAACTTCCAACTTTTATTAGTTGATATTATACTAGGTGAACTAATGTTTTTTATAGAAACATTGGCAAGTTCCAACTTTTATTACATAGACACTGATTTAATTATGGCAACTTTCAGCTCTTATTTGTTAATATTGTGCAAGTAGCACTGATTCTTTCATAAAAACTGTAGCAATTTCTATCCTTTATTAGTTGATATAATTTAATGTGTGCCATGTCACATATGGAAACTAAGACCAACTCTAACTACTCTTGATTGAATCTGACTGATTGGATGTCATGCAGAACAAAAGAAGTTTTCAGCAATTTAAAATTGTCCTTATTGATTGAAAATACATTTCACCTGCATTTATTTCAAAAAATAAATTGTATACTTCTTTTTTTCCAGGTAATAGCTAGGATTTTCTACTGTGTTAACAGATCATGGACGGGTAGAATAACCATACAAGAGTTTAGAAAATCCAATTTCTTAAATGTAAGTTCATAGAAAATACCTCTATATTCTTTTAGGTTTATGACGTCTTTGTTAAAACTGACCATCTGTCAAATTGATTGACCAATGTTAATGCGCTGGTAATCAAAACATCTTCATTTATATTCTACAGCATTGTGTTATTATACATGAGGGATTGGGGTATAATTGGTTCAGGTTGTCCATCCATAGACACAATTTTATACGGGCTTCTTCTTTGACAGTTTTGAGGCCATGTTGATGAAACTTCACAATTTTCTTTAGTACCATAGGATCCCGTGCACGAGCTATTGTGGTTATGATCAGATGAAAATTGCAAGAATTATTGCCCCTTATAACAATTTTTCAGATGTTAACTAAGAGATTTACTAACTGGGAAAGCGTGGGGGATTCCTGTTAGTAAAGTTTTAAACTGTACATATTTTTATATATATATATATATATATATATATATATATATATATATATATTTGAACCGAGCTATTTCTCTTTATCTTATTATACTTTGTGTTCAGCAGTGAATGACCTTTTACAGTGTTAGTGGGCTATAAAATCTTAATTAACAAAACAATGGTTTTATCGTTAGAATAGACTCATTAACCCTGTTATAATCATACTGGCACCATGCAATGAAAATTATTGGAAGAGGACTCATTATAAGTACCTGGGAAGAACCACAGCTGCTCTGCAGATCAACTGAAAGACATCCCCAAATGAAAGTTTTCACCCCTACCTGGAAATAATCGAAAGCCCTTACATGTACAATATTTCAGATCCTGGCGTTATTAGAAGATGAGGATGACATAAACCAAGTGGTTGATTTCTTCTCGTATGAACATTTCTACGTGATCTACTGTAAGTTCTGGGAGTTGGACAAGGATCATGATCTCTATATTGACCGCACAGATCTCGCGAGACACAACGAACATGGTGAGCAAGTCACTGATTACCCTTCAACCTCGTACATTTAACAATAACACATTATTGCTTAGACCTGGTAATATAACCTGAGATCGATTTTGGGCTGTGACATACCATAGTACCGTCGTAAAAAAGAAGTAGCGGTTTATCTCCCTTGCTAGCGTTTAAACAAATACATTAGCATTTCCACGACTGGTCGACCCACCCAGTGTCTGCATAATGTAATTGGGTGTGGCATCATGCCAGGTGTTCACAGCATGATATACACAGTGACGGCAGCGCTTTATCTGTGTCAAGTGGACACCGTCTCGTAATAATGAAATACAGTTGGTAGGACATTAAATCAACAAACACAATAATTCTAAGATCATTTTTATCTAGCAAAACAAGGCCAATACAGAAAAGAATAAATTGACCATTTCATGATTTGTCCAAACACTTGTATGACAGTTTTTGGTCAAATAACTTGGCCAAGATGAAAGCTTTTAACTAAATAACATTGTATTATTTTTTAAATAATCCATTCTTAAAACAGCAAAAACACAATAATTTTCAGTTAAAGCTTTTATAAATATTTCTTCTTGTTGAACCTATTGTTTCTGGTTTTATTTCAGCCATATCCACAAAAATGATCGAGAGAATATTCTCTGGAGCAGTGACCAGGTAAGACAATTTTATCTTATAATAGTTCCACATCCCAAAAAGTATCACTGAATGACATTAAGTAACTGTTTATTATTTCGTGAAAAAAACTTTTTATACAATCATTTTGCATCCTTAATTTGTAAATTAGAATAATATGTACATAGAGTAGCATTAAGAAGTTGCTGGCAACTGCCCAACACAATCTAGTGACTGTTCTCTGTGAAACATGTTGTTACATGTAACAGTAATTGATCAGGTTTATGCAAATAGTGTTGGTCTATACTTTTGTTATTTATATCTTTACTAGTACATGTTTAAGTTTTGAAAGAGTAAAAAAGATGACTTAGAATTTTGTAACAAAACAGGGTATGTTTCTTGTTCTGTGTTTTAGGGGAAAGACTTTCCAAGAAGGGAAGATGAGCT
This sequence comes from Sinonovacula constricta, assembly GCA_007844125.1. Classification (NCBI taxonomy): domain Eukaryota; kingdom Metazoa; phylum Mollusca; class Bivalvia; order Cardiida; family Solecurtidae; genus Sinonovacula; species Sinonovacula constricta. The sequence goes on along the minus strand of CM017563.1, from coordinate 46,475,832 downwards.
ACCCTGAGTTTGTCTGGTTTCTGCTTGCAGAGGAAGATAAAAAACATCCCACTAGGTTTGTTTACACTCTACAATCTTTTGTATGAAGATATCCCTCTAGGTTTGTTTACACTTTACAATCTTATGTATGAAGATATCCCACTAGGTTTGTTTACACTCTACAAACTTATGTATGATAATAGGTTTGTTTACACTCTAGGTTTGTTTACACTCTACAATCTTATGTAGGAAGATATCCCACTAGGTTTGTTTACACTCTACAATCTTATGTAGGAAGATATCCCACTAGGTTTGTTTACACTCTACAATCTTATGTATGAATATATCCCACTAGGTTTGTTTACACTCTACAATCTTATGTAGGAAGATATCCCACTAGGTTTGTTTACACTCTACAATCTTATGTAGGAAGATATCCCACTAGGTTTGTTTACACTCTACAATCTTATGTAGGAAGATATCCCACTAGGTTTGTTTACACTCTACAATCTTATGTAGGAAGATATCCCACTATGTTTGTTTACACTATACAATCTTATGTATAAAGATATCCCACTATGTTTGTTTACGCTCTACAATCTTATGTATGAAGATATCCCACTAGGTTTGTTTACACTCTACAATCTTATGTATGGATATATCCCACTAGGTTTGTTTACACTCTACAAGCTTATGTATGAAGATATCCCACTAGGTTTGTTTATGCTCTACAATCTTATGTATGAATATATCCCACTAGGTTTGTTTACACTTTACAATCTTATGTATGAATATATCCCACTAGGTTTGTTTACACTCTACAATCTTATGTATGAATATGTCCCACTAGGTTTGTTTACACTCTACAATCTTAGGTATAAGGATATTAACACTAGGTTTGTTTACACTCTACAAACTTATGTATGATACTAGGTTTGTTTACACTCTACAATCTTATGTATGAAGATATCCCACTAGGTTTGTTTACACTACAATCTTATGAATAAAAATAGTTCAATAGTTTGTTCACAGTTTTCAATCTAAAGTATGAAAATAGACCAATAATTTGTCCACAGTTAACAATCTGAAGTATGAAAATAGACCAATAATTTGTCCACAGTTAACAATCTGAAGTATGAAAATAGTCCACTAGTTTGTCCATAGTTATCAATCTGAAGTATGAAAATAGTCCAATAGTTTGTCCTAAGTTAACAATCTGAAGTATGAAAATAGTCTCCAATAGTTTGTCCATAGTTATCAATCTGAAGTATGAACATGTTCCACTAATTTGTCCATAGTTAACAATCTGAAGTATGAAAATAGTCCACTAGTTTGTCCTAAGTTAACAATCTGAAGTATGAAAATAGTCCACTAGTTTGTCCATAGTTAACAATCTGAAGTATGAAAATAGTCCACCAGTTTGTCCTAAGTTAACAATCTGAAGTATGAAAATAGTCCAATAGTTTGTCCATAGTTAACAATCTGAAGTATGAAAATAGTCCACCAGTTTGTCCTAAGTTAACAATCTGAAGTATGAAAATAGTCCACTAGTTTGTCCATAGTACACAATGTTAGGTTTAAAAACATTACACTAGCTTTTTTTGCCATAGTCCACAATCTGAAGTTTGAAAAAAAAAATGTTTATTCATAGTGTACAGTTATGTAAACAATTACTTATAAAGTATGTTATGTGTATATATATTCCTGTAGTATGAATATAGTTATGTATGGTAGTTACAAAACAAGGACAATATTTAGAAAATAATTTACCTGTAGTTATAAACAATTGTAGCTGGGTATACCATTACAAAGCTGACCTAGCCAATCTTGTTACAGTGTTGAGTACTGGTTCCGCTGTATGGATATAGATGGGGATGGGATGATCTCCATGTATGAGATGGAATATTTCTATGAGGAACAGATGCAGAAAATGGAGGCGCTGGGGATCGAACGTCTCCCCTTCGAGGATTGTCTCTGTCAGGTTTGTTGTTACAGCATATTGTTAAAACAAATTTATCATGTTTAGGCAAATAGTGAAGATCCAAATCAGTCAGTTTCTCACGCATGAAACAGTCCTGTTTCTATCATTTTAAACATTTAATTTTCTGTCAGAAAAAATCCCAGCAACTTGGCTATTCTTTATTATCATATAATTTAAATCTGTTAAACTAACATCTATATAATAGGTTTACTTACTCCTTTGTTTGCCAAATCACACAGTTTTTCCCCAACAAAAAATCTTATGTTTTTTATAAAGCTATTTAATTTATTAAACCATTTAATCAATGAAATGTCTTGGTATTTTTGGAAATTTCTTAGTTTAAAAAAACAACTTACGTTCTTTATAGATATGGCCCTTTGTATCTTCTCAAAAAAAAAAATTGTAAAAAAACAACAACCTACAGATTCCATTGTGTGTTACAGATGTTGGATCTTGTTCAGCCTGAGCAGCCATTCAAGATTACCCTGATGGACCTGAAACGATGCAAGATGACCAACATTTTCTTTGACACCTTCATGAACCTTGACAAGTTCCTGGAACATGAACAGAGAGACCCCTTCGCTAACCTCAAGGTCGGAACATTAAGAGAACGTGTTAGAGAGATTTAAAATTCTACATAATTAATTTCTCTGGATGGTTTTCCACTCATTCAAGGATTGGCATCGCTGTAATCAATAGGTTGAGAAAGACTATTCTAACTTAAATCATTGAAAAAAAATTTAGCATTAAAAATAGAGTTAATAAATTTTAAATGATTATATTTAACAAATTTAAAAAATGCTGATTTATTATAATAAATGTTAAAAAAAAATGTTCAAGTTCATTACTGATAAAATATTTGGATTTTTTAACCTTAACCAGTAAAATACGAAAAACCTAGTTAGATTAGTCTTATGTTGACCTATAGAAATGTGCAGCTAAAGTTTTGTGAGCTAGCACTTAAAAGTCAAGGAAAGTATGAATAGATTGTAATTTTGGGGAGGGGATATTATGGCACAACGACACTTGATAGGTCATACAGTGCTGATGAAAAGATTGGAATAACAGCAAATTGTTGTATTGATCACATCAAATGATTTTATCAAATTTGGTCGTTCAAGGTCAACTTTTGTGAGAAATATTGCAATGGTTTGACTTAGAATATGTTTCTGTCTTCACATTGTTTTGGATATAAGTACTGTATCATACTTTTCTTATGTTTTGGTTATTTTTGTAAAAATACACTTGGGCAACTGCCGATAAAATGCCCAGATATGATTTACTTTAGCAACAAAACAAAGTGATGATACAAAAAATTTTTAGTTTAAGAAAAATTCAAAATTCATTAATGAAAGGTAATTGTGAATCGCTTTGCACATTTACAATGTAGCGTCACAAAATTATATAGATGATTCAATTTATTTTTTTTTGCCCAGTATATCATAGTTCTATGAATGAAATTCAAAGGGAGTTAATTTGGAAGGAGTTTCATTTCCATGCCAAATAGTAGTTATGTGCCTTGAATTTGCTGCATTGTTTGTCCCTGTAAAGCTTAATGTCACAGACATAAAGATATAGAGATGCCTTCATTGTATTATCATTTAATAGACAGTAATGGACACACCTTATCACATCGTCAAGTTATGCCCTTAATTGTCAAATTGTTACCCCCACCACTCCCCACTATATCACATTGTCAAATTGTAACCCCCACCACTCCCCACTATATCACATTGTCAAATTGTAACCCCCACCACTCTCCACTATATCACATTGTCAGGGCCATGTTGTAAGTCATCAAATTTTCACTTCCCACCTTTGTAATATGTGGGCTTGAGTCCACTGTCATGGCAAGAACTTGCATATGGGGAGTTGTTCTACAGGTACCTGCAGAGTGCTAGTGATTCTACTTATAAAATAATTAATAGTTCCCTGTCTGGGAACAACTGCAATACCGGTATATATTGCTGCCTGTTCATACAGTTGTAAGCAAGCAATTAAGAATTTAACCCTACACAAGCTGGAAATGCCATTCAACTCATTATCATAGAACATTACCCACCTTGAAGGTGTTACCAGCAAGTAAAGGGTTAAAATACTTTTCGTTAATGTGGCATAGTGAGGGTAAATATAGACCCCTTTCTTTATTCAGGACCTTGACGCTGATGTGCCTGAACCAACAGACTGGGAGAAATTTGCTGCCGAAGAATATGAGTTACTCGTGGCTGAGGAGGGCGCAAATGAGGCTGAGGAAATGTAAGTTAAAACAACCCCCTTCTAATGTTAGCACCCATCACACACTCACAAGCATGAGCCAATGAAATAAAAATATGTTGTTTCTTAAGTATTATGAAGAAAGTGTTGATTGAGCTAAGTATGCCATAAGTATATTTTAATTTGAGAAAAAATGAAGAAAGCAGATCCATTTAACCGCGAGTCCAGGCTGCTGTTCAAGTCTTATTAATAAGCATTAGATTCTTCACCATTTATTTCTTTTGTTTTATAAAATATGTTTAATTAAGGTGAACTTTACTAAACAAAAACAGTGATATAGTCAACAGCTTTAGTTAAAAATATTGAAAAATTGATTGAAAAATGTGACCTTTTGAGGGAATATATAGGATGTCAGTAGATAAAACATTTCAAATGAGACTTAACCAGTTCATGCTTAGGAAGATAGTGTAGAGATGGATCCGTCAGCTCCTTGTGGGTGCTCTCTGAGCATGATCTGCGCTATTTGCTGCCTAGTCTTAATCAATACACATTGTTACATATGCATGAAGATGTAAGCAGAGCATTAAGACTTTTATATCTGATATTAACACATGTAGCACCATATAGATAAAATGGCATTCTTCTGGTACCAAGGTTATAAACTTTGAGCTGGAGCTTTGAATTATTCTCATGGATCTGATTGGCTGGATTTTGAGTGAAATTTGAAATCTGACCAATCAGATGCTTGAGGATGATCACAGACTTCAGCTCAAAGTATAATAATCTGAAGCCAAGTTGATGCTTAAAGGCACTATCACTGCAAAGAGAAATTAACAACATTATTAACGGTCTTAGCTGGTCGGTGTTAAGAAAAGAAATATTTATAAAACAAGAGGCTATTATTTAAGGCTTTCATCTGAAAAATCCCTGTCTACTGCACATCTTGTAATTTATCTGTAATGGCACCATTAAAGCACTGTTAATTGTTAATTAACTTCTTTGAAATAAACTTTCTTAATATTTTCTGTTTGCATGACAGCTGATAAGCTTGGATGCAGCATTTTTCACACATTATTGTTTTCTCATTCATTTTCTCTTAATTTGCTTTATACTATAAAGAATTAATATGAATACTTGCCTGTAGTGACCAGAGGTACATATGTAGCTATATTATATTATATATATTTATTCCTGATTTATTTACATGCAGCAAGGAGTTATATCTGTTATCATGGTAATACAGCTTTATTCACCCTTTGTTACCTAAGACTTTACCCTTATTCCTAAGCACCCTGCACATATATAGATAATTATATTACCGGTACCTTAAACACTGTTTTGACAATGTATTTGGTCAAATTAGGAATAAATGCTTGTAGCAATTTTAAGTTATTATCTAGTAGTGTCTTACTAATTGTAGTAACCTCAGGTTTTTTTTTTAAGTATTGGTTGCAGTATCAGTAGATTTCATATTGACATGGTATACTCTTAGACTATCCTGTTTGCAGTATATTAAAAATTATTAAATTACCATCATCATTATAAAATACATCCTTTTTAATACTTCCTTTCTTGTTCAAAAACCAACTCCAAAGTACATTTTTATATAGTTGTTATATAGTTGGCCTGTTTGCATCTGAAAATATAAACCTACAAATTCCAATCATAATTGCATTACTTTTCCTGTCTTTTTAGGTCTCCTCGGTTTTATCCCTTGCTATGTCTGGATGCCCTGTTTCTCTCTTGCCTTTGTTAATTTCAACTGTTTCTCCACTATTTCTTTGTTTCCTGATTTGTTTATAATAAACAACCCATGTTGTTAATGTCTATTTTGCTAATGATCGCGTGTGATCAATTTAAAATTAGTGTTTAATCAGATGAATGTAAAAAGAGCATTATTTGTTTGAACAAATTACAATTGAATCTAAATGGCTACGATGGTATGAACACATGGTATGAACACATTTGATGGCAGCATGGAGTTTATTGAAAGGACTACAATGGACATTGAGAATACTGTTTTGTTATAACATATCCTGTGTATTGTTATTGTGTAATTATTGGTAACGGCTGTTGGATAATATACTTTATTTATATTATTGGCCTTATATTAAACTCTTGTACATATATGTATACAGACTTAATAATGCACACTGACAATATATGAATTGTGTAGGCAAACACAAGAACAAAATATTAATCTAGGCAATCCAATTAATCTCTCCATTGCAAAACAAGTAAAAGGACATTAAAGCCATATTTAAACTAAATAAACTCCAATTAACCTGCTAATTGATCATCCTATGGCTGGAAGCTATCTGACCAGGATCTGCACTATTTGCTCTAAGCCAGTGTATAAATACACATTGTTACATGTGTATGGAGTTGTCAGGAGGTAGTGAAGAATTATGGACTATAATCCTAAGGCTAAACAACATTTTTTAATCTGAATGTATTCTTTTGGTCAGGAAAGTTTCAGAATATTAAACATGCACAAGATCATCATCTTATAGCTTGTTTGTTTATTGGGTTTATTGTCCCACCAACAGTATTATAGTTATCTGAAGACGGTGTCCACTTGAAGCAGATATAGTGCTGCCTTCACTGTGTATAGCATGCCGTGAACACCTGGCATGATACCTCACCCAGTCACATTATCCTGACACCGGGCCAACCAGTCGTGGAACTACCCTTATATTTGCTTGAGTGTTAGTTAGCAAGGGAGCTATACCACTACCTAATTTAACGACTTGCGGCCCGGGATCGAACCCGGGGCCTCCCGTACCTGGAGCCGACACTCTACTGATTGCGCTACCAGGTCCAGTCCTTATAGCTTAAGGGCTGAATTATATTTGTACAAATATGTCTGTGTCACATACATATTATTGTGGTTTTATTTTGAAAATATCTTTGTTAAATCAAAAACATTGTTGCAATTTATTCAATATCTTTCAAAGATTAAAAGTGTTAATATTTCTTCTACTCTAAAAATATACCATAAAGCAAAATAATAAACTGATATTTTTTAATTTAATAATTTTATAATAATAAACTAATTGTTTTGTTGGTGTTAATAATCTATTTCTTGAGAGTTTAGTATTGTGGTTATTGTAGTATTGTTTTTGTCTTGTTGACCGGTTTGTAAATTATTTGTTCGGTCATAGTTGTGTTTATGTTTCATTCCTTCGCTCATTGTTCATGTCCACAAACAATTAATGATGTGTTTCTGTCAGTATGAAGATTTCAGTTATTCAAATGTCTTTAGCTCTATGATGTTGGGGAAATACTGTAAAGGTCTGTGTATTGTGCGCACCCTTGCATTATGCACGCCCAGACAATGGTTTATTCGCACTCCAACTTCAGGAAATTAGTCTGTCGCTTGTTTGTACACCCTGTGAGTCAGAGCTGTTCTCTTGACCTTGACCTGTCAGTGGTTCTCGTCACTGCTTAATTGACAGAAGTAATTATTCACATTTCTTTTCAAATTTGTTTTAAACTAACAAATCAGATAAAAGGTGCGATAATTTATTGACTTGATATATTCTGTCGAAACAACATATAATTATGCCCATCTTTGTACAGAGAGCTATAGTCTTTCTAATTTAAATCTTAAGTCATACTGTATTGATGCATGTTGAATTGAAGATTGGATGGCAGTTTAATGCTCTGGTGGTTGTTGTAAGGCCAAGGGGGCGGGTGGAAGGGGGGGGGGGTGCTCTCTTAGTTCATCTCTGATTTTTTATTTGTCATAAATATGTAAAGATAAAAGTGTGCATAATGCATGTTTATTTACAAATTCCCTTCATGGGTTTACAAATATATAACGCATATATTTATTTTGTTAAAGAAGTGACTAAAATAAGGACTCTTTAAATAAATGTCAAATGAATTATTTTTTACCTGTTTAATTTAGGACAGGACTATGGTTTTAGCACTACAGGTAGGGAACAGTAGTATTGGAATAGGTCTTGGATGTGTTAGAAGTAGTCATAGTTGATGAGACAATGGTTGGTTGATTGTTTGTTTGTTGGTTGATAGCTGGTTGTTTTGTTGGTTGATGGTTGTTTGGTTGGTTTGTGAGTGAAGTGGTTGCAAATCAGTGGGTTTTTCACATGTCTTTAAACTGCAATGATGGCATATGTATAATAGACAGAATTTAGAAGGTCAACAATTTTCTGGTGTTGCTTTTTTTGTCTAGAACAACAACAAAACAGACACTTGGAACTAGGAATGTGTGATGTTTGTGTTCAGGGAAGGTGTCAAATGATTTTGATCGTGGCTTTCAATGTCTATTGAAAGTTTTTATTATGTTGTTTTTTTTTCATACAGAAAAAAAAGGCAAACCTTTTTCAAATGCCTGTTTGTCATGATTTAAATTTAAAATGAGGTGTTTCAATCAAAGTTTAATAATAACAATATTATCACATGTGTGTGTATTTTATTGTTTGTCAGTTTGCCAGGTAATACCAAGGTAACATTATCAAGCTGACACAACTAGATGTTACAATATGTCTGAATGAGCTATTTCTATACCCAGTTATATAATATATATTTTGTTTCTCTTTATTTTCAAGGCAATGAATCCAAAACAAACCCAATAAAGATTTTCTCTTTAAAATTTGCATGAATGTATATCATGATCATTAAAGTTGATGAGTCACTATACTGGCCAGATATCATGTAAAACATGTACTTTATGTAGTTAATGTGCCTGTCTCTTTCCAGACATTATGAAGATGATTTCGAACCAGATGATGATGATGGCCTTCATGATGATGCTTTAAAGGGCACGGAGTCCCGCCCCTCTGACCCAATCCAGAGGTCAACACTAGGTGGCGCTGTGGCAGGGTCGGTGCACACCCTTGATGATGATATCTATGACTTCAGTCAAACCAACACCACATACTGATGGTATAAGGCATAATTGTAATCAAGTGAACAGGGATTAATGGCGTTAGACAGATACTGTTTATTAATTGGTTTTATACTATTGTTAAATATGCAACTATAATAACAGCAAACAGCTGTAATGTTTGCATGTACACTTCTGTTAGAACTTGACATTTGATTGGATCACAAACTGAACTTCGTGGTTTTGTTGTATTGTGGTTTAATGCCATCTTTCAGTTGTTTAATCAATTTGGTGTTTTTATTGACTTGTTTTAAACAAGTATAATGAAGCTAAGAATTTAAAAAAAGAGTTTTGCTGCTATTTACAGAACAGTTGGAATGAAGAACACATAGCTTAATCATGTTGTATTTAATTGCTTGGCTTTATATTAAATTATAAGTGAATTATTTTTCAATATTGCAATGATTCTTTAGCATATATGTTAAAAATATGGTTACCTTTAAAAGAGTACAAGTAATAAAACAAAATAAAAAAATTAAACAAAAAAATTCACAACTTGTGTCATGTCCTTAAAATATTATGTTGTATTCCATGATTTGTATTGTATAAATTTATTACCTGTATTTTGTGATGAAGCCAGTTATATAATTTTGTATGATCCAAAATTGATGTAATTAAACCCATTTCTAAAAAGGCATTACAGGAATTTCTAATGATTTTAAGAATGTTCTTTTGACATTTTAATTAAAGCCATGTCACATTTACATTAGCTTTCAAGAGAAATAAGCTGTCATATTTTATTGGGCATTGTACATAAGTCATCCAGTTGTTAAATGGGTAGGTTAGTGTTAGATTTTGTATAAAATGTGTTCATAAATTATTGCTAGGCAAGTTTTTAAGTGTTGTGTTTACTGTTGGTTATACCTGTAAATCTACAGGTAACTTTGTAATGATGTTGGAATAGAATAATAAAGTCAAGAAACAATCTTTGAAACTTAAAGATAAAATTTTGTATAAATTGTAAAACTCATTCTCTAAAATTTGAGAAAATATAGCATTATGATTTTTTTTTTAATTGTAATGCAGACCACATACACTTACTTTTACATCCATCTGAACCAAGCTGATCTCGCCGGCCGCAATAACTCAAGCAGTAGAGCGTCGGCTTGCAGATCGGGAGGTTGCGGGTTCAAAACCCGGCCAGGTCAAACCAAAAACTTTGAAGTTGGTAGTAGTGGCTTCCCTCCTTACACTTGGGGCAAAGGGGACAGCATTACGTCTTTCTTGTCTATGTCAGTATATTGGCCTGGTTCAGTCCCTGGGCACCTCATTAGTGCCCCTTGGCTATAATGATAAAAATGTCACTGCACAGTATCGGCAAAAAATGCTGGCAAATCCCAAATCCAAAGCTGATCATGGTTTGGCATCAAGAGTGAAGAGCTCAATCAGCCAGTATTCCACTGAGAGAAGGTTAGTCAGGATCTACTGTGTTTGTGGCATACTCTCTTTCAATATGTTGTGTTAAGATTGCTTGAATTGGAGAACATTTAATACCTGTTGAATACCTGTTACTTACACAAATACAGCAAGTCATGAGTTGTCATCCTTGTTTATTGTTGTTACCATGGTGCCTATATAGCTATAGCTTAGTACATGTATCATTGTAAAGCTATCATCGTGAACAGTTGTGGGAAATGTATGTGTGTTAATGAGCCTTGATACATCCGTCCTTTGGCTGTACAAACTGCATCGCTACTTTCATGTCAGCATATTTGTTGTACAAAATCAGCATTTTGCATCATAGAGAGCTTCAATAAGAAACAGAGATCATGTTATACCTTGAAGTCTTAAAACTGTTCTAGACACTATCTAAGGTCCTTGCTTGATTCCATTTTTTTTTTTTTGACCAATACTATTATTACATTTTTGTTTTTAAAGAATAGTTGATATTTTTTCATGTAGATTCTTACTACTGAAAATGGGAATTATATTATCAATATTTTATTTATGTGCAGATAGTGCCTGTCTTTAATATAATGGTCATCTGTTATTGCCCATTGTAATTAGACTCCATATATAGTATAAGGGGATGGCAACCCAGGTTCGTGGTAGGTCAGCTGTTGCTTCCTAAATACTGTAAATATGACATTTGAATATGATTTTCCCTTTTTTTACTTTCTAAAATGTTGGCAGGTAATTATAGATTTGTGAACAGACTCAAGGTGTAGTGCTAGGTAATTGTAGCAGTTCTGTAGTTAAATTCACTTGTTTTATCTAAACTTTGTTGTATATATCTTTCTCTATTTATTTTTGTCTTTGAAGAATCTGTGATGGTTAATTTAAAATGCCTTTCACTTGTTGTGAATATTAGTGTTGATTACTTTACCATTTGGTGTTTCTTAAGTAATTTTCAACACAAACTAACCTGTCTTTTTCTTTGGCAATACAGAAATGCATTAAAACTGACTTCACACCATGTTGTCTTCGTACATTTTCATAATAAGAAAATGATCCATTAATGCCATTCTTAGAAAAATATGATTTGACCATGGTTTCTTTTTCACAAACAGTTCCATTGTATTTTTATCTCACTGTGAAACAGCAGCAACAGAGTGGAACAGCAGCAACAGAGTGGAACAGTAACAAAAGATTGGAACAGTAACAACAGAGTAATAAGAGTAGGTTCCTATATTAGAAACAATGTTGTTCGATGTGTTTGATCTGGATGCTTACAGTATGTATACTTAGAACAGCAATATAAAAAAGTACTTTGCTCCTAGCAGCAACATGAATGGACTTATTGGTATATTTAGAGAGATGCTCTAGCAGGTAGTAAATACTATCACAAAAAAAGATGTTAGTTGAAATATTTTTCCTCAAATTACTAAAATATTAAAACACTGGTCCTACATATGAGATATTAAGTTCTCTCAGTCTACTAAGTTCTGTTTGTTGTTAATTGGCTTTTAATTGATTTGTGAAGGTTTTGTTGGGACAGTGTTTATTACATCAGTACAAACACTTAAATAAGAATTGACTTACTTATATGAAGTGGTTTTTATTCTAAGCATTTCATCTTGTCAGATGTTTTAAGAATGGTGTATTAGCATTATTTAAAAAAGCTATAGGCGAATAATTAAGACCAATATCAGCCAGCTCCTGTTGTATTATGGGGAGAAAAAGTGTAGGTCATATTTTGTATTTGTCTAATCAGTGAATGAGACAATCAATTTCCTTGCATATATTCTTGATTAATTCTACTTATTAAACCTTACATTGATTTTTTACCTTATTCTGATGCACTTTTTATATGAGTACATTATTATGTTGATAATATAAAGAATGCTACTGTTCAAGCTTTTTTGGGGGAAAAAAGTGGGACATTCTATCTCATCCAAATTTGAAATGTTATGTCATTTATGCAATGTGTTGAAAATGTCAGTGGAATAATAAATATGTAAAATAAAATGTTGTATTTCTATTGAATCCTTTGATTCCCGTGACTGTGTAAAGGACAGTATATCCATATGCTCTGTAAGGGTGGTGGTAAGTTCACTTTTTAACACATGAAGGACATTTTGGCAATATAACTGCATGCTTGAACATAACTTACAGAACACACTGTTTATTACACAACTAAATTGCAACTGATATGAGATCAGACAAGGTTAATTAGCTCGCCCTCACTCGCACTGGGATTGTAATGCCTGCCTCAGCGTCTCAATGGCAATCTTGTTTGGTTTCCATTTCCACTGGTCACAGAGACGTCTGTGGGAACAGATGAAAAAACTTGCAGAAATTGTACCACCGGGGAACACACATTGTGGTCGGATTATAACCTTTCACTGTCCTGCAAGAAATTCATCCATTAAAAAGTGTTCACAAGCGAACCGAGCAAAATGTTTAATGCAATCTCCTGCATGCAAAGTATTAAAGTAGACACAGCTCTGAACAGGTCAGAATCTGAAGAAATATTTCTTAACATCCATTTCTTTTGTTAACGAAAAATCAAAATAGGGTTTCCCATTGTGAGAAGTGACTTAAACTAGTTAGATAAAAAAGACAATACCTTTCCGGCTGTACTGTACAGGTGTTTTCAATTTATCATGGCCATTAAAAGATAGCGGGTGGCGGACAAAATCCCAAACAAAATCCCTTTCGTTTATTTTGGCATATGCACACAACAAAAAATACCTCAAAGTTGGATTTTTATAAAAATAAATCCCCTGTTAGTAAAATTATATTTACGAGATTTGTGTGAAACCCAATAGAAATTGTGGAAAATGTACAGGAGGGAGGCTTTGTGTATCGGTAACTAAGGGCTCGCAGAAGTCTTAACTCGGTATGGCAATGGGCCCAAGAGATTCCCAAATGTGGCTGCATTAACAGTGGCATAGGTTCCCTGGATCGCATGTAATATTTTGAGATTTTCACTCTTTAGCTTGTAGAACTGGCTTAAGTTCCAGACTCGTTATTTGACATCTAGCCTCGAACCCAGTACTGTTCTATGGGGCTTTTCTTGCTTGATTCTCTGGCTTTTGCTTCTAAGGACCAAGACGATTTCCGTGTCAGTACGACCTGATACTGCCGAGTTGTTACAAATAAGTAGAAATATAACCCCTGCACTATGGAAACAAAAGCTAAGAGATATCCTGTCGTTGCTCCTAATGCCCATTCGGTGCAGACTATTAGAGCTAGATGATCGTTATCGAATAATTGTTTAGGCTTTAATATACCATTGAATACTCTTAAGTACATGTAATATTAAGCATATTACTAAAGTTATAATAAAGTCATGATATATATTATATGAGAATACGATATGGGAAAGCAGATTTATGGGAATTTTACTTTTTTTTATAAGAAAATTTAAAGATCACAGTGGGTCAGAAAGTTGAGGTTTATTTGCACTGAATAAATATAGTGAAAATAGAAAAAAAAAATTGCTTTGTTCACATAAATTACAAAAATGACTTAAAAGCTTTTATTTCAACGAAAAAAATACCTTTTTATTAAAAAAATCTGTAAGTATCGTTTGCATAATAAAACATTGTTATCGTATGTTGTTTCAGGCTATACTTTAACCTTTGATTTGATGAAGATGTGCACAATTCCTGTCAGGGGCCAGGTGGTAAATGGGATTAATGAAATGGTTTATGTATTTGGAGAGTCTATTAGTTGATGTATTGCAGCCATGAGATCACTTTGTACTCCATTTACTATATTTCTTGCTTATTTCATCTTGTACATAGAACAGGTGATTTAAATGTGGGCGAGATAACAAAGATACTATTGAAGCTTTTCATTTCTTTTATGGCCCCGAGGAAGTCAGTCCACTGGGGTCATTACCTGGAGAAGGTACCTGTTCACTTTACCGCACCGACTTTAACACGTAGCTTCAAAAAAATACATGTTGGACAAAAGTATCTTTTTGCAACTACGCATTATAAACTATCTACATTTAATTATTAAATGTGGTATCCAACAGTTTGGACTCCATGTTTTTCTCTCAAGCATCAAGAAAAAGTATTGTTACATGTAAAGGTGGCGAGGAATTCTGCTTACTGATGCTCTACATCTAAGTGAAACGTAATACTGTACTGCCATTGCATTGATTTTCTATCTAAGCCATGCTTAAAGGTGGTATCCGACAAATATTTTCTCAAATAACCAAAAAAGTCATTGGAAACAGAAAACGTCTTGCAAAGTGCTGTTCATTGATGCCAAAGATCTTTGTGAACAGTCAAGGATAAATCCCCTCTTGTCATTACAGACAGGTGTTTCCTATCCGAGCCACGCTGCATAGATAGCTATTTTTAAACTTAGAAAACCATGTGACCACTTCCTTCTATCCCGTCATACGGGTAATTCGCTATGACGTCGATATCTATTATAAGCAGAGACCACTATTGCGCTTGTTGTTGAGTTGGAAAGATTGAACATTTAGAGATTTTTTTAGTGATTAGTACAATCTAACAATAAAGTTAGTGTTCATAATTGTCTTATAATGACTAAAGTATGGATTTATGCAAAAAGTATGACCAAGTTCCCTAAAGCGGTGGTTAGATATTGGTACGTGTATTTAATACGGGCAAACTGTCGGATACCACCTTTAACAGTTAGCTATTTTTTAAACTGACCAAACCACGTGACCACTTACTTTTGATATCACATTTTGCCATCAACCAGGTTATATGTTGTGACGTCGATACCTTTTTATAGCAGATCCCCATCGTGCTGATTTATAGATTTGGGAAGAATGAACAGTCAGAGCGATTTTTTTCCTGATTAGTACTGTCTAAAATTGATGTAGTGTTCAAAATCGCCTTTGTTTACTCTACAGTGTTAGTTTGTGTAGAAATCATGCCCGGATTTCCCCAAACAGGCATAATATATTGTTACAAGTTTTTGAAATAAGCAAACTGTCGGATAACGCCTTTAATATGCTATATGCATTATTAAAAAAAATTAAAATCCGTTTCTTTTTGGTGACCACTTGATGCATTGGCTACTGCCATAATTCTGGAACATAGCAGCAGATAGTACGGACAAGTTTCCAGCATTATATAGAGGTAATATTGAAAACAATTGATATTAATCCATTTTAAATATAGTGGGATCCACTTTGGTCTCAATTTCACTGTCACTAACTGAATTATTAATGTCTAAATCAGGTGGGACAGAGTGAACAACTGACACAGGTTTACTAACATTTTGGCAATTTCTGTCAATGTACAATTTCAACATCTTAACATGGCACATTTGTTTTTGTTTTCGCCTCCCAGGAGTGAGTATTATGTAATTTAGGTCACTGACTTTCTTCTCAACAATGTAAGGCTCAAAGTATGTAGCTTGTTATGGTTTTCCTTTGATTGGCAATAATGCAATAACCTGGTCACCTGGTTTGAAAGATCTAGTTTGAGTATTGATATATCTTTCTTTCATTTTATCTTGGGCCGCTTTGAGATTTGAACTTGCTAATTCACAAGCTTTTGATAACCTTTCTCGGAAATCAGATACATACTTCAACAAGTTCAATGATGACTCATCATCAGACAGGAACTTCTTAAGAAGTTTTAACGGTCCACGAACAGAATGACCAAACACAAGCTCAAATGGACTAAATCCAAGAGACTCCTGTAATGACTCCCTAACTACAAACAAGAGCAATGGGATTCCATCATCCCAGCTTTTGTCTGTGTCAAAGCAATAAGTACGAATCATGTTTTTCAATGTCTGGAGAAACCTCTCTGAGGCACCAATCTCCTCACAGCGATTACGTCACGCGTTGCTACTTAAATCTCTGCCCCCAGCAAGGAACACGTGACGATAGAGTATCACGTGAAGTAAACATGGCGGCCTCCATAAACACGCCACGTTTGACTTTCACAATTTCATATTTCTTCATATTTTAAGTTACTTTTTATTTTTAATATGATAAATTAATATTATTAAAGGAAAGATACTATGTTTTGAGGAGACAAGTCCAGAAAAAATAAAATTAAAAAAAAACACTATCCGCCTGTATTTGGGCGAAAAAACTTACTGGTGGCAGTGGTATACTGTACTGTCAAGGGAAGTAATCACTGCGGGGAGTTTGCTGAGGCACATTGGCTTTCAGGATGCATGGGTATATTAACGATTCGCCACAACAACGATTCGCCACGTAACGATTCGCCACACTTATATAACGATTCGCCACAGTAGTAAAATTATTGGCAACATGTGTGATAAATGATATTGATACGGAAAGTACTTGTTAATTGGCACTTATTTTTTTTTTATCTCTGTATAGGGAGGGTTACACAATAACTGTCATTCTAGTAAATATTTTTATTCTTAATTCAATGTTAAATAATAATTAAAAATACCAAACATCACAGCATGAATTAAATATAGTCACAAGGTAATAAGAGCATATGAATTTATGAATGAAATAAGTGAACATGAATGAAAATTCATGACCTGCTGAAATATACCAGACATGAATTTCGAACCTTGGTCCGATTGAACTGACTTAGGGAGGCAAATAAATGTGAAGAATTTGACAAGAGCCTTGACAATCGATTTTGACTGAATATTCCTTAAAGGTATTGCTTCAGGAAAACGTATCGAAGCACACATGATACAGATTTCCTGACTTTGTCTCAGGCAAAAATCCAACGCAGTCTATGATAATCCGACTAAACGGTTCCTCAAATGGGCTATAACGGAGCTTTTGGGAATACTTTGATTTAAATTACCAACCATTTGACAAGAGTTGCAGAACTGAGACACATCAGACTTAAGGCCTGGCCAGTGGAAGCGGCTTATGATCATATTGTGAGTCTTTCTGATACCTAAATGACCAGACATAGGTGATTCATGAGCAAGACTTAAAATTTCCCGTCTGTACTGACGGGGAACCACAATCTGATGGTTAACCGCCCAATCACCATCAACTGCAACATGTAGTGGTCTCCATTTTCTCATCAAAACACCATTCCGTACATAATAACCGACCTGCACACATGAAATCTCATTCTCAGGTAAAACCTTCTCGAACAAGCAAGAAATATCAGGACCATTGTGTTGGTCCTGAACAAGTTGTGACCTTGACCGTTTATCATCAAATTTGTCATCGTATGAATGACCATCAGTTGAAAATGTTGACATATCAGAATGTGACAAACTCACATGTTTAAGGAACGGGTCATAAGCCTCGTTGTAAATCTTACCTGTGAAAGTGTCATCCAAGTCAACATTAGAAGTGACATTTTTGTCAACGGCGTTTTTAGCCAAACTCTGGATAGCTTTGCTAGCCATAGAACGAGTAACTGCACAAGAAGGATAAAGATCGGGAATTTCCTGTTCAGCAGGATCAGGACGTTTGTCCATGATAGGTGTGTCAGTTACCAGTGGGTTTACCAAGACCTTATCTCCAGCTAAGTCGTTGCCTAGCAACAAACGGACACTCTCAAAAGGTAATGAAGATCTAAGACCGACAGACACTTAACCACTAACTAAAGTGGGAGACAAAACAATGTTATGGAGAGGAACAGTTAAAGAACCACACTCTACACCCTGAATAACAACACTAACTCCAGAGAAGGTCTTCTCGGAAAACGGCAGAGTATCTGCCAAAATAAAAGTTTGGGCGCCCCTGTGTCTCTTAATATCTTAATAGGGGTAGGCGGGCAAGAATCACCTGGAAGTGATACAAAACCATTTAACATAAATTGCTCATAACTATCCATAACAGAGTCAGAATTGGGTTTTGAAATCTCAATGGTATGAAAAGGCTCTTTTGCCTTTGGCAAGAAATCAGGTTTGTTAGCCTGATCAATAGTGTCAACTTCGACACAAGTCTGTGGCCTTGACTTGAAAGTGGTGAGGCCTGTTGGCTTGTATCCACCACTTGACTGCTTCTCCTTTAATTTGAAACAGGTGACCAGTTTTCTTGCAATAATTGCAAGAAACATTAGATAAGGTATTTCGTTCACCGGACGGTTTTTGTCTGTGTGAACTGAATTGACTTGAAAAGCCAGTAGAATTACTCTTGTGTTTTAACTTAGCATTTTCATGTGGACATGAATTGGTATTTCTTGTAGTGCAAAGTGTAGATGTGAAGTTTGGTTTAGGAACAAATAAGACCTTGTGAGTCAAAGAATAGTCATCAGCCAAACGAGCAGCTTCATCTAAAGTTTCAACTTGCTTTTCATCATTGAAGGGCTTACTTTCAGCTTGGATGCAGCGTTTGAACTCTACAATAAGCATAAGCTGCCGTTATTTTGCATGGTATTGTTCTATTCCTTTAGATCAACACCATCGGTCAAATAATTGTGTTTTTGTTCTTGCAAACTCAACATGTGTTTGATTAGTTTCTTTTTTACAATTCCTAATTTTTTGTCTATACGCCTCAGGGGCCAGTTCGTAGCCTTTAAGGGTGTAATCTTTGACAATATCATAGTTAGAACACTGTTCAATGCTTAACTGTGTGTAGATTTTACGTGCTTAACCTAACAGAACATATTTCAGAAGTAAAGTCCAGTGCTCTTTTTGCCATTTCAAGTTATCTGCAACTTTCTTAAAATGTAAAAAGTATTTGTCAACATCTTTTTTTTTAAATGGGGGAACAAGTCTAAAATTCTTTGACACATCAAATGCTTTATTTTGAATGGGTGTCTGATCCGCTCTTTCTAGTTTCTTCAATTTTAACTGAAACTGCCTGTCTCGTTCTCTTTCTTCCCGCTCTTTTTCTCTTTCTCGTTCTTTTTCTCTTTCTCAAGGATATGTTTGTTCATAAGAATACAAGTCGATATAGATTGCGTTCACAGAGTGATGTCAACTTTCATATTCCCAGACGGCGTACAAAACTTGCAGACCGGTCATTAGCTGTAGTTGGCGCAAAACTGTGGAATAATCTTCCAAGCTCTCTTAAAAACATTCAATGTGAAGTAACATTTAGGGCTCGACTCAAAACACACTTGTTCCAACAGTTTCACAATTAATCTTGCGGCATTTCCAGTCTCACTGATTTAGAAAACTGTGTTTATCATAGTGTACATAGTGTTGTTCTTAACATGATTTAAAATCTTAGGACTTGTGTGAAGCGCAATAGAATATGTCTACATAATTTTTGCGCTATATAAATGCCATGTAATTGTAAATTGTAATTGTAATTCTCGTTCTCTTTCTCGTTCTCTCTCTTCTCGTTCTTTTTCTCTTTCTCTCTCTTCTCGTTCTCTTTCTCGTTCCATTTTCTTTTCTTCCAACTTAAATCTTTCTAATTCAATTCGCTCTTCTCTTTCCATTCTTAATTTCTCTAATTGCAATTTTAATTCTTAGTCCTGGTCTGACACATCTTCCTTTACAAACGACATAAAGTCAGTCGAAAATATGTTGTCGTCAATCAAAATTTGAATAAGCATGTAGCAAATAGCCTGTTTTCGCCTGGATGCTTTAATTCCAGGAACAATATAATGAGCCGCGATGTCCAGCAAATCAGACCTTTTGGCCAAATTAAACTCCTCCTGGGTAGGCGACTTTACAAAATTTTCCAAATTAAATGCCATGGTAGCTTGTTGCTAGTTTGTAGAAATATTTGTTTACAAAAAAAAATCGAATAAAAAAAAATACACAAAAATAGCAGAGTGATCCTTTAATGTTTCAAATCCCGGACGAGCCACCAATTTCGGTGTCGCTATTTAAGATTTATTTATAAAATGGCGCGTTGACTCAACGACGAAATGGTGTAACAGAAAGAACAAGCCAGCAACAAACTAGTACAATACTGTTTTATTTTAATAAATAATAAAATCTATGGCGTGACGAGGGCGCCTTCATAGGATTTTGAGGCTTTTTTTAGAGCACTCCCGTCTGACGGTTGTTTTGTTTGTCCGATTCTTCACATATATATACCCCTCATGGAGTATTTTCTTGGAGCCAGTTTTTTTGTTAGAATAACCATCTTTGGAATGATGGTGTTTTGCTGCGTTGAGACTTATATTCTAACAAATATTTCAGTTTGAAATAAGAGTAAAGCATGTTACCATTAAAGAACAGTGTGTTGGCCAATTTAAGGATTTTCGCAACTTTGGTCACAGCGTGTGTTATTAAAATCAAGTGGAATAGTGTTAATTATTTGTGCAATTTGTTAGGATAAACAGTTTGTTTGGTTCACAGGTTCATTATTAACAACACAGAAAATGATCTTGCTTGTAATGATTGACTTTCAGTATTTAATTACAGTAAGGTTTTATAACAATAACGAAATTGATTTGTTTGTTACGAAAATCGTTTTATATTTAATTGCATAAATGTGATGTTCATATGCGTTCACGTTAAATACAATATCTGTACATATCTGTATTGACACAATATAACATATTCTGAATTCTTAACTTCTTTCCTCGCGTACATATACAAGAAAATCATTTTAAAATATGTACGGTACCTGTGGGAAATAAAAACACACACGAAATGTACGTCTTTTCTGACGTTTATATACTTAAAAGTCAATAATGAAATGAAAAAGAAAAACGAAATTTAAGTCTTTTTTGAAATTCATATACTTTTAAGTCAATAATGAAATTATGAAACATTTTGTTATCTTGAGCGAATTATAACCCGCTTTGTTTAACAAATGGTGATAGACTTTGGTAAAATACGGATGGAGATTTGTCCGGGTGTGCAAACTCATGAACGGAGAATTGTCCGCCTGTGCAAATTTCACGAACGGAGAAATGTCCGGACGGAGATTTGTCTGGACCCCGTATTCGAATAATATTCGAATATTCAAAACAAATTTGAATCAGAGTGACACATAACAAAATAATTCGGCCTAACATGTATCACGCGTTATATATATATTCTTTGAGTGTTTACATTACTCACCTAACTTTATGCAGAAGAGCAAGTAGAATTATGACCCATTCCTAGCTAAATAATAATCTAGTATCTATACAGTATATCTATCTAGTATCTATACAGTATATCTATCAAGACTCTATAAAGTATATCTATCTAATATATACACTATATCTATCTGGTATCTATACACTATATCTATCTAGTATCTATATATAAAGCATATCTATATAGAATCTATGCAGTATATCTATCTAATATATATAATGTATATCTATCTAGACTCTATAAAGTATATCTATCTAATATCTATAAAAGTAATGTATAACGATCGTTTGGACAACATGTCTTGGCAGCTGGACCTGCTGCCCTGCTTCTGTCACGTGTCATATGACGTCACCATGAGATTCAGGGCAATGGGTGGTTTAACATGAACAGTGGCTTCATTCACACGTGTACGACTGTCACATAACAATAGGTTGGCTGCACCAAGTGGACCGAGATTGTCACGATACTTGTTAATGGCGGCAATAGCCGTTTATGTCATTTGCATCATCTATTCCACGTTTGGTAAAGAACCCCGAAGGTAATAGTATTAATACAGCAGGATTCTCGGTTCGTGCTTCGGTCTTCCTACAGCGTCAATTAGCTCAAGCACATTTAAATAAAGTTAGCTTGCCCTTAGAGAAAACCCAATCAAATAATAAAACTGGCGCATTTTGAACAATGCCCTGAATATCCACATCAGATTTAATAGTCAAACGCAAGTTTTCAGCGTCCATTTTGTGCTCCTTTTAGCAGTGTTTTTAAAGGTTTATCGCATTTATTCATTATCATTAAATTTAGTAGAGATTTTGAACAGATACAAGCGAACAAATAAGCATCATTCAACAATGTTATTCTACAAAACTATTGCAGAAATAGGCAAAACATACAATTATTAATTCGAAAGTTATAAATTATAAGACCGAAATGACAGCCCATAAGTAAGGAGTCCTATGTGATAAGTCATTAGACTTATTTTATATAAAATTTACTTGATGAGGTACGAAAATGCATTAAAAGTATTTAATATTTAACAAAAATGCACTGTAAGTACATTTATATAGTTCATGTTTATTAAATATGTATTACTCAGAGTTTATTAGCGCACCTGATAAAGGGCATTTAACTTGCTTAATTAAACTCATAAAAAGTTCGCATTCTAGTTGTCACATACTTTTTTAACAAAAGGTCACAGCTTAATGCTTGCACATAACTTTGTTTTATAACGCCACTTTGTACGATAGTATAAAGATGAGAGTAGATGACATCGTGTAATTAATGATCACGCCACGGGCAAATTTACAAATGTCATTCATATCCTCTCACAGCTGTATCGTTGATGTGTTTTTTAAATGTTTTCTTTTACTTTTAATATTAAAGAAAGAAATGTTTAAAAACTCTTAAGTGGTCTGAAATCTATGAACGATGTTGATCACAAGTGCTGGAAGTTTATTAAAAGTAATTAAAGTAATAAATCAGGTCTTATTCTCCGTGAAAATGGTGTTTTACCTTTTACAGAGGTTTTAAAAGTACTTGATATCAGAAGAAGATATCAGAAGAAGACACCATTTATGCATTGGCGCTGATAGCAAGAAATTAAAATGAAAGCAACATGAAGCGTTTACTTTTGTTCAAGATATAACCACTCTTTTTAATAGCATGTATATCTTTATTTCCTCCAATTATAGGAAAGGTGTACAGGATATACATATAGAAATGGTAACTTGAGATCCCCAGTGTAACACGTGTTACCAAACGTACAACTACTAAGGGCAACTTGGGATCCCCAATGTAACACGTGTTACCAAACGTACAACTACTAAGGGCAACATGGGATCCCCAATGTAACATGTGTTACCAAACGTACAACTACTAAGGGCAACTTGGGATCCCAAATGTAACACATATTACCAAACGTGCATCTCGTTAGCACAACTTGGGATCCCCAATGTAACACATATTACCAAACGTACACCTAGTAACGTAACTTGAGATCGCCAATGTAACACGTATTACCAAACGTTCATCTAGTTACGGCAACTTGGGATCCCCAATGTAACACATATTACCAAACGTTCATCTAGTTAGGGCAACTTGGGATCCCCAATGTAACACGTATTACCAAACGTTCATCTAGTTAGCACAACTTGGGATCCCCCATGTAACACATATTACCAAACGTACACCTAGTAACGTAACTTGAGATCGCCAATGTAACACGTATTACCAAACGTTCATCTAGTTAGGGAAACTTGAGATCCCCCATGTAACACATATTACCAAACGTTTATCTAGTTAGCACAACTTGGGATCCCCCATGTAACATATATTACCAAACGTACACCTAGTAACGTAACTTGAGATCGCCAATGTAACACGTGTTACCAAACGTTCATCTAGTTATGGCAACTTGGGATCCCCAATGTAACACATATTACCAAACGTACATCTAGTAACGAAACTTGAGATCCCCAATGTAACACGTGTTACCAAACGTACATCTAAATATGGTAACTTGGGATCCGCAATGTATCACATATTACCAAACGTTCATCCAGTAATGCCATCTTAGGATCCTCAATGTAACGCGTATTACCAAACGTACATCTAGTAATGGCAACTTGGGATCCCCAATGTAACACGTATTACCAAATGTTCATCTAGTTATGGTAACTTGGGATCCGCAATGTATCACATATTACCAAACGTACATCCAGTAATGCCATCTTAGGATCCCCAATGTAACGCGTATTACCAAACGTACATCTAGTTATGGCAACTTGGGATCCCCCATGTAACACGTATTACCAATCGTACATCTAGTTATGGCAACTTGAGATCCCCAATGTAACACGTATTACCAATCGTACATCTAGTTATGGCAACTTGGGATCCCCCATGTAACACGTATTACCAATCGTACATCTAGTTATGGCAACTTGGGATCCCCAATGTAACACGTATTACCAATCGTACATCTAGTTATGGCAACTTGAGATCCCCAATGTAACACGTATTACCAATCGTACATCTAGTTATGGCAACTTGGGATCCCCAATGTAACACGTATTACCAATCGTACATCTAGTTATGGCAACTTGGGATCCCCAATGTAACACATTTTACCAAACGTACATCTAGTTATGGCAACTTGGGATCCCCAATGTAACACGTATTACTAAACGTACATCTAGTAACGTTACTTGGGATCCCCAATGTAACACGTATTATCCAACGTACATCCAGTAACGTGACTTGAGAACCCAAATGTAACACGCATTTCCAAACGTGCATTTAACTTTTGCTTTTAGAATAAGCAGTTGTTTTTTAGTTATTTATACAACATCTATAACACCTGGCCGTATGTTTTGTTTTTGTGTTCACTTTCGAAGCCACGACTATAGATGTAAAACCCTAAGAATGTGTTTAGTGTATTAACAAATACATGGTAAGTTATGGCTTTAAGTTGTCATTAGTTGTATTGCACTATAAACGGCAAAAGGAAATTGACACAAAAAATCTCAATGTGTTTAGCGAGAAATGGACCATAGCATATAATCATTACAACAGCGGCAATTAAAATAATACATATTCAAAGGAGATGTTACGGCTTTTGCCGTCGGCTGCAGAGAGTGTTTGTCAGTGTGTATCCGTGGATTGACATTGACAACAATGATATGCTTACATATACGCGTGTGTATCCATCTGCATACGCAGGGTTATCGTCCATTGTTCCCCACATATACCTATAAAGGTTCCCTTTATTAATATTATTGACGCAAATAAGATACAGTGGCTTCTTATGTTTTCAGGACTCAAATTAAAAATATTACGTTTGTTCTGGAAATTTCAGGTTGCTTGAATAATTTTTGCAACAACCATTTTTTTTTATTTTCTTCAATTTTTATGCAAGGCAGATAACTACGCGAAATTGAACTAGAGCACTGTATATCTATAACATGGACATAGATACAAAAGTAAATTATTGCCGACATTATAAGTTAACAATATTTAAAGAATTCATCTCTGCTCTACTTATTATCGATAGCTAAGTGAAAAGCGATTTAAAACTTCTTCTTTTTTTCAAATTACTGCCCGACGTTGTACCCGACGTCATACTGAGTCACGTGGCCCAAAATAATCTGAGCCTGTTTTTGATGCTCGCATTAAAGGTGGTATCCGACAGTTTTTCTACATCTCATATATGTAACAGTATCGGTGAATAAGAACGATTAGGATTCTTGCTTAAAATAGACACCAACGTAAAAGCAGATGACGTGGGTGAACTAAAACGTTAGTGGTCACATGGTTTTCTTGGTTTAAATATAGCTTACTGTGCAGCATGGTTGAGATAGGAAATACATGTTTGTAATGACGATTGTGGCGTTATGGTTCACTATTCCGACAGATATAGGACATCAATAAACAGCATTTTACGAGATCTATCCACAAAACAATGGTTGACTTAGATTTATAATGAAAATATTTTTGGTCGGATACCACCTTTAAATTCTTTTTAAGATCGTGTTTTCCCTATAACGGCTAACAGCAACAAGGAAGTAACACATCAGTGTGTGTGCCTGCGTGTGTGTCGAATTTTCTTGTTCGATGATAAGTTGATAATGTAAAATACAACGCGCGCATGAATACATTCGTATCGTACAAGGGGTAAATGCTGACAGGCCTGCACACTTTCCTAATGATGTTTACTAGCGAATGTTAATACATTTGTTTATTCTTACATTTTTAAAAACTATTATATTCATTCGTACTTTCATAGAAACAAAGAAAAGCAAACATGCGGCGGCAAACTTCCGTGTCTTTGACGTCATTCGTCTGTCTGGCGTTGGTCGTGACCTCATGCTTTGGCTGTTTGTGCATCCCTAAGTCGTTTGATGAGATGTTCTGCAGCACAACGTATGTTGTCCGTGTGGAGGTACTGGACAGAGAAACCATCCTGTTCCCCGACGATACCTACCAGGAGTTCGTAGAGTTTGGCAATGTTGGATACAGCAACAAAGCCATACGCCATCAGATGGTTGATATCAAAGACTTCGTAAAGTAAGTTTCTTTGCATATAACCTGATCCACTGACCCAGTCAAGGATTTGGGAATACTTCAGAGAACCGCAGCCTATTTGGGCTGGCCAGTGGGTCAGAGCGGGGCTTGTGGGTCTGAGTGGGGCTAGTGGCTCAGATCGGGGCCAGTGGGTCAGAGCTGTGAATTATTATCAAATCATATGTTGTTGTTTTTTAAAACCACTCGTATACTTATGTTCCTTATTTTAAGGGGGAAATAATCTACACTTTAGCCTCTCTTTTTAGACATGTAAGGAGGTACATGAAATAAGGTACTGTTAACGATCCATTTCAGACACATCTTTGGCATACGATCTTTAAGCCAGGCATGTGCAACATGGCGGGTCACGATAAAATCCGAAAAAGGATGTGCTGACCCTTTCTAAATTAGTTCAACACACGCACACACACGCACGCACATAAGGCAAAATCTTATTGAACGAATCGTTATATGTTTTAAAAAGCCGTGTATCGAGTGTAAACCCTAAATAAAACACTGCAAAAACAACATCAACAACAGCTAATGTTTCAGGTCTCCGCCATGCTTCAAGTGCAATGACGTGACCCCTATTCTTCAGACGAATGTAGAGGGTGCTCTTTGTGGAGTGTTACTTAATAAGGGCACATACCTACTGGGGGTAAATGTGGTATCGAACCCGGCTCCTCTGTTCCAGCCCAGGATTCTCTCACACAATCTTTGCAGCTTCAGAGTTAACCTGGATGCCAACCCTGAACCTACATTACCCGACTGCAAGGTTTGTGGAAATACATTAATATGCTTTATTTGCTTTAATCATTTAATACAAAAGGCAATATGGTCATGTATATGGGCCCACTGTTGCGCTACCCGATAGGTGGCACAGCAATCACACTGTCCGTACATAAGTCAATGTGTCGTACTTCTATCTGTCAGTCTGACTGTCTGTCTCTCCTCTTTCATTGCCGCAGTATATTTTTGAATTACTACAATCGTACGAACACCTGAAGGTTTGTCTTTCAGTACATTTACAAGTGCAACCATTAAGGTAAAGGTCACATTACAGATTAAATATAAGGTGATGTCATTCAAATGACTATTCGTAAAGTTTTAGTACCTTGGCCATAATTGTCTCATCTTTTACAGGTAGTTCATCTAACTTCACCACTTACTGACATATTGTACGATAAGAGGGTGAGTCCCGCATGTTATATGCACACACAGCCATCAGTGCCAAGGTCATTTAAGGCCATTGTAACTGAAGTTGCAAGGTCAATGACATTTCTGGTTCTTTCTAAATCTAATGTAAACTTTTGCAGAAATAAATGTGAAAGAAAAAAGATAGAAAGAAAGGGGTAAGCCGAGCTAAGATTCAAACCTCAATCCGACCATGTGCGCCCCCTACTAGGTTTCACCGGATGTTGTATTTCTATGCGCGCTAATTTATTTTAAAGTCGATTGACATTAATTGTTATATTTTATAATCGCATTTGCATCTAATTTAAACAGGTTTAGCATACTACTAATGTAAACATTTGGTGATTCTGGTGATTTTGGTGAGTTAAACTGTGCGACTCTGCCTTTCGTTGCACATACTTTCATGGAAATAGGTACCACTACTTTCTGTTACGCTAGCACTAGTCGAACTTTGTAACGATGGCTACAGTAAGCTGTTACACTTTGTGCTGTGAATACAACAAGGAGACCGTGACATGATTTACAATTGTAAGTTCAGAGACTTAAGGCATACCGGCTTGATAAAACGCTCTTAAGACTCGGTCGTAAATAACGGAGTTTGGCTAGTTTTTGTTGTAATGTCATGTTCTTTTTTATTGAAAGGGACCTAAAATCGATCAACAGATCCTGGTGACAATATATCTTTTTTAAAGTGAGACCAAACTGTAACGGTTTTTGGTTTGTAACTGTTTTTTTCTTAAAAAATATAAAATGTATTAACATTTTCCTTCATTGCCAGATTTTGCTAGTGCAGTGCCCTACCATCTTCCCACCATCCGCATTTATCGTATTTTTGTGTTAATTTCGTGTTTTTCGTGTATTGTTACTGTTTTGTACTGGCCGATTTAAAAACTGCACTTTAGTATACCACATAATATCAATGACATTGCACCTTACACTACCATGGTTGGATAAAAATTATACTTGATAACTAATTACATTAAATTAGTGATGCATCACACCACACACGCTTAACAGAGATATTAAGTGCAAATATTGCTACAGTATCGTTTAGCGAAGCGTTTTATTTGGCGAAGTCGCTTGCGTCTCCGTTCAGTGTTATGAGAGCTAAATTTAAGAAGCACACAGGATTGACCCTACCAGATCTTGACAACTCGCTGTCAGTTATTCGTGCCTGGAAAGAAAAAGTGCGTTTACCGAAGAAATAAATATGTCTAAAGAGACTTTACGCTTCAAATGTTAACAGTAATATTGTTATCTGTTTAAAATGAAAGTTATATCGTGAAATTCAAATGCATTTATAAATAAAATGCATATTTATGAATGAAAAATGCCGCGTACGAATATCACTTATAGCCTATAAGAAATTGTCGAAATGGGGAGGGAACTGTTTTTAGAATAGGTGTTCCACTGACTTTGCATCATCTACTAGGCCGAGATATTTGCCCGTTCCATTTACTAGTCGCATCGCAATTAACGAAATTGCAGTTCGCAAAATCCGATGTCCCGCTTGCGATTTTTCTAAACAGAGCGTTTCATCAAAACAACTGCAACTTTCATTTAGTGATTTTAACATTCATCAGTGAAAATAAAGCTCAGTCTAAAAATAAAGTTGAAAAACACGGTAATTTGAAGCAATTCCGAATCCCGAATGGCAGAAAGATCGATTCAAGATGGTCGAAATTCCCTTCGTTGAGTCTTCTTAGACGGGAAACATTAACGAGAGGAATAAGTTCTCACATTTGTGTTGCTGCTTCTTCTTTAACAGGGACGCAAGTTTTGACATCGGAAATCGCACGAAGCAGATGCTGTCACGATTTGCGACATTTATTGAAACGCAAATTGCCAGAAAATATTACACTTGGATAAACTCCCTGAAAATAGCGATGCGGTTTGTTCATAAAACGGGCCTCTGAACCAGGGTATGCAGTAACTTAAGTCAATCGTATCATCTCAGCATCTCAACTTAAGTTAAAATGCAAAATTATATAGTACGTATTGAATGTTTGATAAAATTGGTTTCTATTATAGGATGTTACTTGTTTCCCAGTGTATAATCTGTATCTTAGGTGTTGTTGTTGTTTTGCAGTTAAATGATTGCCAACTTTCTAATTGACATTGCGTTGTACATTTGATTTACTATGGAATAATTTTGAAGAATTACACTGCCAGTATCTACATGCAGATATTCTTTCCCATGTATAAATATATTATTATCTCCGTTAAATATTACATGTTGTGGGTCTGGTAGCGATCACGCCGCATGCCTTACAAATATACAAACAAATATGATATGTCACAGACCGGCCGCAATATCTCAAGCGGCTTGCGGATCGGGAGGTCGCGGGTTCTAACCCCGGCCGGGCCAAACCAGACTTTAAAGTTGGTAGTAGTGGCTTCCCTCCCAACTCTCGGGGCTAAGGGGATAGCATTACGCCTGACTCGTGGGTGTCAGTATAATGGACCGGCCGGGTTCAGTCCCTGGGCACCTCATAAGTGCCCCTGTGCTATAATGATAGAAATGTCGCTGCAATTCATAATGTCACCAACAGTAAATAGCGCTATAGATATAACGTAAGTAAGTAGCAAAGGTTATAATAAATGGCAAAATATAAACATACGTATATAAGTATTTACAGGATGTCCAGGACATGAAAAGTTAAAGCTTTTTTCTCTGAGCATTTAAGTACTTTATAGTGCAGTACATCGAATATTTAAAATATTCTGGAATATGCATTGAAGGGAAATCCGTTAAATGAAAGTTATTACCAAGAATGTAGATATTGCCAAGTTTCAATCACAATACTGAATATTCGTGACAACAATACTGCCAACTCATAATCATAATTCTGCCAAGTCTTAATCACAATGTACTTATAACCTTGTGGAAATGACTAGGTCAGGAATATGATTGTCACTTGTAAAAAAAGGGTTTATAGCATGGAATGCAGAACAAGAAAGTTTATTTATCTAGAAACAAATTACTGTAAGACAGAATTATCAACTTTTTTTATTGCAGGCACTGGCGGTCAGCCCTTGATGTCAGACGCGAACCGGAAATCCTACCCACAGTGCATTGGTTAGGCATTGATTTATAGAATTGAAAGAATGATCCAAAATGATTTTATTGCTTATTCAGACTTAAACTTTAATAAATCCTAGTATTTGTTCTTTCAATCTAGCTATCAACAATAAATGTAAAAATGGCGGAAAGTCTTATTCAAGTAGGGCCCTTTTATTTATATTTTGTTTGAGCAATTACAATAATACAGCTGTGAAAAGTATAATAATTATATTATTCTCATATTTCATGCCCATTTATATGTGCATTTGGCTTAATCGGCTTGAAAAATAACTAGATGTAAATGCAGAAAGTTGGATTTGATGTAATTCTTTTTTCTCCTCTAATTCCTTATAGGTGTCTACAGACTTACCATTTTCTTTAGTTTCCAAACATTATTTTAGTGTCTGTTAAAAAGTTATTGTTGTTTTCTAGTGAAGAATAAATAAATATAAATAAATAGTTATAGGTCAGTGAAGAAGGAAGATACACCCTGTTAGAAGTTCTTTTTACAAGGCTATAATTTACTATATTTTGGCCATTACAATTCCTATAGTTTGATAAAACTATTATTTATGTAATCTTAACTGGACCTGTGTGCTACTCCCATATTTCTGAGATTATTATGAGAAGGTTTCTTAACTGTAAGTGGTTAATTTGTTTTGGACATGTATTGAAAGCATAATGAATTATTATAAACAAAAACAACCAAGGATATTAAACATTTTTGCCCAGTTCATAATAAATTGTATGAAAATTTGATATTCAGTAAAGACTGTAGAACTAATAAAGCAAAATTTTTAGCAACTGATAAAAATATTACCCCAATGTAATCATTGTATGCACATAACAGTATATATAAATAAAATAACAGATCTTATCCCCATTAGTCTTGTTATTTGTTGTAAACTTGCCATCAATGATCAGTCACAGTTTTCTAATAAGTGTGTATTAGTAAGCAGTGTTATTTCTGCTTTCACCCTCCTACCCCATGGCAAAACAAACAATAATTTTGTTACCACTGAAATATCACCAAATTAAACCTCTTTTAAATATTCTTGAACGTGCAAGTCAGAAGTCCTATAAATGTTTCTGTTTTATTCTCTTATAAGGTTTTCCTGGAGGAATGAAGAGTGTTATAAAAGTTTCAGGTAATTTAGCTTTTAGGTAATTTAGCAAGCTACTGAGCCCATATAGTGATGGCTCAACGGAAAAATATTCTAACAAGGTTTTAATATTTTAGATAAGAAAGTAGAAGATAAATCTTTTTTTTTCCCGGTTTTTTTTAACTTGTATTATAATAAAACAATACTTTCTTGCATTTTAACAGGTGCCGTTCAGTATGTGAAAAGGGTATTTATAGACAAGCAAGAAAAAAACTTATGAAACTTCACTAGCATGCTCCTTGCTAAAGCTTGACCTTGATTCAATAACGATTAAAAGCAAGGTTATTAGAGAAACATCGATATAAATAAATATATAGATTTTATGAGCAATAAAATAAAAACATATATGCATGGCACTGTGCAGTGGATTCAAGTTGGTATAATGCATTTTTACAGTCATTTAATTAATACAAAAAATTAGAAATGGTTTATGAAAAATGGTATTGTGCCAAAAGAAGTTTCATATCAAAAGCCGGCATTGGAGTGTCTGAGTTTTTTTTGTGTACAGTTTAAAGATCTTGTTGTTAATCTACATTGTTTACTTCATGTTTACATAAAACTTGCCATTTTCCAAGTCATTAAGCATCTACATACCATGAACATGCTGAATTTCTAGAAACATTTAAATCATGCTTCACTGAAACATCCTTTTTCTGTGTTAGAACATGGTGACAGTTGTAAGAAAAGAGTCGGAACTGGAGGATGGTCGGTCTATATAGTAGGACAGTGAAGATCATGATCTCAGACAACGTGGGTCTGTCCTGGTTACTACATGTACCGGTACTTGTCAAAACATACTGTACTTTAATCCATAAAATGTTGAACATATACATACAGTAAATAATCTGGATTTTCAAATGTAAAACTCTAAAAACTATAATAAACATGTTGCATTATATCGATTTTTGAGCAGTTGTGTTGTATATGGTACTACATAAGACAATCAAATAATGTATATATTTCAATCTTTTAATCTCACTATTCACACAAAATCTCATAAGGAAACACATTCATTAATTCATTATAATAAATATGAAACAATAAATTTATAATGTAATATTCTACATAATTAGTATGAGAATTAAAAATGTAACCTTTGTATACATTTTACTTTATAGTAGCTTAAACTTTTGCACAAACAGTGTGTTCCGTGGTTTGTTTTTCTTCCTTACTTATGCAAAAAATAGAATAGAAAAGTATAGTAACACTAAAATTCTTTTATACACAAGTGTACCAAGTATATATATTAAAACAAGTGGTCAAAATGCCCTAAATATACACCGTTCACCAAAAGATGGTAAATTTATTCAAATCTATCAAAAAAATGTATTGCAAATACCTTATAGCTTGAAGGGAATTCACAATGTCTAAATCTGATGTGTTATAGTACAGATCCACCAGTCATTTACCATGTCTAAATCTGAGCTGCTATAGTACAGATCTTTCAACCAGTCACCATGTCTAAATCTGAGCTGCTATAGTACAGATCCTTCAACCATTCACCATGTCTAAATCTGAGCTGCTAGAG
This sequence comes from Sinonovacula constricta, assembly GCA_007844125.1. Classification (NCBI taxonomy): domain Eukaryota; kingdom Metazoa; phylum Mollusca; class Bivalvia; order Cardiida; family Solecurtidae; genus Sinonovacula; species Sinonovacula constricta. The sequence continues at coordinate 46,442,406 of CM017563.1, read as the reverse complement.
TACAGATCCATCAACCATTCACCATGTCTAAATCTGATGTGCTATAGTACAGATCCATAAGTCATTCACCATGTCTAAATATGAGCTGCAATAGTACAGATCCATCAACCATTCACCAAGTCTAAATCTGAGCTGCTATAGTACAGATCCATCAACCATTCACCATGTCTAAATCTGAGGTGCTATAGTACAGATCCTTCAACCATTTATCATGTCTAAATCTGATGTGCTATAGTACAGATCCATAAGTCATTCACCATGTCTAAATATGAGCTGCAATAGTACAGATCAATCAACCATTCACCAAGTCTAAATCTGAGCTGCTACAGTACAGATCCTTCAACCATTCACCATGTCTAAATCTGAGGTGCTATAGTACAGATCCATCAGTTATTTAATACATATTACCAAACGTACATCTAATAACGTAACTTGAGATCCCCAATGTAACGCATATTACCAAACGTACATCTAGTCATGGCAACTTGAGATCCCCAATGTAATACATATTACCAAACGTACATCTAGTTATGGCAACTTAAGATCCCCAATGTAACACATATTACCAAACGTACATCTAATAACGTAACTTGAGATCCCCAATGTAACGCATATTACCAAACGTACATCTAGTTATGGCAACTTGAGATCCCCAATGTAATACATATTACCAAACGTACATCTAGTTATGGCAACTTAAGATCCCCAATGTAACGCATATTACCAAACGTACATCTAATAATGGCAACTTGAGATCCCCAATGTAACACATATTACCAAACGTACATCTTGTTATGGCAACGTGAGATCCCCAATGTAATACATATTATCATACGTACATCTAATAATGACAACTTGGGATCCCCAATGTAACACATATTACCAAACGTACATCTAATAATGGCAACTTGAGATCCCCAATGTAACACATATTACCAAACGTACATCTAATAATGGCAACTTGAGATCCCCAATGTAATACATATTACCAAACGTACACCTGGTTATGGCAACTTGAGATCCCCTATGTAACACATATTACCAAACGTACATCTAGTTATGGCAACTTGAGATCCCCAATGTAACATATATTACCAAACGTACATCTAATAACGCAACTTGGGATCCCCAATGCAATACATATTACCAAACGTACATCTAATAACGTAACTTAAGATCCCCAATGTAATACATATTACCAAACGTACATCTAGTTATGGCAACTTGAGATCCCCAATGTAACACATATTACCAAACGTACATCTAGTTATGGCAACTTGAGATCCCCAATGTAACACATATTACCAAACGTACATCTAGTTATGGCAACTTGAGATCCCCAATGTAACACATATTACCAAACGTACATCTAATAACGTAACTTGAGATCCCCAATGTTATACATATTACCAAACGTACATCTAACAATGGCAACTTGAGATCCCCAATGTAACACATATTACCAAACGTACATCTAATAATGGCAACTTGAGATCCCCAATGTACCACATATTACCAAACGTACATATAATAATGGCAACTTGAGATCCCCAATGAAACACATATTACCAAACGTATATCTAATAATGGCAACTTGAGATCCCCAATGTAATACATATTACCAAACGTACATCTAATAATGGCAACTTGAGATCCCCAATGTAATACATATTACCAAACGTACATCTAATAATGGCAACTTGAGATCCGCAATGTAACAGATGTTACCAAACGTACATCTAATAATGGCAACTTGAGATCCCCAATGTAATAGGAGTTACCAAACGTACATCGAATAATGGCAACTTGAGATCCCCAATGTAAGAGGTGTTACCAAACGTACATCTAATAATGGCAACTTGAGATCCCCAATGAAATAGGTGTTACCAAACGTACATCTAATAATGGCAACTTGAGATCCCCAATGTAATAGGTGTTACCAAACGTACATCTAATAATGGCAACGTGAGATCGCCAATGTAACAGGTGTCACCAAACGTACATCTAATAATGGCAACTTGAGATCCCCAATGTAACAGGTGTTACCAAACGTACATCTAATAATGGCAACTTGAGATCCCCAATGTAACAGGTGTTACCAAACGTACATCTAATTATGGCAACTTGAGATCCCCAATGTAACAGGTGTTACCAAACGTACATCATATAATGGCAACTTGAGATCCCCAATGTAATACATATTACCAAACGTACATCTAGTTATGGCAACTTGAGATCCCCAATGTAACACATATTACCAAACGAACATCGAATAATGGCAACTTGAGATCCCCAATGTAACACATATTACCAAACGTACATCTAGTTATGGCAACTTGAGATCCCCAATGTAACACGTATTACCAAACGTACATCTGCTAAGGGCAACTTGAGATCCCCAATGTAACACATATTACCAAACGTACATCTAATAATGGCAACTTGGGATCCCCAATGTAATACATAATACCAAACGTACATCTAATAATGGCAACTTGAGATCCCCAATGTAACAGGTGTTACCAAACGTACATGTAATAATCGCAACTTGACATCCCCAATGTAACAGGTGTTACCAAACGTACATCTAATAATGGCAACTTGCGATCCCCAATGTAACAGGTGTTACCAAACGTACATCTAATAATGGCAACTTGAGATCCCCAATGTAATACATATTACCAAACGTACATCTAGTTATGGCAACTTGAGATCCCCAATGTAACACATATTACCAAACGTACATCTAGTTATGGCAACTTGGGATCCCCAATGTATCACATATTACCAAACGTACATCTAATAATGACAACTTGGGATTCTCAATGTAACGCGTATTACCAAATGTACATCTGCTAAGGGCAACTTGGGATCCCCAATGTAACACATATTACCAAACGTACATCTGCTATGGGCAACTTGAGATCCCCAATGTAACACATATCACCAAACGTACATCTAGTTATGGCAACTTGAGATCCCCAATGTAACACATATTACCAAACGTACATCTAATAATGGCAACTTGGGATCCCCAATGTAACACATTTTACCAAACGTACATCTAGTAACGTAACTTGAGATCCCCAATGCAATACATATTACCAAACGTACATGTGCTAAGGGCAACTTGAGATCCCCAATGTAACACATATTACTAAACGTACATCTAGTTATGGCAACTTGAGATCTCCAATGTAACACATATTACCAAACGTACATGTGCTAAGGGCAACTTGAGATCCCCAATGTAACACATATTACCAAACGTACATGTGCTAAGGGCAACTTGAGATCCCCAATGTAACACATATTACTAAACGTACATCTAGTTATGGCAACTTGAGATCTCCAATGTAACAGGTATTACCAAACGTACATCTAGTTATGGCAACTTGAGATCCCCAATGTAACACATATTACCAAACGCACATCTGCTAAGGGCAACTTGGGATCCCCAATGTAATACATATTACAAAACGTACATCTAGTTATGGCAACTTGGGATCCCCAATGTAACAGGTGTTTCCAAACGTACATCTAATAATGGCAACTTGGGATCCCTAATGTAACACGTATTACCAAACGTACATCTAGTTATGGCAACTTGGGATCCCCAATGTAACAGGTGTTACCAAACGTACATCTAATAATGGCAAGTTGGGATCCCAAATGTAACACGTATTACCAAACGTACATCTAGTTATGGCAACTTGGGATCCCCAATGCAATACATTTTACCAAACGTACATCTAGTTATGGCAACTCGGGATCCCAAAATGTAACACGTGTTACCAAACGTACATGTAGTTATGGCAACTTAGGATATCAAATGTAGCACGTATTACCAAACGTACATCTTGTGACAAAACTTGGGATACCCAATGTAACATCTAGTAACGAAACTTGAGATCCCCAATGTAACACATATCACCAAACGTACATCTAGTTATGGCAACTTGAGATCCCCAATGTAACACATATTACCAAACGTACATCTACTTATGGCAACTTGGGATCCCCAATGTATCACATATTACCAAACGTACATCTAATAATGACAACTTGGGATTCTCAATGTAACGCGTATTACCAAACGTACATCTAGTAATGGCAACTTGGGATCCCCAATGTAACGCGTATTACCAAACGTACATCTAATAATGGCAACTTGAGATCCCCAATGTAACACGTATTACCAAACGTCATTTAGTTATGGCAACTTGGGATCCCCAATGTAACAGGTGTTACCAAACGTACATCTAATAATGGCAACTTGGGATCCCAAATGTAACACGTATTACTAAACGAACATCTAGTTATGGCAACTCGGGATCCCCAATGTAACACATATTACCAAACGTACATCTAGTTATGGCAACTTGGGATCCCAAAATGAAACACGTGTTACCGAACGTACATCTAATTATGGCAATTTGGGAGCCTAAATGAAACACGTGTTACCAAACGTACATCAAATAATGACAACTTGAGATCGCCAATGTAACACATATTACTAATCGTACATCTAGTAATGGTAACTTGGGATCCCCAATGTAACGCATATTACCAAACGTACATCTAGTAACGAAACTTGGGATCCCCAATGTAACACATATTACCAAACGTACATCTAGTAACGTTACTTGGGATCCCCAATGTTATACATATTACCAAACGTACACCTAGTAACGTTACTTGGGATCCCCAATGTAACACGTATTACCAAACGTACATCCAGTAACGTAACTTGAGAACCCAAATGTAACACGCATTTCCAAACCTGCATTTAGCTTTTGCTTTTAATATAAGCAGTTGTTTTTTAGTTATTTATACAACATCTGTAACACCTGGCCGTATGTTTTGTTTCTGTGTTCACTTTCGAAGCCACGACTATAGATGTAAAACCCTAAGAATGTGTTTAGTGTATTAACAAATACATGGTAAGTTATGGCTTGAAGTTGTCATTAGTTGTATTGCACTATAAAGGGCAAAAGGAAATTGACACAAAAAATCTCAATGTGTTTAGCGAGAAATGGACCACAGCATATAATCATTACAACAGCGGCAATTAAAATAATACATATTCAAAGGAGATGTTACGGCTTTTGCCGTCGGCTGCAGAGAGTGTTTGTAACAGATGTTTGTTTTTTCATCATCCCCTTTTGTGAATGCTATCATGCTACTTTTATTAATAAGCTATACGCAATCTTATTTGTTTAGTTACAACTTTACAACGCATTTGAACCCTGACATATGTCTACAGAATGACCAGCAAAGAGAACAGTTGTATCTACACAATTTGCAGCTCAGATTGATCAATTCGTGCCCAGCAGGATAATCTTGAGTTAATCGATGCATATCAAACCAAAACATGCCCCTCTCACCTATATAAATATGCCTGCATCTTCCCGCTTCACCAAACCATCGATGACCCACAGGAAGGCGTGAAATAGTTTTCTCGCTAAAACAATTAACGTTGAGATAAATAATTGTTAAAAGTGAATCCTGAGTTAACGGATATACATTGACCAGGTAAGATACCGCACCAATAAGGAGAATACATTATGATTCTGCCATTATTAATCACGATTAAGTGTTCTTGTCAGTTATGAAGTTTCACTCCCCTTTGTCGAAGTTTGGATTATTCGAAGTTTTTCTATAGGTCCTTCGAATTTCGAGGTAATGAAGTCTGACTGTAATTGTAAGTATGGATTTTCTGGAACGTAGTATTTACCATAACCACTTTCAATTTTTTTTATAGGAAGTGTGTTAAGTATTAATCAGACGCAGTAACTATTTGTAAATTGTAAATATATACTGCATGACTTTGGTTTGGTTACGTTTATCTTAACTTTCCACAAACCGATTCTGATCCTATTTTTATCATTATCCAAACATTCCACAAACTGATTCTGACCCTATCGTTTCATTATCCAAATGCTAGGTTATGTGCTAGTACAGTTTTCTAATAATAAAATGTAGTTTATAATAAATAGAATCATATGATTCCTGACTTCTAATGCTACAAAACTAAAATAAATTCGACCAACTACACATATGATAATTTAATATCACTAATTGTATATTTTCTTCTTTTTTTGTAGACAAGCGTATTTCTAAACACGTTTATAAACGTTACATTTATTACATATGGTTGTAGTAAGGGTCCTATACTTATGTTATACATTGCCAACCGGCGTTTAATTTTAATTATGATGATGATATGCATTTGTCAGTGTGTATCCGTGGATTGACATTGACAACAATGATATGCTTACATATACGCGTGTGTATCCATCTGCATACGCAGGGTTATCGTTCATTGTTCCCCACATAAACCTATAAAGGTTCCCTTTATTAATATTATTGACGCAGATAAGATACAGCGGCTTCTTATGTTTTCAGGACTCAAATTAAAAATAGTATGTTTGTTCTGGAAATTTCAGGTTGCTTGAATAATTTTTGAAACAACCATGTATTTATTTTCTGTAAATTTTATGAAAGGCAGATAACTACGCGAAAGTGAGCTAGAGCACTGTATATCTACAACATGTACATAGATACAAAAGTAAATAATTGCCGACATTATTAGTTAACAATATTTAAAGAATTCATCTCTGCTCCACTTATTATCGCTAGCTAAGTGAAAAGCGATTTAAAAGTTATTTTTTCAACAAATTACTGCCCGACATTGTACCCGACGTCATACTGAGTCACGTGACCCAAAATAATCTGAGCCTGTGTTTGATTCTCGCATTAAACGTGATATCCGACAGTTTTTCTACATCTCATATATGAAACAGTATCAGTAAATAAGAACGATTAGGATTCCTGCTAAAAATAGACAGAAACGTAACAGCAGATGACGTGGGTGAACTAAAACATTAGTGGTCACATGGTTTTCTTGGTTTAAATATAGCTAACTGTGCAGCGTGGTTGAAATAGGAAATACATGTTTGTAATGACGATTGTGGCGTTACGGTTCACTATTCCGACAGATATAGGACATCAATAAACAGCATTTTACGAGATCTATCCACAAAACAATGGTTGACTTAGATTTATAATGAAAATAATTTTGGTCGGATACCACCGTTAAATACTTTTTAAGATCGTATTTCCCGTATAACGGCTAACAGCAACAAGGAAGTAACACATGAGTGTGTGTGCCTTCGTGTGTGTGGAATTTTCTTGTTCGATGATAAGTTGATAATGTAAAATAAAACGCGCGCATGAATACATTCGTATCGTACAAGGGGTAAATGCTGGCAGGCCAGCACACTTTCCTAATGATGTTTACTAGCGAATGTTAATACATTTGTTCATTCTTAAATTTTTAAAAACTATTATATTCATTCGTACTTTCATAGAAACAAAGAAAAGACAAACATGCGGCGGCAAACTTCCGTGTCTTTGACGTTATTCGTCTGTCTGGCGTTGGTCGTGACCTCATGCTGTGGCTGTTTGTGTATCCCTAAGTCGTTTGATGAGATGTTCTGCGGCACAACGTATGTTGTCCGTGTGGAGGTACTGGACAGAGAAACCATCCTGTTCCCCAACACTACCTACCAGGAGTTCGTAGAGCTTGGCAATGTTGGATACAGCAACAAAGCCATACGCCATCAGATGGTTGACATCAAAGACTTCGTAAAGTAAGTTTCAACTTTCATTTTGCCAATGCAACATTTAAATTAACACTCCATTACGTTACGTTGAGACCACTTGATGTAGTACATAAATGACGGGGAAGAAACATCGTGTCAAGAAGAGGTCTGCTGAAGGTCTACACATTAGTTCACAACATAAGTGCTTTCACTTTGGTCACCGAGACTGTATTACACAATAACTCAAACTCTTTGCATATAACCTGATCCACTGACCCAGTCAAGGATTTGGGAATACTTCAGAGCGGGTCCAGTGGGTCAGAACGGGGCCAGTGGGGTCAGAGCGGGGCCAGTGGGTCAGAGCGGGGCCAGTGGGTCAGAGCTGTGAATTATCAAAACATTTGTTGTTGTTTTTTAAAACCACTCGTATACTTGAGTTATATAGGCTTGAAGAATAAGGTTAACCTAGAAGTAGGCCATGGAATTCATGTGCAATTATGTTCTTTATTTTAACAGGACAATAATCTACATTTTAGCCTCTCTTCTTTTTAGACATGTAAGGAGGTACATAAAATAAGGTACTGTTAACGACCCATTTCAGACACACCTTTGGCATACGATCTTTAAGCCAAGCATGTGCAACATGGAGGGGTCACGATAAAATCCGAAAAAGGATGTGCTGACCCTTTCTAAATTAGTTCAACACATGCACACGCACGCACGCACATAAGGCAACATTTTATTGAACGAATTGTTATATGTTTTAAAAAGCCGTGTATCGAGTGTAAACCCTAAATTAAACACTGCAAAAACAAGATCAACAACAGCTAATGTTTCAGGTCTCCGCCAGGCTTCAAGCGCAATGACGTGACCCCTATTCTTCAGACGAGTGTAGAGGGTGCTCTTTGTGGAGTGTTACTTAATAAGGGCACATACCTACTGGGGGTAAATGTGGTATCGAACCCGGCTCCTCTGTTCCAGCCCAGGATTCTCTCACACAATCTTTGCAGCTTCAGAGTTAACCTGGATGCCAACACTGAACCTACTTTACCCGACTGCAAGGTTTGTGGAAATACATTAATATGCTTTATTTTCTTTAATCATTTAATACAAAAGGCAATATGGTCATGTATATGGGCCCACTGTTGCGCTACCCGATAGGTGGCACAGCAATCACACTGTCCGTACATAAGTCAATGTGTCGTACTTCTATCTGTCTGTCTGTCTCTCCTCTTTCATTGCCGCAGTATATTTTTGAATTACTACAATCGTACGAACACCTGAAGGTTTGTCTTTCAGTACATTTACAAGTGCAACCATTAAGGTAAAGGTCCCATTACAGATTAAATATAAGGTGATGTCATTCAAATGACTATTCGTGAAGTTTTAGTACCTTGGCCATAATTGTCTCATCTTTTACAGGTAGTTCATCTAACTTCACCACTTACTGACATATTGTACGATAAGAGGGTGAGTCCCGCATGTTATATGCACGCACAGCCATCAGTGCCAAGGTCATTTAAGGCCATTGTAACTGAAGTTGCAAGGTCAATGACATTTCTGGTTCTTTCTAAATCTAATGTAAACTTTTGCAGAAATAATTGTGACAGAAAAAAGATAGAAATAATGGGATAAGCCGAGCTAAGATTCAAACCCCAATCCGACCATGTGCGCCCCCTACTAGGTTTCACCGGATGTTGTATTTCTATGCGCGCTAGTGTTGTTTATTTAAAAAGTTTATTGACATTAATTGTTATATTTTATAATCGCATTTGCATCTAGTTTAAACAAGTTGAGCATACTATTAATGTAAACATTTGGTGATTCTGGTGAGTTAAACTGTGTGACTCTGCCTTTCGTTGCACATAGTTTCATGGAAATACGTACCACTACTTTGTGTTGCGCTAGCACTAGTCGAACTTTGTAACGTTGGCTACAGTTAGAGTAAAGCGGTAACACTGTATGCTGTGAATACAACAAGAAGGAGACCGTGACCTGATTTACAATCGTAAGCTCAGAGGCTTAAGGCATACTGGCTTGATAAAACGCCCTTAAGACTCGGTCGTAAATAACGGAGCTTGGCTAGTTTTTGTTGTAATGCCATGTTCTTTTTTATGGAAAGGGACCTAAAATCGATCAACAGATCCTAGCGACAAAATATTTTTAAAGTGAGACCAAAGTGAAACGGTTTTTGGTTTGTAACTGTTTTCAGTTAAAAATATAAAATGTATTAACATTTGCCTTCATTGCCAGATTGTTGCTAGTGCAGTGCCCTACCATCTCCCCACCATCCGCATTTATCGTATTTTTGTGTTAATTTCGTGTTTTTTCGTGTATTGTTACTGTTTTTGTCATGGCCGATTTTAAAACTGTACTTTAGTATACCACAAAATATCAATGACATTGCACCTTACACTACCATGGTTGGATGAAACTTATACTTGATAACAAATTACATTAAATAAGTGATGCATCACACCACACACGCTTAACAAAGATATTAAGTACAAGTATTGCTACATTATCGTTTAGCGAAGCGTTTTATTTAGCGAAGTCGCTTGCGTCTCCGTTCAGTGTTATGAGAGCAAAATTTCAGAAGCACACAGGATTGACCCTACATGATCTTGACAACTCACTGTCAGTTATTCGTGCCTGGAAAGAAAAAGTGCGTTTACCGAAGAAATAAATATGTCTAAAGAGAAATACGCTTCAAATGTTAACAGTAATACTGTTATCTGTTTAAATTGAAAGTTATATCGAGTAATTCAGATGCATTTATAAATAAAATGCAGATTTATGAATGAAAATCCCGCGTACGAATACCACTTATGGACTATAAGAAATTGGGAGCGAACTGTTATTAGAATAGGTGTTCCACTGACTTTGCATCATCTACTAGAGGCCGAGATATTTGCCCGTTCCATTTACTAGTCGCATCGCAATTAATGCGATTTTTTAAACCGAGCGTTAGATCAAAACAACTGCAACTTTCATTTAGTGAGTCTAACATTCAGCACTGAAAATAAAGCTCAGTCTAAAAATAAAGTTGAAAAACACGGTAATTTGAAGTAATTCCGAATCCCGAATGGCAGAAAGATCCATTCGAGGTGGTCGAAATTCCCTTCGTTGAGTTCGTCCTCTTAGACGGGAAACATAAACGAGCGAAATAAGTTCTCACTTTGTGTTGCTGCTTCTTCTTTAACAGGGACGCAAGTTTTGACACCGGAAATCGCACGAAGCAGATGCTGTCACGATTTGCGACATTTATTGAAACGCAAATTGCCAGAAAATATTACACTTGGATAAACTCCCTGAAAATGGCGATGCGGTTTGTTCATAAAACGGGCCTCTGAACCAGGGTATGCAGTAACTTAAGTCAATCGTATTATCTCAGCATCTCAACTTAAGTTAAAATGCAAAGTTACATAGAATGTATTGAATGTTTGATAAAATTGGTTTCTATTATAGGATGTTACTTGTTTCCCAGTGTATTATCTGTATCTAAGGTGGGTTTTTTTGCAGTTGAATGATTGACAACTTTCCAGTTGACATTGCGTTGTACATTTGATTTACTATGGAATAATTTTGAAGATTTGCACACTGTAATTGCGTTCAGGGTAAAACTTTTATTGCCCAATAGCCATTTTTTTTTTCTTAAAAAATTCAAACGTCTTTTTCCCCCCAAACAATACAACTCGACCGTTTTTTAAGTGGACATAAGGATAAGATAAATGGACACTTACAAAGATAGATAGATCAACTTTACAATGGAAAGGAAAGTAACTATCCCCATATTCTAGTTAGGTCTTATGTAACACACTCACATCTGAATGCTCTATCAATGCGCGCTCTTGGTGATGATTTAGTTAATTTAGCATTGTATTTTATAATCGCATTTGCATTTAGTTAAAACTTAATATATTAAATTTAAACAGTATGTTGCTATACTATGAGTTTTTAACTGCTTGGCCCATCCATTTGTTTTACATCAAACGATAGAAATGCGAACAACTACTTTTTTGTCGAGGTGGAAAAGTCTAATTATTTAGGTCGGTGGACTCCTTGGTAAAGCAGTCTTTCTCCATTGCAAATATGAGCACGCCGTTCAAAAGATTAACGTTAAATAAATGACTTTTAAATGTATTGCTATGTTTACACTATACAAGTATATTATTCATTTAATCACTCAATTGTATTTATATCTGTGGACATTACCAGACTGGGTCGAAGTGCCTGTGTGATTGGTTATACACGCGTCGTCATCAGGACGAGCCACTTATATTTAACGTGTAACCAATTTTATTTCTCACATAGCTGCCAGTATCTACATGCAGCTATTCTTTTCAATATATTAAAAAACCTTATTATCTCCGTTAAATATAACATGTGTGTCTGGGATTGATCCCGCCGCATGCCTTACAAATATACATACACATATAATATGTCACAGACCGGCCGCAATAGCTCAAGCGGTAGAACGTCGGCTTGCGGATCGGGGGGTCGCGGGTTCAAACCTCTGCCGGGTCAAACCAAAGACTTTAAAGTCGGTAGTAGTGGCTTCCCTCCTAACGCTCTGGGCTAAGGGGACAACATTACGCCGGACTCGTCGGTGTCAGTATAATGGACCGGCAGGGTTCAGTCCCTGGGCACCTCATAAGTGCCCCTGTGCTATAATGATAGAAATTTCGCTGCAAAATATCGGCAAAAATACCGGCAAATCCAATCCAATTCATATGTCACAAACAGTAAGTAGCGATGTAGATAAAACGTAAGTAGCAAAAGTAATAATAAATGGTAAAATATAAATATACGTATATAAGCAATAGATGGAAAACAGAAATTAACGTAAGTTATTGTTCGCGTTATACATTTCAGTAAAAGACAAAGCAAAATCTTTATATCCTGTGAAATGAGTGTGTTGTAACATGAAGCTACGAACACATAACCGTATGCATAATATTAGGAAAATGTATTAACAGACTTATAACCAAAGTCTCGATGGCATTTAGCACAGATTCTAGTCATACAGCTCCAAATTGAAAAGTCATGAAACAACTGTATACTCTGAGTTGAAACAGTAGGGCCTTCTTGATAAAAATGCTACAGTTTGTTTCTTATTTGTATATAGATATATCGCCTAACACCCCCTCCCCCACCCAACCATTGTGGTATCACCCAGGTATGGATATATACTAAAATTGATCAGAAACTAGTGTTCCTTCTTTTTGAGGCAATGTTCATTAGGTTATACATTTTAAGTAATAAAGAAAAAACATTTAAGGGATATGTGTTTACAGAATGCCCAGGACATGGAAAGTTAAAGCTATTTCTCAGAGCATTTAAGATGGCAATGATGGTACTTAGTGCAGTACAACTGAATATTTTAAAAACATTCTGGAAAATACATTTAAATATTTATTTTTGTGGCGGATATGACTCCCTCTCCCACCCCCTGTAAAATGAAAGTTGCTACCAAGAGTGTAGATATTGCCAAGTTTCAATCACAATACTGACAATTCCTGACCACAATACTGCCAAGTCATAATCATAATTCTGCCAAGTCTTAATCACAATGTACTTATAACCTTGTGGAAATGACTAGGTCAGAAATATGACAAGAAAGTTTATTTATCTAGAAACAAATTACTGTAAGACAGAATGATCAACTTTTTTATTGCAGACACTGGTGGTCAGTCCTTGATGTCAGATGCGAGCTGGAAATCCTACCCACAGTGCACTGGCCAAGCATTGATTTATAGAATTAAAGAATGATCCAGAATAATTTGTTGCTTATTCAGACTTTAACTTAATAAATCCTAGTATTTGTTCTTTCAATCTAGCTATCAACAATAAATGTAAAGATGGCAGAAAGTCTTATTCAAGGAGAGCCCTTTTATTTATATTTTTGAGAAATTACAATAATACAGCTGTAAAAAATATAATAGTTATATTATTCTCATATTTCCTGCCCATTTATATGTGCATTTGGCGTTATCATCTTGACTAATAACTAGATGTAAATGTAGAAAGTTGGATTTGATGTTATTCTTTTTTTCTCCTCTAATTCCTTATAGGTGTCTACAGACTTACCATTTACTTTTGTTTCCAAACATTATTTTTGTCTGTTAAAAAGTTATTGTTGTTTTCTAGTAAAGAATAAATAAAACGGTGTTATAGGTCAGTGAAGAAGGAAGATACACCCTGTTAGAGGTTCTTTTTAACAAGGCTATAATTTACTATATTTTGGCCATTACAATTCCCATAGTTTGATAAAACTGTTATTTTTGTAATCTTAACTGGACCTGTGTGCTACTCACATATTTCTGAGATTATAATGAGAAGGTTTCTTAACTGTAAAGTGGTTAATTTGTTTTGGCAATGCATTGAAAGCAGAATGAATTATTATTAAAAAACAACAACCATGGATATTAAACATTTTTGCCCAGTTCATAATAAATTGTATGAAAATTTGATATTCAGTAAAGACTGTAGAACTTAAAAAGCAGAATTTTAGCAACTGATAAAAAAATTACCCCAATGTAATCATTGTATGCACATAACAGTATATATAAATAAAATAACAGATCTTATCCTCGTTAGTGTTGTTATTTATTGTAAACTTGCCATCAATGATCAGCCACAGTTTGTCAAATAAGTGTGTATTAGTAAACAGTGTTATTTCTGCTTCCACCCGCCTACCACATGGCAAAACAAACAATAATTTTGTTACCACTGAAATATCACCAAATTAAACCTCTTTTAAATATTCTGGAACGTGCAAGTCAGAAGTCCTATAAAGGTTCTGTTTTATTCTCTTATAAGGTTTTCCTGGAGGAATGAAGTGTTATAAAAGTTTCAGGTAATTTAGCTTTTAGGTAATTTAGCAAGCTACTGAGCCCATATAGTGATGGCTCAACGGAAAAATATTCTAACAAGGTTTTAATATTTTAGATAAGAAAGTAGAAGATAAATCTTTTTTTCCTTTTTTCACCTTGTATTATAATAAAACAATACTTTTTTTGCATTTTTAACAGGTGCCGTTCAGTATGTGAAAAGGGTATTTATAGACAAGCAAGAAGAAAAGTTATGAAACTTCACTAGCATGCTCCTTGCTAAAGCTTGACCTTGATTCAATAACGATTAAAAGCAAGGTTATTAGAGAAACAATTTAATAACAAACATACATGATTGACATCGATATATATAGATTTTATGAGCAATGAATTAAAAACATATATGCATGGCACTGTGCAGTGTTTTCAAGTTGGTATAATACATTTTTACAGTCATTTAATTAATACAAAAAATTAGAAATGGTTTATGAAAAATGGTATTGTGCCAAAAGAAGTTTCATATCAAAAGCCGACATTTGGAGTGTCTGAGTTTTTTTTTGTGTACAGTTTAAAGATCTTGTTGTTAATCTACATTGTTTACTTCATGTTTACATAAAACTTGCAATTTTCCAAGTCATTAAGCATCTACATACCATGAACATGCTGCATTTCTAGAAACATTTAAATCATGCTTCACTGAAACATCCTTGTTTGTGTGAGAACATGGTGACAGTTGTAAGAAAAGACTCTGAACTGGAGGATGGTTGGTCTATATAGTAGGACAGTGAAGATCATGATCTCAGACAACATGGGTCTGTCTTGGTTACTACATGTACAGGTACTTGTCAAAACATACTGTACTTTAATCCATAAAATGTTGAATATATACATACAGTAAATAATCTGGATATTCAAATGTAAAAAAATATAATAAACATGTTGCATTATATCGATTTTTGAGCAGTTGTGTTGTATATGGTACTACATAAGACAATCAAATAATGTAGATATTACAGTCTCTTAATCTCACTATTCACAGAAAATCTCATAAGGAAACACATTCATTAATTCATTATAATAAATATGAAACAATAAAATTTATAATGTAATCTACAAAATTAGTATGAGAATTAAAAATGTAACCTTTGTATACATATTACTTTATAGTAGCTTAAACTTTTGCACAAACAGTGTGTTCCCTGGTTTGTTTTTCTTCCTTACTTATGCAAAAAATAGAAAAGAAAAGTATAGTAACACTAAAATTCTTTTACACACAAGTGCACCAAGTACATATATTAAAACAAGTGGTCCAAAAGCCCTAAATATACACCGTTCACCAAAAGATGGTAAAATTATCCAAATCCATAAAAAAAATTGTAAATACCTTAGAGCTTGAAGAGAATTCACCATGTCTAAATCTGAGCTGCTATATGACAGATCCATCAACCATTTACCATGTCTAAATCTGAGCTGCTATATGACAGATCCATCAACCATTCACCATGTCTAAAACTGAGCTGCTATAGTACAGATCCATCAACCAGTCACCATGTCTAAATCTGAGCTGCAATAGAACAGATCCATCAACCATTCACCAAGTCTAAATCTGAGCTGCTATAGTACAGATCCATCAACCATTCACCATGTCTATATCTGAGCTGCTATAGTACAGATCTTTCAACCATTTATCATGTCTAAATCTGAGCTGCTATAGTACAGACCCATCAGTTATTTAATACATATTACCAAACGTACATCTAATAACGTAACTTGAGATCCCCAATGTAACACATATTACCAAACGTACATCTAGTTATGGCAACTTGAGATCCCCAATGTAACACATATTACCAAACGTACATTTAGTTATGGCAACTTGGAATCCCCAATGTAACACGTATTACCAAACGTACATCTAATAACGTAACTTGAGATCCCCAATGTAACACATATTACCAAACGTACATCTAGTTATGGCAACTTGAGATCCCCAATGTAACACATATTACCAAACGTACATCTGCTAAGGGCACTTGGGAGCCCCAATGCAATACATATTACCAAACGTACATCTAATAACGTAACTTAAGATCCCCAATGTAACACATATTACCAAACGTACATCTAGTTATGGCAACTTGAGATCCCCAATGTAACACATATTACCAAACGTACATTTAGTTATGGCAACTTGAGATCCCAAATGTAACACATATTACCAAACGTACATCTAATAATGGCACTTGGGATCCCCAATGCAATACATATTACCAAACGTACATCTAATAACGTAACTTAAGATCCCCAATGTAACACATATTACCAAACGTACATCTAGTTATGGCAACTTGAGATCCCCAATGTAACAGGTGTTTCCAAACGTACATCTAATAATGGCAACTTGGGATCCCCAATGCAATACATATTACCAAACGTACATCTAATAACGTAACTTAAGATCCCCAATGTAACACATATTACCAAACGTACATCTAGTTATGGCAACTTGAGATCCCCAATGTAACACATATTACCAAACGTACATTTAGTTATGGCAACTTGAGATCCCAAATGTAACACATATTACCAAACGTACATCTAATAACGCCACTTGGGATCCCCAATGCAATACATATTACCAAACGTACATCTAATAACGTAACTTAAGATCCCCAATGTAACACATATTACCAAACGTACATCTAGTTATGGCAACTTGAGATCCCCAATGTTATACATATTACCAAACGTACATCTAATAATGGCAACTTGAGATCCCCAATGTAACACATATTACCAAACGTACATCTAATAATGGCAACTTGAGATCCCCAATGTAACACATATTACCAAACGTATATCTAATAATGGCAACTTGAGATCCCCAATGTAATACATATTACCAAACGTACATCTAATAATGGCAACTTGAAATCCTCAATGTAATACATATTACCAAACGTACATCTAATAATGGCAACTTGAGATCCCCAATGTAACAGATGTTACCAAACGTACATCTAATAATGGCAACTTGAGATCCCCAATGTAATAGGTGTTACCAAACGTACATCGAATAATGGCAACTTAAGATCCCCAATGTAAGAGGTGTTACCAAACGTACATCTAATAATGGCAACTTGAGATCCCCAATGAAACAGGTGTTACCAAACGTACATCTTATAATGGCAACTTGAGATCCCCAATGTAATAGGTGTTACCAAACGTACATCGAATAATGGCAACTTAAGATCCCCAATGTAAGAGGTGTTACCAAACGTACATCTAATAATGGCAACTTGAGATCCCCAATGAAACAGATGTTACCAAACGTACATCTTATAATGGCAACTTGAGATCCCCAATGTAATAGGTATTACCAAACGTACATCTAATAATGGCAACTTGAGATCCCCAATGTAACAGGTGTTACCAAACGTACATCTAATAATGGCAACTTAAGATCCCCAATGTAACAGGTGTTACCAAACGTACATCTAATTATGGCAACTTGAGATCCCCAATGTAACAGGTGTTAACAAACGTACATCTTATAATGGCAACTTGAGATCCCCAATGTAATACAAATTACCAAACGTACATCTAGTTATGGCAACTTGAGATCCCCAATGAAACACATATTACCAAACGAACATCGAATAATGGCAACTTGAGATCCCCAATGTAACACATATTACCAAACGTACATCTAGTTATGGCAACTTGAGATCCCCAATGTAACACATATTACCAAACGTACATCTGCTAAGGGCAACTTGAGATCCCCAATGTAACACATATTACCAAACGTACATCTAATAATGGCAACTTGGGATCCCTAATGTAATACATATTACCAAACGTACATCTAATAATGGCAACTTGAGATCCCCAATGTAACAGGTGTTACCAAACGTACATGTAATAATCGCAACTTGACATCCCCAATGTAACAGGTGTTACCAAACGTACATCTAATAATGGCAACTTGCGATCCCCAATGTAACAGGTGTTACCAAACGTACATCTAATAATGGCAACTTGAGATCCCCAATGTAATACATATTACCAAACGTACATCTAGTTATGGCAACTTGAGATCCCCAATGTAACACATATTACCAAACGAACATCGAATTATGGCAACTTGAGATCCCCAATGTAACACATATTACCAAACGTACATCTAGTTATGGCAACTTGAGATCCCCAATGTAACACATATTACCAAATGTACATCTGCTAAGGGCAACTTGGGATCCCCAATGTAACACATATTACCAAACGTACATCTGCTATGGGCAACTTGAGATCCCCAATGTAACACATATTACCAAACGTACATCTAGTTATGGCAACTTGAGATCCCCAATGTAACACATATTACCAAACGTACATCTAATAATGGCAACTTGGGATCCCCAATGTAACACATTTTACCAAACGTACATCTAGTAACGTAACTTGAGATCCCCAATGTAATACATATTACCAAACGTACATCTGCTAAGGGCAACTTGAGATCCTTAATGTAACACATATTACCAAACGTACATGTGCTAAGGGCAACTTGAGATCCCCAATGTAACACATATTACTAAACGTACATCTAGTTATGGCAACTTGAGATCTCCAATGTAACACATATTACCAAACGTACATCTAGTTATGGCAACTTGAGATCCCCAATGTAACACATATTACCAAACGCACATCTGCTAAGGGCAACTTGGGATCCCCAATGTAACACGTATTACCAAACGTACACCTAGTAACGTAACTTGAGATCCCCAATGTAACACATATTACCAAACGTACATCTAGTTATGGCAACTTGGGATCCCCAATGTAACAGGTGTTTCCAAACGTACATCTAATAATGGCAACTTGGGATCCCTAATGTAACACGTATTACCAAACGTACATCTAGTTATGGCAACTAGGGATCCCCAATGTAACAGGTGTTACCAAACGTACATCTAATAATGGCAAGTTGGGATCCCAAATGTAACACGTATTACCAAACGTACATCTAGTTATGGCAACTTGGGATCCCCAATGCAATACATTTTACCAAACGTACATCTAGTTATGGCAACTCGGGATCCCAAAATGTAACACGTGTTACCAAACGTACATGTAGTTATGGCAACTTAGGATATCAAATGTAGCACGTATTACCAAACGTACATCTTGTGACAAAACTTGGGATACCCAATGTAACATCTAGTAACGAAACTTGAGATCCCCAATGTAACACATATTACCAAACGTACATCTAGTTATGGCAACTTGAGATCCCCAATGTAACACATATTACCAAACGTACATCTAGTTATGGCAACTTGGGATCCGCAATGTATCACATATTACCAAATGTACATCTAATAATGACAACTTGGGATTCTCAATGTAACGCGTATTACCAAACGTACATCTAGTAATGGCAACTTGGGATCCCCAATGTAACGCGTATTACCAAACGTACATCTAATAATGGCAACTTGACATCCCCAATGTAACACGTATTACCAAACGTCATTTAGTTATGGCAACTTGGGATCCCCAATGTAACAGGTGTTACCAAACGTACATCTAATAATGGCAACTTGGGATCCCAAATGTAACACGTATTATTAAACGAACATCTAGTTATGGCAACTCGGGATCCCCAATGTAACACATATTACCAAACGTACATCTAGTTATGGCAACTTGGGATCCCAAAATGAAACACGTGTTACCGAACGTACATCTAATTATGGCAATTTGGGAGTCTAAATGAAACACGTGTTACCAAACGTACATCAAATAATGACAACTTGAGATCGCCAATGTAACACATATTACCAATCGTACATCTAGTAATGGTAACTTGGGATCCCCAATGTAACGCGTATTACCAAACGTACATCTAGTAACGAAACTTGGGATCCCCAATGTAACACATATTACCAAACGTACATCTAGTAACGTTACTTGGGATCCCCAATGTTATACATATTACCAAACGTACACCTAGTAACGTTACTTGGGATCCCCAATGTAACACGTATTACCAAACGTACATCCAGTAACGTAACTTGAGAACCCAAATGTAACACGCATTTCCAAACCTGCATTTAGCTTTTGCTTTTAGAATAAGCAGTTGTTTTTTAGTTATTTATACAACATCTGTAACACCTGGTCGTATGTTTTGTTTTTGTGTTCACTTTCGAAGCCACGACTAAAGATGTAAAACCCTAAGAATGTGTTTAGTGTATTAACAAATACATGGTAAGTTATGGCTTGAAGTTGTCATTAGTTGTATTGCACTATAAAGGGCAAAAGGAAATCGACACAAAAAATCTCAAAGTGTTTAGCGAGAAATGGACCATAGCATATAATCATTACAACAGCGGCAATTAAAATAATACATATTCAAAGGAGATGTTACGGCTTTTGCCGTCGGCTGCAGAGAGTGTTTGTAACAGATGTTTGTTTTTTCATCATCCCCTTCTGTGAATGCTATCATGCTACATTTATTAATAAGCTATACGCAATCTTATTTGTTTAGTTACAACTTTACAACGCATTTGAACCCTGACATATGTCTACAGAATGACCAGCAAAGAGAACAGTTGTATCTACACAATTTGCAGCTCAGATTGATCAATTCGTACCCAGCAGGATAATCTTGAGTTAATCGATGCATATCAAACCAAAACATGCCCCTCTCACCTATATAAATATGCCTGCATCTTCCCGCTTCACCAAACCATCGATGACCCACAGGAAGGCGTGAAATAGTTTTCTCGCTAAAACAATTAACGTTGAGATAAATAATTGTTAAAAGTGAATCCTGAGTTAACGGATATACATTGACCAGGTAAGATACCGCACCAATAAGGAGAATACATTATGATTCTGCCATTATTAATCACGATTAAGTGTTCTTCTCAGTTATGAAGTTTCACTCCACTTTGATCGAAGTTTGGATTATTCGAAGTTTTTCTATAAGTCCTTCGAATTTCGAGGTAATGAGGTCTGACTGTAATTGTAAGTATGGATTTTCTGGAACGTAGTATTTACCATAACCACTTTCAATTATTTTTATAGGAAGTGTGTTAAGTATTAATCAGACGCAGTAACTTTTTGTAAATTGTAAATATATACTGCATGACTTTGGTTTGGTTACGTTTATCTAAACTTTCCACAAACCGATTCTGATCCTATTTTTGTCATTATCCAAACATTCCACAAACTGATTCTGACCCTATCGTTTCATTATCCAAATGCTAGGTTATGTGCTAGTACAGTTTTCTAATAATAAAATGTAGTTTTTAATAAGTAGAATCATGTGATTCCTGACTTCTAATGCAACAAAACTAAAATAAATTCGACCAACTACACATATGATAATTTAATATCACTAATTGTATATTTTCTTCTTTTTTTGTAGACAAGCGTATTTCTAAACACGTTTATAAACGTTACATTTATTACATATGGTTGTAGTAAGGGTCCTATACTTTTGTTATACATTGCCAACCGGCGTTTAATTTTAATTATAATGATGATATCTATTTGTCAGTGTGTATCCGTGGATTGACATTGACAACAATGATATGCTTACATATACGCGTGTGTATCCATCTGCATACGCAGGGTTATCGTTCATTGTTCCCCACATAAACCTATAAAGGCTCCCTATATTAATTTTATTGGCGCAAAAAAGATAAAGCGGCTTCTTATGTTTTCAGGACTCAAATTAAAAATAGTATGTTTGTTCTGGAAATTTCAGGTTGCTTGAATAATTTTTGAAACAACCATGTATTTATTTTCTGTAAATTTTATGAAAGGCAGATTACTACGCGAAAGTGAAATAGAACACTGTATATCTATAACATGCACATAGATACAAAAGTAAATAATTGCCGACATTATATGTTAACAATATTTAAAGAATTCATCTCTGCTCCATTTATTATCGCTAGCTAAGTGAAAAGCGATTTAAAACTTTTACATGACGTCATACTGAGTCACGTGACCAAAAATAATCTGAGCATGTGTTTGATGCTCGCATTAAAGGTGGTATCCGACAGTTTTTCTACATCTCATATATGTAACAGTATCGGTGAATAAGAACGATTAGGATTCCTGCTAAAAATAGACAGCGACGTAACAGCAGATGACGTGGGTGAACGAAAACATTAGTAGTCACATGGTTTTCTTGGTTTAAATATAGCTAACTGTGCAGCGTGGTTGAGATAGGAAATACATGCTTTTAATGACGATTGTGGCGTTACGGTTCACTATTCCGACAGGTATAGGACATCAATAAACAGCATTTTACGAGATCTATCCACAAAACTATGGTTGACTTAGATTTATAATGAAAATATTTTTTGTCGGATACCACCGTTAAATACTTTTTAAGATCGTGTTTTCCGTAAAACGGCTAACAGCAACAAGGAAGTAACACATGAGTGTGTGTGCCTGCGTGTGTGTGTGGAATTTTCTTGTTCGATGATAATTTGATCATGTAAAATACAACGCGCGTATGAATACATTCGTATCGTAAAAGGGGTAAATGCTGGAAGGCCTGCACACTATCCTAATGATGTTTACTAGCGAATGTTAATACATTTGTTCATTCTTACTTTCATAGAAACAAAGAAAAGCGAACATGCGGCGGCAAACTTCCGTGTATTTGACGTCATTCGTCTGTCTGGCGTTGGTCGTGACCTCATGCTTTGGCTGTTTGTGCATCCCTAAGTCGTTTGATGAGATGTTCTGCAGCACAACGTATGTTGTCCGTGTGGAGGTACTGGACAGAGAAACCATCCTGTTCCCCGACACTAACTACCAGGAGTTCGTAGAGCTTGGCAATGTTGGATACGGCAACAAAGCCATACGCCATCAGATGGTTGATATCAAAGACTTCGTAAAGTAAGTTTCAACTTTCATTTTGCCAATGCAACATTTAAATTAACACTCCATTACGTTACGTTGAGACCACTTGATGTAGTACATAAATGACGGGGAAGAAACATCGTGTCAAGAAGAGGTCTGCTGAAGGTCTACACATTAGTTCACAACATAAGTGCTTTCACTTTGGTCACCGAGACTGTATTACGCAATAACTCAAACTCTTTGCATATGACCTGATCCACTGACCCAGTCAAGGATTTGGGAATACTTCAGAGAACCGCAGCCTATTGGTGCTGGGCCAGTGGGTCAGAGCGGGGCCAGTGGGGTCAGAGCGGAGCCAGTGGGTCAGATCGGGGCCAGTGGGTCAGATCGGGGCCGGGCCAGTGGGGTCAGAGTGGGGCTAGTGGGTCAGATCGGGGCCAGTGGGTCAGAGCTGTGAATTATTATCAAAACATTTGTTGTTGTTTTTTAAAACCACTCGTATACTTTAGTTATATAGGCTTGAAGAATAAGGTAAACCTAGAAGTAGGCCATGGAATTCATGTGAAATTATGTTCCTTATTTTAAGGGGAAAATAATCTACACTTTAGCCTCTCTTTTTAGACATGTAATGAGGTACATGAAATAAGGTACCGTTAATGATCCATTTCAGACACATCTTTGGCATATGATCTTTAAGCCAAGCACGTGCAACATGGCGGGGTCATGATAAAATCCAAAAAAAGATGTGCTGACCCTTTCTAAATTAGGTCAACACATGCACACGCACGCACGCACGCACGCACATAAGTCAAAATTTTATTGAACGAATTGTTATATGTTTTAAAAAGCCGTGTATCGAGTGTAAACCCTAAATTGAACACTGCAAAAACAAGATCAACAACAGCTAATGTTTCAGGTCTCCGCCAGGCTTCAAGCGCAATGACGTGACCCCTATACTTCAGACGAGTGTAGAGGGTGCTCTTTGTGGAGTGTTACTTAATAAGGGCACATACCTACTGGGGGTAAATGTGGTATCGAACCGGGCTCCTCTGTTCCAGCCCAGGATTCTCTCACACAATCTTTGCAGCTTCAGAGTTAACCTGGATGCCAACCCTGAACCTACTTTACCCGACTGCAAGGTTTGTGGAAATACATTAATATGCTCTATTTGCTTTAATCATTTAATACAAAAGGCAATATGGTCATGTATATGGGCCCACTGTTGCGCTACCCGATAGGTGGCACAGCAATCACACTGTCCGTACATAAGTCAATGTGTCGTACTTCTATCTGTCTGTCTGACTGTCTGTCTCTCCTCTTTCATTGTCGCAGTATATTTTTGAATTACTACAATCGTACGAACACCTGAAGGTTTGTCTTTCAGTACATTTACAAGTGCAACCATTAAGGTAAAGGTCACATTACAGATTAAATATAAGGTGATGTCATTCAAATGACTATTCGTGAAGTTTTAGTACCTTGGCCATAATTGTCTCATCTTTTACAGGTAGTTCATCTAACTTCACCACTTACTGACATATTGTACGATAAGAGGGTGAGTCCCGCATGTTATATGCACGCACAGCCATCAGTGCCAAGGTCATTTAAGGCCATTGTAACTGAAGTTGCAAGGTCAATGACATTTCTGGTTCTTTCTAAATCTAATGTAAACTTTTGCAGAAATAATTGTGAAAGGGTAAGCCGAGCTAAGATTCAAACCCCAATCCGACCATGTGCGCCCCCTACTAGGTTTCACCGGATGTTGTATTTCTATGCGCGCTAGTGTTGTTTATTTAAAAAGTCGATTGACATTAATTGTTATATTTTATAATCGCATTTGCATCTAGTTTAAACAAGTTGAGCATACTATTAATGTAAACATTTGGTGATTCTGGTGAGTTAAACTGTGTGAACTCTGCCTTTCGTTGCACATAGTTTCATGGAAATACGTACCACTACTTTGTGTTGCGCTAGCACTAGTCGAACTTTGTAACGTTGGCTACAGTTAGAGTAAAGCGGTAACACTGTATGCTGTGAATACAACAAGAAGGAGACCGTGACCTGATATACAATCGTAAGCTCAGAGGCTTAAGGCATACCGGCTTGATAAAACGCCCTTAAGACTCGGTCGTAAATAACGGAGCTTGGCTAGTTTTTGTTGTAATGCCATGTTCTTTTTAATGGAAAGGGACATATAATCGATCAACAGATCCTAGCGACAAAATATTTTTTAAAGTGAGACCAAAGTGAAACGGTTTTTGGTTTGTAACTGTTTTCAGTTAAAAATATAAAATGTATTAACATTTTCCTTCATTGCCAGATTTTGCTAGTGCAGTGCCCTACCATCTTCCCACCATCCGCATTTATCGTATTTTTGTGTTAATTTCGTGTTTTTCGCGTATTGTTACTGTTTTTGTACTGGCCGATTTAAAAACTGCACTTTAGTATACCACATAATATCAATGACATTGCACCTTACACTACCATGGTTGGATAAAAATTATACTTGATAACTAATTACATTAAATTAGTGATGCATCACACCACACACGCTTAACAGAGATATTAAGTGCAAATATTGCTACAGTATCGTTTAGCGAAGCGTTTTATTTGGCGAAGTCGCTTGCGTCTCCGTTCAGTGTTATGAGAGCTAAATTTAAGAAGCACACAGGATTGACCCTACAAGATCTTGACAACTCGCTGTCAGTAATTCGTGCCTGGAAAGAAAAAGTGCGTTTACCGAAGAAATAAATATGTCTAAAGAGACTTTACGCTTTAAATGTTAACAGTAATATTGTTATCTGTTTAAATTGAAAGTTATATCGTGTAATTCAGATGCATTTATAAATAAAATGCAGATTTATGAATGAAAAATCCCGCGTACGAATATCACTTATAGCCTATAAGAAATTGTTGAAATGGGGAGCGAACTGTTTTTAGAATAGGTGTTCCACTGTCTTTGCATCATCTACTATACCGAGATATTTGCCCGTTCCATTTACAAGTCGCATCGCAATTAACGAAATTGCAGTTCGCAAAATCCGATGTCCAGCTTGCGATTTTTTTAAACAGAGCGTTTCATCAAAACAACTGTAACTTTCATTTAGTGATTTTAACATTCATCAGTGAAAATAAAGCTCAGTCTAAAAATAAAGTTGAAAAACACGGTAATTTGAAGCAATTCCGAATCCCGAATGGCAGAAAGATCGATTCAAGATGGTCGAAATTCCCTTCGTTGAGTCTTCTTAGACGGGAAACATTAACGAGAGGAATAAGTTCTCACATTTGTGTTGCTGCTTCTTCTTTAACAGGGACGCAAGTTTTGACATCGGAAATCGCACGAAGCAGATGCTGTCACGATTTGCGACATTTATTGAAACGCAAATTGCCAAAAAATATTACACTTGGATAAACTCCCTGAAAATAGCGATGCGGTTTGTTCATAAAACGCGTCTCTGAACCAGGGTATGCAGTAACTTAAGTCAATCGTATCATCTCAGCATCTCAACTTAAGTTAAAATGCAAAATTATATAGTACGTATTGAATGTTTGATAAAATTGGTTTCTATTATAGGATGTTACTTGTTTCCCAGTGTATAATCTGTATCTTAGGTGTTGTTGTTGTTTTGCAGTTAAATGATTGCCAACTTTCTAATTGACATTGCGTTGTACATTTGATTTACTATGGAATAATTTTGAAGAATTACACTGCCAGTATCTACATGCAGATATTCTTTCCCATGTATAAATACATTATTATCTCCGTTAAATATTACATGTTGTGGGTCTGGTAGCGATCACGCCGCATGCCTTACAAATATACAAACAAATATGATATGTCACAGACCGGCCGCAATATCTCAAGCGGCTTGCGGATCGGGAGGTCGCGGGTTCCAACCCCGGCCGGGCCAAACCAGACTTTAAAGTTGGTAGTAGTGGCTTCCCTCCCAACTCTCGGGGCTAAGGGGATAGCATTACGCCTGACTCGTGGGTGTCAGTATAATGGACCGGCCGGGTTCAGTCCCTGGGCACCTCATAAGTGCCCCTGTGCTATAATGATAGAAATGTCGCTGCAATTCATAATGTCACCAACAGTAAATAGCGCTATCGATATAACGTAAGTAAGTAGCAAAGGTTATAATAAATGGCAAAATATAAACATACGTATATAAGTATTTACAGGATGTCCAGGACATGAAAAGTTAAAGCTTTTTCTCTGAGCATTTAAGTACTTTATAGTGCAGTACATCGAATATTTAAAATATTCTGGAATATGCATTGAAGGGAAATCCGTTAAATGAAAGTTATTACCAAGAATGTAGATATTGCCACGTTTGAATCACAATACTGAATATTCGTGACCACAATACTGCCAACTCATAATCATAATTCTGCCAAGTCTTAATCACAATGTACTTATAACCTTGTGGAAATGACTAGGTCAGGAATATGATTGTCACTTGAAAAAAAAGGTTAATAGCATGGAATGTAGAACAAGAAAGTTTATTTATCTAGAAACAAATTACTGTAAGACAGAATTATCAACTTTTTTATTGCAGACACTGGTGGTCAGCCCTTGATGTCAGACGCGAACCGGAAATCCTACCCACAGTGCATTGGCCAAGCATTGATTTATAGAATTAAAAGAATGATCCAGAATAATTTGTTGCTTATTCAGACTTAAACTTTAATAAATCCTAGTATTTGTTCTTTCAATCTAGCTATGAACAATAAATGTAAAGAAGGCAGAAAGTCTTATTCAAGGAGAGCCCTTTTAATTATATTTTTGAGAAATTACAATAATACAGCTGTAAAAAGTATAATAATAATATTATTCTCATATTTCCTGCCCATTTATATGTGCATTTGGCTTTATCGGCTTGAAAAATAACTAGATGTAAATGCAGAAAGTTGGATTTGATGTTATTCTTTTTTTTCTCCTCTAATTCCTTATAGGTGTCTACAGACTTACCATTTTCTTTTGTTTCCAAACATTATTTTTGTCTGTTAAAAAGTTTGTGTTGTTTTCTAGTGAAGAATAAATAAAACAATGTTATAGGTCAGTGAAGAAGGAAGATACACCCTGTTAGAGGTTCTTTTTACAAGGCTATAATTTACTATATTTTGGCCATTACAATTCCTATAGTTTGATAAAACTATTATTTTTGTAATCTTAACTGGACCTGTGTGCTACTCACATATTTCTGAGATTATTATGAGAAGGTTTCTTAACTGTAAGTGGTTAATTTGTTTTGGCAATGCATTGAAAGCAGAATGAATTATTATTAAAAAACAACAACCATGGATATTAAACATTTTTGCCCAGTTCATAATAAATTGTATGAAAATTTGATATTCAGTAAAGACTGTAGAACTTAAAAAGCAGACTTTTAGCAACTGATAAAAATATTACCCCAATGTAATCATTGTATGCACATAACAGTATATATAAATAAAATAACAGATCTTATCCCCGTTAGTGTTGTTATTTGTTGTAAACTTGCCATCAATGATCAGCCACAGTTTGTCAAATAAGTGTGTATTAGTAAGCAGTGTTATTTCTGCTTCCGCCCTCCACTGAAATATAACCAAATTAAACCTCTTTTAAATATTCTTGAACATGCAAGTCAGAAGTCCTATTAATGTTTCTGTTTTATTCTATTTTATTCCTGGAGAAATGAAGAGTGTTGTAAAAGTTTCAGGTAAATTAGCTTTTACTTTTAGGTCATTTAACAAGCTACTGAGCCCATATAGTGATGGCTCAACGGAAAAATATTCTAACAAGGTTTTAATATTTTAGATAAGAAAGTAGAAGATAAATCTTTTTTTCCTTTTTTCACCTTGTATTATAATAAAACAATACTTTCTTGCATTTTTAACAGGTGCCATTCAGTATGTGTAAAGGGTATTTATAGACAAGCAAGAAAAAAACTTATGAAACTTCACTAGCATGCTCCTTGCTAAAGCTTGACCTTGATTCAATAACGATTAAAAGCAAGGTTATTAGAGAAACAATTTAATAACAAACATACATGATTGACATCTATATATATAGATTTTATGAGCAATAAAATAAAAACATATATGCATGGCACTGTGCAGTGGATTCAAGTTGGTATAATACATTTTTACAGTCATTTAATTAATACAAAAAATTAGAAATGGTTTATGAAAAATGGTATTGTGCCAAAAGAAGTTTCATTTCAAAAGCCGGCATTGGAGTGTCTGAGTTTTTGTGTACAGTTTAAAGATCTTGTTGTTAATCTACATTGTTTACTTCATGTTTACATAAAACCTGCCATTTTCCAAGTCATTAAGCATCTACATACCATGAACATGCTGAATTTCTAGAAACATTTAAATCATGCTTCACTGAAACATCATTGTTTGTGTGAGAACATGGTGACAGTTGTAAGAAAAGACTCTGAACTGGAGGATGGTTGGTCTATATAGTAGGACAGTGAAGATCATGATCTCAGACAACGTGGGTCTGTCCTGGTTACTACATGTACCGGTACTTGTCAAAACATACTGTACTTTAATCTATAAAAAGTTGAATATATACATACAGTAAATAATCTGGATATTCAAATGTAAAAAAATATAATAAACATGTTGCATTATATCGACTTTTGAGCAGTTGTGTTGTATATGGTACTACATAAGACAATCAAATAATGTGGATATTGCAGTCTTTTAATCTCACTATTCACAGAAAATCTCATAAGGAAACACATTCATTAATTCATTATAATAAATATGAAACAATAAAATTTATAATGTAATATTCTACATAATTAGTATGAGAATTAAAAATGTAACCTTTGTATACATTTTACTTTATAGTAGCTTAAACTTTTGCACAAACAGTGTGTTCCGTGGTTTGTTTTTCTTCCTTACTTATGCAAAAAATAGAATAGAAAAGTATAGTAACACTAAAATTCTTTTATACACAAGTGTACCAAGTACATATATTAAAACAAGTGGTCAAAATGCCCTAAATATACACCGTTCACCAAAAGATGGTAAAATTATTCAAATCTATCAAAAAATGTATTGTAAATACCTTATAGCTTGAAGGGAATTCACAATGTCTAAATCTGATGTGCTATAGTACAGATCCACCAGTCATTTACCATGTCTAAATCTGAGCTGCTATAGTACAAACTTTCAACCAGTCACCATGTCTAAATCTGAGCTGCTATAGTACAGATCCTTCAACCATTCACCATGTCTAAATCTGAGCTGCTATAGTACAGATCCAGAATTCATTCACCATGTCTAAATCTTATGTGCTATAGTACAGATCCATCAGTCATTCACCATATCTAAATCTGATGTGCTATAGTACAGATCCATCAGTCATTCACCATGTCTAAATCTGAGCTGCTATAGTACAGATCCATCAACTATTCACCAAGTCTAAATCTGAGCTGCTATAGTACAGATCCATCAACCAATCACCATGTCTAAATCTGAGCTGCTATAGTACAGATCCTTCAACCATTCACCATGTCTAAATCTGAGCTGCTATAGTACAGATCCATCAACTAGTCACCATGCCTAAATCTGAGCTGCTATAGTACAGATCCTTCAACCATTCACCATGTCTAAATCTGAGCTGCTATAGTACAGATCCATCAGTCATTTACCATGTCTAAATCTGAGCTGCTATAGTACAGATCCTTCAACCATTCACCATGTCTAAATCTGAGCTGCTATAGTACAGATCCTTCAACCATTCACCATGTCTAAATCTGAGCTGCTATAGTACAGATCCATCAACCATTTACCATGTCTAAATCTGAGCTGCTATAGTACAGATCCTTCAACCATTCACCATGTCTAAATCTGAGCTGCTATAGTACAGATCTTTCAACCATTTATCATGTCTAAATCTGAGCTGCTATAGGACAGATCCATCAGTTATTTAATACATATTACCAAACGTACATCTAATAATGGCAACTTGAGATCCCCAATGTAACACATATTACCAAACGTACATCTAATAACGTAACTTGAGATCCCCAATGTAACACATATTACCAAACGTACATCTAGTTATGGCAACTTGGGATCCCCAATGTAACACATATTACCAAACGTACATCTAGTTATGGCAACTTGGGATCCCCAATGTAACACATATTACCAAACGTACATCTAGTTATGGCAACTTGGGATCCCCAATGTAACACATATTACCAAACGTACATCTAATAACGTAACTTGAGATCCCCAATGTAACACATATTACCAAACGTACATCTAATAATGGCAACTTGAGATCCCCAATGTTATACATATTACCAAACGTACATCTAGTTATGGCAACTTGAGATCCCCAATGTAACACATATTACCAAACGTACATCTAGTTATGGCAACTTGGGATCCCCAATGTAACACATATTACCAAACGTACATCTAGTTATGGCAACTTGGGATCCCCAATGTAACACATATTACCAAACGTACATCTTATTACGTAACTTGAGATCCCCAATGTAACACATATTACCAAACGTACATCTAGTTATGGCAACTTGAGATCCCCAATGTAACACATATTACCAAACGTATACTAGTTATGGCAACTTAAGATCCCCAATGTAACGCATATTACCAAACGTACATCTAATAATGGCAACTTGAGATCCCCAATGTAACACATATTACCAAACGTACATCTTGTTATGGCAACTTGAGATCCCCAATGTAATACATACTATCAAACGTACATCTAATAATGACAACTTGGGATCCCCAATGTAACACATATTACCAAACGTACATCTAATAATGGCAACTTGAGATCCCCAATGTAACACATATTACCAAACGTACATCTAATAATGGCAACTTGAGATCCCCACTGTAATACATATTACCAAACGTACACCTGGTTATGGCAACTTGAGGTCCCCTATGTAATACATATTACCAAACGTACATCTAATAATGGCAACTTGAGATCCCCAGTGTAACAGATGTTACCAAACGTACATCTAATAATGGCAACTTGGGATCCCCAATGTAACACATATTACCAAAGGTACATCTAATAATGGCAACTTGAGATCCCCAATGTAACAGATGTTACCAAACGTACATCTAATAATGGCAACTTGAGATCCCCAATGTAACAGGTGTTACCAAACGTACATCTAATAATGGCAACTTGAGATCCCCAATGTAACACATATTACCAAACGTAATCTAATAATGGCAACTTGAGATCCCCAATGTAACACATATTACCAAACGTACATCTAATAATGGCAACTTGAAATCCCCAATGTAACACATATTACCAAACGTACATCTAATAATGGCAACTTGAGATCCCCAATGTAACACATATTACCAAACGTACATCTAGTTATGGCAACTTGAGATCCCCAATGTAACACATATTACCAAACGTACATCTAATAACGTAACTTGAGATCCCCAATGTTATACATATTACCAAACGTACATCTATTAATGGCAATCTGAGATCCACAATGTAACACATATTACCAAACGTACATCTAATAATGGCAACTTGAGATCCCCAATGTAACACATATTACCAAACGTACATCTAATAATGGCAACTTGTGATCCCCAATGTAACACATATTACCAAACGTACATCTAATAATGGCAACTTGAGATCCCCAATGTAATACATATTACCAAACGTACATCTAATAATGGCAACTTGAGATCCCCAATGTAACATATATTAACAAACGTACATCTAATAATGGCAACTTGGGATCCCCAATGTAATACATATTACCAAACGTACATCTAATAATGGCAACTTGAGATCTCCAGTGTAACAGATGTTACCAAACGTACATCTAATAATGGCAACTTGGGATCCCCAATGTAACACATATTACCAAAGGTACATCTAATAATGGCAACTTGAGATCCCCAATGTAACAGATGTTACCAAACGTACATCTAATAATGGCAACTTGAGATCCCCAATGTAACAGGTGTTACCAAACGTACATCTAATAATGGCAACTTGAGATCCTAAATGTCAGAGGTGTTACCAAACGTACATCTAATAATGGCAACTTGAGATCCCCAATGTAACAGGTGTTACCAAACGTACATCTTATAATGGCAACTTGAGATCCCCAATGTAATACATATTAACAAACGTACATTTAGTTATGGCAACTTGAGATCCCCAATGTAACACATATTAC
This sequence comes from Sinonovacula constricta, assembly GCA_007844125.1. Lineage (NCBI taxonomy): Eukaryota > Metazoa > Mollusca > Bivalvia > Cardiida > Solecurtidae > Sinonovacula > Sinonovacula constricta. The sequence goes on along the minus strand of CM017563.1, from coordinate 46,408,854 downwards.
CGAACGAACATCGAATAATGGCAACTTGAGATCCCCAATGTAACACATATTACCAAACTTACATCTGCTAAGGGCAACTTGAGATCTTTAATGTAACACATATTACCAAACGTACATCTGCTAAGGGCAACTTGAGATCCCCAATGTAACACATATTACTAAACGTACATCTAGTTATGGCAACTTGAGATCTCCAATGTAACACATATTACCAAACGTACATCTAGTTATGGCAACTTGAGATCCCCAATGTAACACATATTACCAAACGTACATCTGCTAAGGGCAACTTGGGATCCCCAATGTAACACGTATTACCAAACGTACACCTAGTAACGTAACTTGAGATCCCCAATGTAACACATATTACCAAACGTACATCTAGTTATGGCAACTTGGGATCCCCAATGTAACAGGTGTTTCCAAACGTACATCTAATAATGGCAACTTGGGATCCCTAATGTAACACGTATTACCAAACGTACATCTAGTTATGGCAACTTGGGATCCCCAATGTAACAGGTGTTACCAAACGTACATCTAATAATGGCAACTTGAGATCCCCAATGTAACACATATTACCAAACGTACATCTAGTTATGGCAACTTGGGATCCCCAATGTAACACATATTACCAAACGTACATCTAGTTATGGCAACTTGGGATCCCCAATGTAACACATATTACCAAACGTACATCTAGTTATGGCAACTTGGGATCCCCAATGTAACACATATTACCAAACGTACATCTAATAACGTAACTTGAGATCCCCAATGTAACACATATTACCAAACGTACATCTAATAATGGCAACTTGAGATCCCCAATGTTATACATATTACCAAACGTACATCTAGTTATGGCAACTTGAGATCCCCAATGTAACACATATTACCAAACGTACATCTAGTTATGGCAACTTGGGATCCCCAATGTAACACATATTACCAAACGTACATCTAGTTATGGCAACTTGGGATCCCCAATGTAACACATATTACCAAACGTACATCTAATTACGTAACTTGAGATCCCCAATGTAACACATATTACCAAACGTACATCTAGTTATGGCAACTTGAGATCCCCAATGTAACACATATTACCAAACGTATACTAGTTATGGCAACTTAAGATCCCCAATGTAACGCATATTACCAAACGTACATCTAATAATGGCAACTTGAGATCCCCAATGTAACACATATTACCAAACGTACATCTTGTTATGGCAACTTGAGATCCCCAATGTAATACATACTATCAAACGTACATCTAATAATGACAACTTGGGATCCCCAATGTAACACATATTACCAAACGTACATCTAATAATGGCAACTTGAGATCCCCAATGTAACACATATTACCAAACGTACATCTAATAATGGCAACTTGAGATCCCCACTGTAATACATATTACCAAACGTACACCTGGTTATGGCAACTTGAGGTCCCCTATGTAATACATATTACCAAACGTACATCTAGTTATGGCAACTTGAGATCCCCAATGTAACACATATTACCAAACGTACATCTAATAACGCAACTTGCGATCCCCAATGCAATACGTATTACCAAAGGTACATCTAATAACGTAACTTAAGATCCCCAATGTAACACATATTACCAAACGTACATCTAATAATGGCAACTTGAGATCCCCAATGTAACACATATTACCAAACGTACATCTAATAATGGCAACTTGAGATCCCCAATGTAACACGTATTACCAAACGTACATCTAATAATGGCAACTTGAGATCCCCAATGTAACACATATTACCAAACGTACATCTAATAATGGCAACTTGAGATCCCCAATGTAACACATATTACCAAACGTACATCTAATAATGGCAACTTGAGATCCCCAATGTAACACATATTACCAAACGTACATCTAGTTATGGCAACTTGAGATCCCCAATGTAACACATATTACCAAACGTACATCTAGTTATGGCAACTTGAGATCCCCAATGTAACACATATTACCAAACGTACATCTAATAACGTAACTTGAGATCCCCAATGTTATACATATTACCAAACGTACATCTATTAATGGCAATCTGAGATCCACAATGTAACACATATTACCAAACGTACATCTAATAATGGCAACTTGAGATCCCCAATGTAACACATATTACCAAACGTACATCTAATAATGGCAACTTGTGATCCCCAATGTAACACATATTACCAAACGTACATCTAATAATGGCAACTTGAGATCCCCAATGTAATACATATTACCAAACGTACATCTAATAATGGCAACTTGAGATCCCCAATGTAACATATATTAACAAACGTACATCTAATAATGGCAACTTGGGATCCCCAATGTAATACATATTACCAAACGTACATCTAATAATGGCAACTTGAGATCTCCAGTGTAACAGATGTTACCAAACGTACATCTAATAATGGCAACTTGGGATCCCCAATGTAACACATATTACCAAAGGTACATCTAATAATGGCAACTTGAGATCCCCAATGTAACAGATGTTACCAAACGTACATCTAATAATGGCAACTTGAGATCCCCAATGTAACAGGTGTTACCAAACGTACATCTAATAATGGCAACTTGAGATCCTAAATGTCAGAGGTGTTACCAAACGTACATCTAATAATGGCAACTTGAGATCCCCAATGTAACAGGTGTTACCAAACGTACATCTTATAATGGCAACTTGAGATCCCCAATGTAATACATATTAACAAACGTACATCTAGTTATGGCAACTTGAGATCCCCAATGTAACACATATTACCGAACGAACATCGAATAATGGCAACTTGAGATCCCCAATGTAACACATATTACCAAACTTACATCTGCTAAGGGCAACTTGAGATCCTTAATGTAACACATATTACCAAACGTACATCTGCTAAGGGCAACTTGAGATCCCCAATGTAACACATATTACTAAACGTACATCTAGTTATGGCAACTTGAGATCTCCAATGTAACACATATTACCAAACGTACATCTAGTTATGGCAACTTGAGATCCCCAATGTAACACATATTACCAAACGTACATCTGCTAAGGGCAACTTGGGATCCCCAATGTAACACGTATTACCAAACGTACACCTAGTAACGTAACTTGAGATCCCCAATGTAACACATATTACCAAACGTACATCTAGTTATGGCAACTTGGGATCCCCAATGTAACAGGTGTTTCCAAACGTACATCTAATAATGGCAACTTGGGATCCCTAATCTAACACGTATTACCAAACGTACATCTAGTTATGGCAACTTGGGATCCCCAATGTAACAGGTGTTACCAAACGTACATCTAATAATGGCAACTTGAGATCCCCAATGTAACACATATTACCAAACGAACATCGAATAATGGCAACTTGAGATCCCCAATGTAACACATATTACCAAACGTACATCTAGTTATGGCAACTCGAGATCCCCAATGTAACACATATTACCAAATGTACATCTGCTAAGGGCAACTTGGGATCCCCAATGTAACACATATTACCAAACGTACATCTGCTATGGGCAACTTGAGATCCCCAATGTAACACATATTACCAAACGTACATCTAGTTATGGCAACTTGAGATCCCCAATGTAACACATATTACCAAACGTAATCTAATAATGGCAACTTGAGATCCCCAATGTAACATATATTAACAAACGTACATCTAATAATGGCAACTTGGGATCCCCAATGTAATACATATTACCAAACGTACATCTAATAATGGCAACTTGAGATCTCCAGTGTAACAGATGTTACCAAACGTACATCTAATAATGGCAACTTGAGATCCCCAATGTAACACATATTACCAAACGTACATCTAGTTATGGCAACTCGAGATCCCCAATGTAACACATATTACCAAACGTACATCTAATAAGGGCAACTTGAGATCCCCAATGTAACACATATTACCAAACGTACATCTAGTAACGTAACTTGAGATCCCCAATGTAACACATATTACCAACGTACATCTAGTTATGGCAACTTGAGATCCCCAATGTAACACATATTACCAAACGTACATCTAGTTATGGCAACTTGAGATCCCCAATTTAACACATATTACCAAACGTACATCTAGTTATGGCAACTTGAGATCCCCAATTTAACACATATTACCAAACGTACATCTAGTAACGTAACTTGAGATCCCCAATGTAACACATATTACCAAACGTACATCTAATAATGGCAACTTAGAATCCCAAATGTAACACGTATTACCAAACGTACACCTCCTTATGGCAGCTTGGGATCCCCAATGTAATACATATTACCAAACGTACATCTAATAATGGCAAATTAGAATCCCAAATGTAACACGTATTACCAAAGGTACACCTCCTTATTGCAGCTTGGGATCCCCAATGTAATACATATTACCAAACGTACATCTAATAATGGCAACTTAGGATCCCCAATGTAACACATATTACCAAACGTACATCTAGTAATGGCAACTTGGGATCCCCAATGTAACGCGTATTACCAAACGTACATTTAGTTATGGCAACTTGGGATCCCCAATGTAACACGTATTACCAAACGTCATTTAGTTATGGCAACTTGGGATCCCCAATGTAACAGGTGTTACCAAACGTACATCTAATAATGGCAACTTGGGATCCCAAATGTAACACGTATTACCAAACGTACATCTAGTTATGGCAACTCGGGATCCCCAATGTAACACATATTACCAAACGAACATCTAGTTATGGCACCTTGGGATCCCAAAATGAAACACGTGTTACCGAACGTACATCTAATTATGGCAATTTGGGAGCCTAAATGAAACACGTGTCACCAAACGTACATCAAATAATGACAACTTGAGATCGCCAATGTAACACATATTACCAATCGTACATCTAGTAATGGTAACTTGGGATCCCCAATGTAACGCGTATTACCAAATGTACATCTAGTAACGAAACTTGGGATCCCCAATGTAGCACATATTACCAAACGTACATCTAGTAACGTTACTTGGGATCCCCAATGTTATACATATTTCCAAACGTACATCTAGTAACGTTACTTGGGATCCCCAATGTAACACGCATTTCCAAACGTACATCTAGTAACGTTACTTGGGATCCCCAATGTAACGCGTATTACCAAATGTACATCTAGTAACGTTACTTGGGATCCCCAATGTAACGCGTATTACCAAATGTACATCTAGTAACGAAACTTGGGATCCCCAATGTAACACATATTACTAAACGTACATCTAGTAACGTTACTTGGGATCCCCAATGTAACACGTATTACCAAACGTACATCCAGTAACGTAACTTGAGAACCCAAATGTAACACGCATTTCCAAACCTGCATTTAGCTTTTGCTTTTAGAATAAGCAGTTGTTTTTTAGTTATTTATACAACATCTGTAACACCTGGTCGTATGTTTTGTTTTTGTGTTCACTTTCGAAGCCACGACTATAGATGTAAAACCCTTAGAATGTGTTTAGTGTATTAACAAATACATGGTAAGTTATGGCTTGAAGTTGTCATTAGTTGTATTGCACTATAAACGGCAAAAACTAAATCGACACAAAAAATCTCAAAGTGTTTAGCGAGAAATGGACCATGGCATATAATCATTACGACAGCGGCAATTAAAATAATACATATTCAAAGGAGATGTTACGGCTTTTGCCGTCGGCTGCAGAGAGTGTTTGTAACAGATGTTTGTTTTTTCATCATCTCCTTCTGTGAATGCTATCATGCTACATTTATTAATAAGCTATACGCAATCTTATTTGTTTAGTTACAACTTTACAACGCATTTGAACCCTGATATATGTCTACAGAATGACCAGCAAAGAGAACAGTTGTATCTACACAATTTGCAGCTCAGATTGATCAATTCGTACCCAGCAGGATAATCTTGAGTTAATCGATGCATATCAAACCAAAACATGCCCCTCTCACCTATATAAATATGCCTGCATCTTCCGGCTTCACCAAACCATCGATGACCCACAGGAAGGCGTGAAATAGTTCTCTCGCTAAAACAATTAACGTTGAGATAAATAATTGTTAAAAGTGAATCCTGAGTTAACGGATATACATTGACCAGGTAAGATACCGCACCAATAAGGAGAATACATTATGATTCTGCCATTATTATCACGATTAAGTGTTCTTCTCAGTTATGAAGTTTCACTCCACTTTGATCGAAGTTTGGATTAATCGAAGTTTTTCTATAAGTCCTTCGAATTTCGAGGTAATGAGGTCTGACTGTAATTGTAAGTATGGATTTTCTGGAACGTAGTATTTACCATAACCACTTTCAATTATTTTTATAGGAAGTGTGTTAAGTATTAATCAGACGCAGTAACTATTTGTAAATTGTAAATATATACTGCATGACTTTGGTTTGGTTACGTTTATCTAAACTTTCCACAAACCGATTCTGATCCTATTTTTATCATTATCCAAACATTCCACAAACTGATTCTGACCCTATCGTTTCATTATCCAAATGCTAGGTTATGTGCTAGTACAGTTTTCTAATAATAAAATGTAGTTTATAATAAATAGAATCATATGATTCCTGACTTCTAATGCTACAAAACTAAAACAAATTCGACCAACTACACATATGATAATTTAATATCACTAATTGTATATTTTCTTCTTTTTTTGTAGACAAGCGTATTTCTAAACACCTTTATAAACGTTACATTTATTACATATGGTTGTAGTAAGGGTCCTATACTTATGTTATACATTGCCAACCGGCGTTTAATTTTAATTATGATGATGATATGCATTTGTCAGTGTGTATCCGTGGATTGACATTGACAACAATGATATGCTTACATATACGCGTGTGTATCCATCTGCATACGCAGGGTTATCGTTCATTGTTCCCCACATAAACCTATAAAGGTTCCCTTTATTAATATTATTGACGCAGATAAGATACAGCGGCTTCTTATGTTTTCAAGACTCAAATTAAAAATATTACGTTTGTTCTGGAAATTTCAGGTTGCTTGAATAATTTTTGCAACAACCATTTTTTTTTTTTCTTCAATTTTTATGCAAGGCAGATAAGTACGCGAAAGTGAACTAGAGCACTGTATATCTATAACATGGACATAGATACAAAAGTAAATAATTGCCGACATTATATGTTAACAATATTTAAAGAATTCATCTCTGCTCCACTTATTATCGATAGCTAAGTGAAAAGCGATTTAAAACTTCTTTTTTTTTTCAAATTACTGCCCGACGTTGTACCCGACGTCATACTGAGTCACGTGGCCCAAAATAATCTGAGCCTGTTTTTGATGCTCGCATTAAAGGTGGTATCCGACAGTTTTTCTACATCTCATATATGTAACAGTATCGGTGAATAAGAACGATTAGGATTCCTGCTTAAAATAGACACCAACGTAACAGCAGATGACGTGGGTAAAACATTAGTGGTCACATGGTTTTCTTGGTTTAAATATAGCTAACTGTGCAGCGTGGCTGAGATAGGAAATACATGTTTGTAATGACGATTGTGGCGTTATGGTTCACTATTCCGACAGGTATAGGACATCAATAAACAGCATTTTACGAGATCTATCCACAAAACAATGGTTTACTTAGATGTATAATGAAAATATTTTTGGTCGGATACCACCGTTAAATTCTTTTTAAGATCGTGTTTTCCGTATAACGGCTAACAGCAACAAGGAAGTAACACATGAGTGTGTGTGCCTGCGTGTATGTAGAATTTTCTTGTTCGATGATAACTTGATAATGTAAAATACAACGCGCACATGAATACATTCGTATCGTACAAAGGGTAAATGCTGGCAGGCCTGCACACTTTCCTGATGATGTTTACTAGCGAATGTTAATACATTTGTTCATTCTTACATTTTAAAAAACTATGTTATTCATTCGTACTTTCATAGAAACAAAGAAAAGACAAACATGCGGCGGCAAACTTCCGTGTCTTTGACGTCATTCGTCTGTCTGGCGTTGGTCGTGACCTCATGCTTTGGCTGTTTGTGTATCCCTAAGTCGTTTGATGAGATGTTCTGCGGCACAACGTATGTTGTCCGTGTGGAGGTACTGGACAGAGAAACCATCCTGTTCCCCAACACTACCTACCAGGAGTTCGTAGAGCTTGGCAATGTTGGATACAGCAACAAAGCCATACGCCATCAGATGGTTGATATCAAAGACTTCGTAAAGTAAGTTTCAACTTTCATTTTGCCAATGCAACATTTAAATTAACACTCCATTACGTTACGTTGAGACCACTTGATGTAGTACATAAATGACGGGGAAGAAACATCGTGTCAAGAAGAGGTCTGCTGAAGGTCTACACATTAGTTCACAACATAAGTGCTTTCACTTTGGTCACCGAGACTGTATTACACAATAACTCAAACTCTTTGCATATAACCTGATCCACTGACCCAGTCAAAGATTTGGGAATACTTCAGAGAACCGCAGCCTATTTGGGCTGGGCCAGTGGGTCAGAGCGGGGCCAGTGGGGTCAGAGCGGGGCCAGTGGGTCAGAGCGGGGCCAGTGGGGTCAGAGCGGGGCCAGTGGGGTCAGAGCGGGGCCAGTGGGTCAGAGCGGGTCCAGTGGGTCAGAACGGGGCCAGTGGGGTCAGAGCGGGGCCAGTGGGTCAGAGCGGGGCCAGTGGTTCAGAGCTGTGAATTATCAAAACATTTGTTGTTGTTTTTTAAAACCACTCGTATACTTGAGTTATATAGGCTTGAAGAATAAGGTTAACCTAGAAGTAGGCCATGGAATTCATGTGCAATTATGTTCTTTATTTTAACAGGACAATAATCTACATTTTAGCCTCTCTTCTTTTTAGACATGTAAGGAGGTACATAAAATAAGGTACTGTTAACGACCCATTTCAGACACACCTTTGGCATACGATCTTTAAGCCAAGCATGTGCAACATGGAGGGGTCACGATAAAATCCGAAAAAGGATGTGCTGACCCTTTCTAAATTAGTTCAACACATGCACACGCACGCACGCACATAAGGCAAAATTTTATTGAACGAATTGTTATATGTTTTAAAAAGCCGTGTATCGAGTGCAAACCCTAAATTGAACACTGCAAAAACAAGATCAACAACAGCTAATGTTTCAGGTCTCCGCCATGCTTCAAGTGCAATGACGTGACCCCTATTCTTCAGACGAGTGTAGAGGGTGCTCTTTGTGGAGTGTTACTTAATAAGGGCACATACCTACTGGGGGTAAATGTGGTATCGAACCCGGCACCTCTGTTCCAGCCCAGGATTCTCTCACACAATCTTTGCAGCTTCAGAGTTAACCTGGATGCCAACACTGAACCTACTTTACCCGACTGCAAGGTTTGTGGAAATACATTAATATGCTTTATTTTCTTTAATCATTTAATACAAAAGGCAATATGGTCATGTATATGGGCCCACTGTTGCGCTACCCGATAGGTGGCACAGCAATCACACTGTCCGTACATAAGTCAATGTGTCGTACTTCTATCTGTCTGTCTGACTGTCTGTCTCTCCTCTTTCATTGCCGCAGTATATTTTTGAATTACTACAATCGTACGAACTTCCATGGAAATACGTAGCACTTTTTTTTGTTGCGCTAGCACTCGTCGAACTTTGTAACGTTGGCTACAGTTAGAGTAAAGCGGTAACACTGTATGCTGTGAATACAACAAGAAGGAGACCGTGACCTGATTTACAATCGTAAGCTCAGAGGTTTAAGGTATACCGGATTGATAAAACGCCCTTAAGACTCGGTCGTAAATAACGGAGTTTGGCTAGCTTTTGTTGTAATGCCATGTTTTTTTTTATGGAAAGGGACCTATAATCGATCAACAGATCCTAGCGACAATGCATGTATATCTTTTTAAAGTGAGACCAAACTGTAACGGTTTTTGGTTTGTAACTGTTTTTTCTTAAAAAATATAAAATGTATTAACATTTTCCTTCATTGCCAGATTTTGCTAGTGCAGTGCCCTACCATCTCCCCACCATCCGCATTTATCGTATTTTTGTGTTAATTTCGTGTTTTTCGTGTATTGTTACTGTTTTTGTCATGGCCGATTTAAAAACTGCACTTTAGTATACCACATAATATCAATGACATTGCACCTTACACTACCATGGTTGGATAAAAATTATACTTGATAACTAATTACATTAAATTAGTGATGCATCACACCACACACGCTTAACAAAGATATTAAGTGCAAATATTGCTACAGTATCGTTTAGCGAAGCGTTTTATTTGGCGAAGTCGCTTGCGTCTCCGTTCAGTGTTATGAGAGCTAAATTTAAGAAGCACACAGGATTGACCCTACCAGATCTTGACAACTCGCTGTCAGTTATTCGTGCCTGGAAAGAAAAAGTGCGTTTACCGAAGAAATAAATATGTCTAAAGAGACTTTACGCTTCAAATGTTAACAGTAATATTGTTATCTGTTTAAATTGAAAGTTATATCGTGAAATTCAAATGCATTTATAAATAAAATGCATATTTATGAATGAAAAATGCCGCGTACGAATATCACTTATGGACTATAAGAAATTGTAGAAATGGGGAGGGAACTGTTTTTAGAATAGGTGTTCCACTGACTTTGCATCATCTACTATACCGAGATATTTGCCCGTTCCATTTACAAGTCGCATCGCAATTAACGAAATTGCAGTTCGCAAAATCCGATGTCCCGCTTGCGATTTTTTTAAACAGAGCGTTTCATCAAAACAACTGCAACTTTCATTTAGTGATTTTAACATTCATCAGTGAAAATAAAGCTCAGTCTAAAAATAAAGTTGAAAAACACGGTAATTTGAAGCAATTCCGAATCCCGAATGGCAGAAAGATCGATTCAAGATGGTCGAAATTCCCTTCGTTGAGTCTTCTTAGACGGGAAACATTAACGAGAGGAATAAGTTCTCACATTTGTGTTGCTGCTTCTTCTTTAACAGGGACGCAAGTTTTGACATCGGAAATCGCACGAAGCAGATGCTGTCACGATTTGCGACATTTATTGAAACGCAAATTGCCAGAAAATATTACACTTGGATAAACTCCCTGAAAATAGCGATGCGGTTTGTTCATAAACGCGTCTCTGAACCAGGGTATGCAGTAACTTAAGTCAATCGTATCATCTCAGCATCTCAACTTAAGTTAAAATGCAAAATTATATAGTACGTATTGAATGTTTGATAAAATTGGTTTCTATTATAGGATGTTACTTGTTTCCCAGTGTATAATCTGTATCTTAGGTGTTGTTGTTGTTTTGCAGTTAAATGATTGCCAACTTTCTAATTGACATTGCGTTGTACATTTGATTTACTATGGAATAATTTTGAAGAATTACACTGCCAGTATCTACATGCAGATATTCTTTCCCATGTATAAATACATTATTATCTCCGTTAAATATTACATGTTGTGGGTCTGGTAGCGATTACGCCGCATGCCTTACAAATATACAAACAAATATGATATGTCACAGACCGGCCGCAATATCTCAAGCGGCTTGCGGATCGGGAGGTCGCGGGTTCCAACCCCGGCCGGGCCAAACCAGACTTTAAAGTTGGTAGTAGTGGCTTCCCTCCCAACTCTCGGGGCTAAGGGGATAGCATTACGCCTGACTCGTGGGTGTCAGTATAATGGACCGGCCGGGTTCAGTCCCTGGGCACCTCATAAGTGCCCCTGTGCTATAATGATAGAAATGTCGCTGCAATTCATAATGTCACCAACAGTAAATAGCGCTATCGATATAACGTAAGTAAGTAGCAAAGGTTATAATAAATGGCAAAATATAAACATACGTATATAAGTATTTACAGGATGTCCAGGACATGAAAAGTTAAAGCTTTTTCTCTGAGCATTTAAGTACTTTATAGTGCAGTACATCGAATATTTAAAATATTCTGGAATATGCATTGAAGGGAAATCCGTTAAATGAAAGTTATTACCAAGAATGTAGATATTGCCAAGTTTCAATCACAATACTGAATATTCGTGACCACAATACTGCCAACTCATAATCATAATTCTGCCAAGTCTTAATCACAATGTACTTATAACCTTGTGGAAATGACTAGGTCAGGAATATGATTGTCACTTGTAAAAAAGGGTTTATAGCATGGAATGTAGAACAAGTTTATTTATCTAGAAACAAATTACTGTAAGACAGAATTATCAACTTTTTTATTGCAGGCACTGGCGGTCAGCCCTTGATGTCAGACGCGAACCGGAAATCCTACCCACAGTGCATTGGTTAGGCATTGATTTATAGAATTGAAAGAATGATCCAAAATGATTTTATTGCTTATTCAGACTTAAACTTTAATAAATCCTAGTATTTGTTCTTTCAATCTAGCTATCAACAATAAATGTAAAGATGGCGGAAAGTCTTATTCAAGTAGGGCCCTTTTATTTATATTTTGTTTGAGAAATTACAATAATACAGCTGTGAAAAGTATAATAATTATATTATTCTCATATTTCCTGCCCATTTATATGTGCATTTGGCTTAATCGGCTTGAAAAATAACTAGATGTAAATGCAGAAAGTTGGATTTGATGTTATTCTTTTTTCTCCTCTAATTCCTTATAGGTGTCTACAGACTTACCATTTTCTTTAGTTTCCAAACATTTTTTTTGTGTCTGTTAAAAAGTTATTGTTGTTTTCTAGTGAAGAATAAATAAATATAAATAAATAGTTATAGGTCAGTGAAGAAGGAAGATACACCCTGTTAGAGGTTCTTTTTACAAGGCTATAATTTACTATATTTTGGCTATTACAATTCCTATAGTTTGATAAAACTATTATTTTTGTAATCTTAACTGGACCTGTGTGCTACTCCCATATTTCTGAGATTATTATGAGAAGGTTTCTTAACTGTAAGTGGTTAATTTGTTTTGGACATGTATTGAAAGCATAATGAATTATTATAAACAAAAACAACCAAGGATATTAAACATTTTTGCCCAGTTCATAATAAATTGTATGAAAATTTGATATTCAGTAAAGACTGTAGAACTAATAAAGCAAAATTTTTAGCAACTGATAAAAATATTACCCCAATGTAATCATTGTATGCACATAACAGTATATATAAATAAAATAACAGATCTTATCCCCATTAGTCTTGTTATTTGTTGTAAACTTGCCATCAATGATCAGTCACAGTTTTTCTAATAAGTGTGTATTAGTAAGCAGTGTTATTTCTGCTTTCACCCTCCTACCCCATGGCAAAACAAACAATAATTTTGTTACCACTGAAATATCACCAAATTAAACCTCTTTTAAATATTCTTGAACGTGCAAGTCAGAAGTCCTATAAATGTTTCTGTTTTATTCTCTTATAAGGTTTTCCTGGAGGAATGAAGAGTGTTATAAAAGTTTCAGGTAATTTAGCTTTTAGGTAATTTAGCAAGCTACTGAGCCCATATAGTGATGGCTCAACGGAAAAATATTCTAACAAGGTTTTAATATTTTAGATAAGAAAGTAGAAGATAAATCTTTTTTTTCCCGGTTTTTTTACCCTGTATTATAATAAAACAATACTTTCTTGCATTTTAACAGGTGCCGTTCAGTATGTGAAAAGGGTATTTATAGACAAGCAAGAAAAAAACTTATGAAACTTCACTAGCATGCTCCTTGCTAAAGCTTGACCTTGATTCAATAACGATTAAAAGCAAGGTTATTAGAGAAACATCGATATAAATATATATATAGATTTTATGAGCAATAAAATAAAAACATATATGCATGGCACTGTGCAGTGGATTCAAGTTGGTATAATGCATTTTTACAGTCATTTAATTAATACAAAAAATTAGAAATGGTTTATGAAAAATGGTATTGTGCCAAAAGAAGTTTTTTTTGTGTACAGTTTAAAGATCTTGTTGTTAATCTACATTGTTTACTTCATGTTTACATAAAACTTGCCATTTTCCAAGTCATTAAGCATCTACATACCATGAACATGCTGAATTTCTAGAAACATTTAAATCATGCTTCACTGAAACATCCTTTTTCTGTGTTAGAACATGGTGACAGTTGTAAGAAAAGAGTCGGAACTGGAGGATGGTCGGTCTATATAGTAGGACAGTGAAGATCATGATCTCAAACAACGTGGGTCTGTCCTGGTTACTACATGTACAGGTACTTGTCAAAACATACTGTACTTTAATCCATAAAATGTTGAACATATACATACAGTAAATAATCTGGATATTCAAATGTAAAACTCTAAAAACTATAATAAACATGTTGCATTATATCGATTTTTGAGCAGTTGTGTTGTATATGGTACTACATAAGACAATCAAATAATGTATATATTTCAATCTTTTAATCTCACTATTCACAGAAAATCTCATAAGGAAACACATTCATTAATTCATTATAATAAATATGAAACAAAAAAATTTATAATGTAATATTCTACATAATTAGTATGAGAATTAAAAATGTAACCTTTGTATACATTTTACTTTATAGTAGCTTAAACTTTTGCACAAACAGTGTGTTCCGTGGTTTGTTTTTCTTCCTTACTTATGCAAAAAATAGAAAAGAAAAGTATAGTAACACTAAAATTCTTTTATACACAAGTGTACCAAGTACATATATTAAAACAAGTGGTCAAAATGCCCTAAATATACACCGTTCACCAAAAGATGGTAAAATTATTCAAATCTATCAAAAAAAAATATATTGTAAATACCTTATAGCTTGAAGGGAATTCACAATGTCTAAATCTGATGTGCTATAGTACAGATCCACCAGTTATTTTACCATGTCTAAATCTGAGCTGCTATAGTACAGATCCTTCAACCATTCACCATGTCTAAATCTGAGCTGCTAGAGTACAGATCCATCAGTCATTCACCATGTCTAAATCTGAGCTGCTATAGTACAGATCCATCAGTCATTCACCATGTCTAAATCTGATGTGCTATAGTACAGATCCATCAGTCATTCACCATGTCTAAATCTGAGCTGCTATAGTACAGATCTTTCAACCAGTCACCATGTCTAAATCTGAGCTGCTATAGTACAGATCCTTCAACCATTCACCATGTCTAAATCTGATGTGCTATAGTACAGATCCACCAGTCATTCACCATGTCTAAATCTGAGCTGCTATAGTACAGATCCATCAGTCATTCACCATGTCTAAATCTGATGTGCTATAGTACAGATCCACCAGTCATTCACCATGTCTAAATCTGAGCTGCTATAGTACAGATCCATCAGTCATTCACCATGTCTAAATCTGATGTGCTATAGTACAGATCCATCAGTCATTCACCATGTCTAAATCTGAGCTGCTATAGTACAGATCCATCAGTCATTCACCATGTCTAAATAGGAGCTGCAATAGTACAGATCCATCAACCATTCACCAAGTCTAAATCTGAGCTGCTATAGTACAGATCCATCAACCATTCACCATGTCTAAATCTGAGCTGCTATAGTACAGATCCATCAGTTATTTAATACATATTACCAAACGTACATCTAATAATGGCAACTTGAGATCCCCAATGTAACACATATTACCAAACGTACATCTAATAATGGCAACTTGAGATCCCCAATGTAATACATATTACCAAACGTACATCTAATAACGTAACTTGAGATCCCCAATGTAACACATATTACCAAACGTACATCTAGTTATGGCAACTTGGAATCCCCAATGTAACACATATTAACAAACGTACATCTAGTTATGGCAACTTGAGATTCCCAATGTAATACATATTACCAAACGTACATCTAGTTATGGCAACTTAAGATCCCCAATATAACGCATATTACCAAACGTACATCTAATAATGGCAACTTGAGATCCCCAATGTAACACATATTACCAAACGTACATCTTGTTATGGCAAATTGAGATCCCCAATGTAACACATATTACCAAACGTACATCTGCTAAGGGCAACTTGAGATCCCCAATGTAACACATATGACCAAACGTACATCTAATAATGGCAACTTGAGATCCCCAATTTAACACATATTACCAAACGTACATCTTGTTATGGCAACTTGAGATCCCCAATGTAATACATATTATCAAACGTACATCTAATAATGACAACTTGGGATCCCCAATGTAACACATATTATCAAACGTACATCTAATAATGGCAACTTGAGATCCCCAATGTAACACATATTACCAAACGTACATCTAATAATGAAAACTTGGGATCCCCAATGTAACACATATTACCAAACGTACATCTAATAATGGCAACTTGAGATCCCCAATGTAACACATATTACCAAACGTACATCTTGTTATGGCAACTTGAGATCCCCAATGTAATACATATTATCAAACGTACATCTAATAATGACAACTTGAGATCCCCAATGTAACACATATTACCAAACGTACATCTAATAATGGCAACTTGAGATCCCCAATGTAACACATATTACCAAACGTACATCTAATAATGGCAACTTGAGATCCCCACTGTAATACATATTACCAAACGTACACCTGGTTATGGCAACTTGAGATGCCCTATGTAACACATATTACCAAACGTACATCTAGTTATGGCAACTTGAGATCCCCAATATAACATATATTACCAAACGTACATCTAATAACGCAACTTGGGATCCCCAATGCAATACATATTACCAAACGTACATCTAATAATGGCAACTTGAGATCCCCACTGTAACACATATTACCAAACGTACATCTAATAATGGCAACTTTAGATCCCCAATGTAACACATATTATCAAACGTACATCTAATAATGGCAACTTGAGATCCCCAATGTTATACATATTACCAAACGTACATTTAATAATGGCAACTTGAGATCCCCACTGTAACACATATTACCAAACGTACATCTAATAATGGCAACTTGAGATCCCCAATGTAACACATATTACCAAACGAACATCTAATAATGGCAACTTGAGATCCCCAATGTAACACATATTACCAAACGTATATCTAATAATGACAACTTGAGATCACCAATGCAATACATATTACCAAACTTACATCTAATAACGTAACTTAAGATCCCCAATGTAACACATATTACCGAACGTACATCTAGTTATGGCAACTTGAGACCCCCAATGAAACACATATTACCAAACGAACATTTAGTTATGGCAACTTGAGATCCCCAATGTAACACATATTACCAAACGTACATCTAATAACGCAACTTGGGATCCCCAATGCAATACATATTACCAAACGTACATCTAATAATGGCAACTTGAGATCCCCACTGTAACACATATTACCAAACGTACATCTAATAATGGCAACTTGAGATCCCCACTGTAACACATATTACCAAACGTACATCTAATAATGGCAACTTGAGATCCCCACTGTAACACATATTACCAAACGTACATCTAATAATGGCAACTTGGGATCCCCACTGTAACACATATTACCAAACGTACATCTAATAATGGCAACTTGAGATCCCCACTGTAACACATATTACCAAACGTACATCTAATAATGGCAACTTGAGATCCCCACTGTAACACATATTACCAAACGTACATCTAATAATGGCAACTTGAGATCCCCAATGTAACACATATTACCAAACGTACATCTAATAATGGCAACTTGAGATCCCCAGTGTAACAGATGTTACCAAACGTACATCTAATAATGGCAACTTGGGATCCCCAATGTAACACATATTACCGAACGTACATCTAATAATGGCAACTTGAGATCCCCAGTGTAACAGATGTTACCAAACGTACATCTAATAATGGCAACTTGAGATCCCCAGTGTAACAGGTGTTACCAAACGTACATCTAATAATGGCAACTTAAGATCCCCAATGTAAGAGGTGTTACCAAACGTACATCTAATAATGGCAACTTGAGATCCCCAATGAGACAGGTGTTACCAAACGTACATCTTATAATGGCAACTTGAGATCCCCAATGTAACAGGTGTTACCAAACGTACATCTATAAATGGCAACGCGAGATCCCCAATGTAACAGGTGTTACCAAACGTACATCTAATAATGGCAACTTGAGATCCCCAATGTAACAGGTGTTACCAAACGTACATCTAATAATGGCAACTTGAGATCCCCAATGTAACAGGTGTTACCAAACGTACATCTAATAATGGCAACTTGAGATCCCCAATGTAACAGGTGTTACCAAACGTACATCTTATAATGGCAACTTGAGATCCCCAATGTAACAGGTGTTACTAAACGTACATCTAATAATGGCAACTTGAGATCCCCAATGTAACAGGTGTTACCAAACGTACATCTAATAATGGCAACTTGAGATCCCCAATGTAACAGGTGTTACCAAACGTACATCTTATAATGGCAACTTGCGATCCCCAATGTAACAGGTGTAACCAAACTTACATCTAATAATGGCAACTTGAGATCCCCACTGTAACACATATTACCAAACGTACATCTAATAATGGCAACTTGAGATCCCCACTGTAACACATATTACCAAACGTACATCTAATAATGGCAACTTGAGATCCCCACTGTAACACATATTACCAAACGTACATCTAATAATGGCAACTTGGGATCCCCACTGTAACACATATTACCAAACGTACATCTAATAATGGCAACTTGAGATCCCCACTGTAACACATATTACCAAACGTACATCTAATAATGGCAACTTGAGATCCCCACTGTAACACATATTACCAAACGTACATCTAATAATGGCAACTTGAGATCCCCAATGTAACACATATTACCAAACGTACATCTAATAATGGCAACTTGAGATCCCCAGTGTAACAGATGTTACCAAACGTACATCTAATAATGGCAACTTGGGATCCCCAATGTAACACATATTACCGAACGTACATCTAATAATGGCAACTTGAGATCCCCAGTGTAACAGATGTTACCAAACGTACATCTAATAATGGCAACTTGAGATCCCCAGTGTAACAGGTGTTACCAAACGTACATCTAATAATGGCAACTTAAGATCCCCAATGTAAGAGGTGTTACCAAACGTACATCTAATAATGGCAACTTGAGATCCCCAATGAGACAGGTGTTACCAAACGTACATCTTATAATGGCAACTTGAGATCCCCAATGTAACAGGTGTTACCAAACGTACATCTATAAATGGCAACGCGAGATCCCCAATGTAACAGGTGTTACCAAACGTACATCTAATAATGGCAATTTGAGATCCCCAATGTAACAGGTGTTACCAAACGTACATCTAATAATGGCAACTTGAGATCCCCAATGTAACAGGTGTTACCAAACGTACATCTAATAATGGCAACTTGAGATCCCCAATGTAACAGGTGTTACCAAACGTACATCTTATAATGGCAACTTGAGATCCCCAATGTAACAGGTGTTACTAAACGTACATCTAATAATGGCAACTTGAGATCCCCAATGTAACAGGTGTTACCAAACGTACATCTAATAATGGCAACTTGAGATCCCCAATGTAACAGGTGTTACCAAACGTACATCTTATAATGGCAACTTGCGATCCCCAATGTAACAGGTGTAACCAAACTTACATCTAATAATGGCAACTTGAGATCCCCAATGTAATACATATTACCAAACGTACATTTAGTTATGGCAACTTGAGATCCCCAATGTAACACATATTACCAAACGAACATCGAATAATGGCAACTTGAGATCCCCAATGTAACAAATATTACCAAACGTACATCTAGTTATGGCAACTTGAGATCCCCAATGTAACACATATTACCAAATGTACATCTGCTAAGGGCAACTTGAGATCCCCAATGTAACACATATTACCAAACGTACATCTGCTATGGGCAACTTGAGATCCCCAATGTAACACATATTACCAAACGTACATCTAGTTATGGCAACTTGAGATCACCAATGTAACAAATATTACCAAACGTACATCTAATAATGGCAACTTGGGATCCCCAATGTAACACATTTTACCAAACGTACATCTAGTAACGTAACTTGAGATCCCCAATGTAACACATATTACCAAACGTACATCTAGTTATGGCAACTTGAGATCCCCAATGTAATACATATTACCAAACGTACATCTAATAATGGCAACTTGAGATCCCCAATGTAACACATATGACCAAACGTACATCTAGTTATGGCAACTTGAGATCACCAATGGAACAAATATTACCAAACGTACATCTAATAATGGCAACTTGGGATCCCCAATGTAACACATATTACCAAACGTACATCTAGTATCGTAACTTGAGATCCCCAATGTAACACATATTACCAAACGTACATCTGCTAAGGGCAACTTGAGATCCTTAATGTAACACATATTACCAAACGTACATCTGCTAAGGGCAACTTGAGATCCCCAATGTAACACATATTACTAAACGTACATCTAGTTATGGCAACTTGAGATCCCCAATGTAATACATATTACCAAACGTACATCTAATAATGGCAACTTAGGATCCCAAATGTAACACGTATTACCAAACGTACACCTCCTTATGGCAACTTGGGATCCCCAATGTAACACATATTACCAAACGAACATCTTATAATGGCAACTTAGGATCCCCAATGTAACACATATTACCAAACGTACATCTAATAACGTAACTTGAGATCCCCAATGTAACACATATTACCAAACGTACATCTAGTATCGTAACTTGAGATCCCCAATGTAACACATATTACCAAACGTACATCTGCTAAGGGCAACTTGAGATCCTTAATGTAACACATATTACCAAACGTACATCTGCTAAGGGCAACTTGAGATCCCCAATGTAACACATATTACTAAACGTACATCTAGTTATGGCAACTTGAGATCTCCAATGTAACACATATTACCAAACGTACATCTAGTTATGGCAACTTGAGATCCCCAATGTAACACATATTACCAAACGTACATCTGCTAAGGGCAACTTGGGATCCCCAATGTAACACGTATTACCAAACGTCATTTAGTTATGGCAACTTGGGATCCCCAATGTAACAGGTGTTACCAAACGTACATCTAATAATGGCAACTTGGGATCCCAAATGTAACACGTATTACCAAACGAACATCTAGTTATGGCAACTCGGGATCCCCAATGTAACACATATTACCAAACGTACATCTAGTTATGGCAACTTGGGATCCCAAAATGAAACACGTGTTACCGAACGTACATCTAATTATGGCAATTTGGGAGCCTAAATGAAACACGTGTTACCAAACGTTCATCAAATAATGACAACTTGAGATCGCCAATGTAACACATATTACCAATCGTACATCTAGTAATGGTAACTTGGGATCCCCAATGTAACGCGTATTACCAAACGTACATCTAGTAACGAAACTTGGGATCCCCAATGTAACACATATTACCAAACGTACATCTAGTAACGTTACTTGGGATCCCCAATGTTATACATATTACCAAACGTACACCTAGTAACGTTACTTGGGATCCCCAATGTTATACATATTACCAAACTTACACCTAGTAACGTTACTTGGGATCCCCAATGTTATACATATTACCAAACGTACACCTAGTAACGTTGCTTGGGATCCCCAATGTAACACGTATTACCAAACGTACATCCAGTAACGTAACTTGAGAACCCAAATGTAACACGCATTTCCAAACGTGCATTTAGCTTTTGCTTTTAGAATAAGCAGTTGTTTTTTAGTTATTTATACAGCATCTGTAACACCTGGTCGTATGTTTTGTTTCTGTGTTCACTTTCGAAGCCACGACTATAGATGTAAAACCCTAAGAATGTGTTTAGTGTATTAACAAATACATGGTAAGTTATGGCTTGAAGTTGTCATTAGTTGTATTGCACTATAAAGGGCAAAAGGAAATCGACACAAAAAATCTCAAAGTGTTTAGCGAGAAATGGACCATGGCATATAATCATTACGACAGCGGCAATTAAAATAATACATATTCAAAGGAGATGTTACGGCTTTTGCCGTCGGCTGCAGAGAGTGTTTGTAACAGATGTTTGTTTTTTCATCATCCCCTTCTGTGAATGCTATCATGCTACTTTTATTAATAAGCTATACGCAATCTTATTTGTTTGGTTACAACTTAACGCATTTGAACCCTGACATATGTCTACAGAATGACCAGCAAAGAGAGCGGTTGTATCTACACAATTTGCAGCTCAGATTGATCAATTCGTGCCCAGCAGGATAATCTTGAGTTAATCGATGCATATCAAACCAAAACATGCCCCTCTCACCTATATAAATATGCCTGCATCTTCCGGCTTCACCAAACCATCGATGACCCACAGGAAGGCGTGAAATAGTTCTCTCGCTAAAACAATTAACGTTGAGATAAATAATTGTTAAAAGTGAATCCGGAGTTAACGAATATACATTGACCAGGTAAGATACCGCACCAATAAGGAGAATACATTATGATTCTGCCATTATTAATCACGATTAAGTGTTCTTGTCAGTTATGAAGTTTCACTCCACTTTGATCGAAGTTTGGATTATTCGAAGTTTTTCTATAAGTCCTTCGAATTTCGAGGTAATGAGGTCTGACTGTAATTGTAAGTATGGATTTTCTGGAACGTAGTATTTACCATAACCACTTTCAATTATTTTTATAGGAAGTGTGTTAAGTATTAATCAGACGCAGTAACTATTTGTAAATTGTAAATATATACTGCATGACTTTGGTTTGGTTACGTTTATCTAAACTTTCCACAAACCGATTCTGATCCTATTTTTATCATTATCCAAACATTCCACAAACTGATTCTGACCCTATCGTTTCATTATCCAAATGCTAGGTTATGTGCTAGTACAATTTTCTAATAATAAAATGTAGTTTATAATAAATAGAATCATATGATTCCTGACTTCTAATGCTACAAAACTAAAACAAATTCGACCAACTACACATATGATAATTTAATATCACTAATTGTATATTTTCTTCTTTTTTTGTAGACAAGCGTATTTCTAAACACGTTTGTAAACGTTACATTTATTACATATGGTTGTAGTAAGGGTCCTATACTTTTGTTATACATTGCCAACCGGCGTTTAATTTTAATTATGATGATGATATGCATTTGTCAGTGTGTATCCGTGGATTGACATTGACACCACTTATATGCTTACATATACGCGTGTGTGTCCATCTGCATACTCAGGGTTATCGTCCATTGTTCCCCACATAAACCTATAAAGGCTCCCTATATTAATATTATTGACGCAAATAAGATACAGCGGCTTCTTATGTTTTTCAGGACTCAAATTAAAAATAGTATGTTTGTTCTGGAAATTTCAGGTTGCTTGAATAATTTTTGAAACAACCATGTATTTATTTTCTGTAAATTTTATGAAAGGCAGATAACTACGCGAAAGTGAGCTAGAGCACTGTATATCTATAACATGTACATAGATACAAAAGTAAATAATTGCCGACATTATTAATATTTAAAGAATTCATCTCTGCTCCACTTATTATCGCTAGCTAAGTGAAAAGCGATTTAAAAGTTATTTTTTCAACAAATTACTGCCCGACATTGTATCCGACGTCATACTGAGTCACGTGACCCAAAATAATCTGAGCCTGTGTTTGATTCTCGCATTAAAGGTGATATCCGACAGTTTGTCTACATCTCATATATGAAACAGTATCAGTAAATAAGAACGATTAGGATTCCTGCTAAAAATAGACAGAAACGTAACAGCAGATGACGTGGGTGAACTAAAACATTAGTGGTCACATGGTTTTCTTGGTTTAAATATAGCTAACTGTGCAGCGTGGCTGAGATAGGAAATACATGTTTGTAATGACGATTGTGGCGTTATGGTTCACTATTCCGACAGGTATAGGACATCAATAAACAGCATTTTACGAGATCTATCCACAAAACAATGGTTGACTTAGATGTATAATGAAAATATTTTTGGTCGGATACCACCGTTAAATTCTTTTTAAGATCGTGTTTTCCGTAAAACGGCTAACAGCAACAAGGAAGTAACACATGAGTGTGTGTGCCTGCGTGTATGTAGAATTTTCTTGTTCGATGATAACTTGATAATGTAAAATACAACGCGCGCATGAATACATTCGTATCGTACAAAGGGTAAATGCTGGCAGGCCTGCACACTTTCCTAATGATGTTTACTAGCGAATGTTAATACATTTGTTCATTCTTACATTTTTAAAAACTATGTTATTCATTCGTACTTTCATAGAAACAAAGAAAAGACAAACATGCGGCGGCAAACTTCCGTGTCTTTGACGTCATTCGTCTGTCTGGCGTTGGTCGTGACCTCATGCTTTGGCTGTTTGTGTATCCCTAAGTCGTTTGATGAGATGTTCTGCGGCACAACGTATGTTGTCCGTGTGGAGGTACTGGACAGAGAAACCATCCTGTTCCCCAACACTACCTACCAGGAGTTCGTAGAGCTTGGCAATGTTGGATACAGCAACAAAGCCATACGCCATCAGATGGTTGATATCAAAGACTTCGTAAAGTAAGTTTCAACTTTCATTTTGCCAATGCAACATTTAAATTAACACTCCATTACGTTACGTTGAGACCACTTGATGTAGTACATAAATGACGGGGAAGAAACATCGTGTCAAGAAGAGGTCTGCTGAAGGTCTACACATTAGTTCACAACATAAGTGCTTTCACTTTGGTCACCGAGACTGTATTACACAATAACTTAAACTCTTTGCATATAACCTGATCCACTGACCCAGTCAAGGATTTGGGAATACTTCAGAGAACCGCAGCCTATTTGGGCTGGGCCAGTGGGTCAGAGCGGGGCCAGTGGGGTCAGAGCGGGGCCAGTGGGTCAGAGCGGGCCAGTGGGGTCAGAGCGGGGCCAGTGGGGTCAGAGCGGGGCCAGTGGGTCAGAGCGGGTCCAATGGGTCAGAACGGGGCCAGTGGGGTCAGAGCGGGGCCAGTGGGTCAGAGCGGGGCCAGTGGGTCAGAGCTGTGAATTATCAAAACATTTGTTGTTGTTTTTTAAAACCACTCGTATACTTGAGTCATATAGGCTTGAAGAATAAGGTAAACCTAGAAGTAGGCCATGGAATTCATGTGCAATTATGTTCTTTATTTTAACAGGACAATAATCTACATTTTAGCCTCTCTTCTTTTTAGACATGTAAGGAGGTACATAAAATAAGGTACTGTTAACGACCCATTTCAGACACACCTTTGGCATACGATCTTTAAGCCAAGCATGTGCAACATGGAGGGGTCACGATAAAATCCGAAAAAGGATGTGCTGACCCTTTCTAAATTAGTTCAACACATGCACACGCACGCACGCACATAAGGCAAAATGTTATTGAACGAATTGTTATATGTTTTAAAAAGCCGTGTATCGAGTGCAAACCCTAAATTGAACACTGCAAAAACAAGATCAACAACAGCTAATGTTTCAGGTCTCCGCCAGGCTTCAAGCGCAATGACGTGACCCCTATTCTTCAGACGAGTGTAGAGGGTGCTCTTTGTGGAGTGTTACTTAATAAGGGCACATACCTACTGGGGGTAAATGTGGTATCGAACCCGGCACCTCTGTTCCAGCCCAGGATTCTCTCACACAATCTTTGCAGCTTCAGAGTTAACCTGGATGCCAACCCTGAACCTACTTTACCCGACTGCAAGGTTTGTGGAAAATATTAATATTCTTTATTTGCTTTAATCATTTAATACAAAAGGCAATATGGTCATGTATATGGGCCCACTGTTGCGCTACCCGATAGGTGGCACAGCAATCACACTGTCCGTACATAAGTCAATGTGTCGTACTTCTATCTGTCTGTCTGACTGTCTGTCTCTCCTCTTTCATTGCCGCAGTATATTTTTGAATTACTACAATCGTACGAACACCTGAAGGTTTGTCTTTCAGTACATTTACAAGTGCAACCATTAAGGTAAAGGTCACATTACAGATTAAATATAAGGTGATGTCATTCAAATGACTATTCGTGAAGTTTTAGTACCTTGGCCATAATTGTCTCATCTTTTACAGGTAGTTCATCTAACTTCACCACTTACTGACATATTGTACGATAAGAGGGTGAGTCCCGCATGTTATATGCACGCACAGCCATCAGTGCCAAGGTCATTTAAGGCCATTGTAACTGAAGTTGCAAGGTCAATGACATTTCTGGTTCTTTCTAAATCTAATGTAAACTTTTGCAAAAATAATTGTGACAGAAAAAAGATAGAAATAATGGGATAAGCCGAGCTAAGATTCAAACCCCAATCCGACCATGTGCGCCCCCTACTAGGTTTCACCGGATGTTGTATTTCTATGCGCGCTAGTGTTGTTTATTTAAAAAGTCGATTGACATTAATTGTTATATTTTATAATCGCATTTGCATCTAGTTTAAACAAGTTGAGCATACTATTAATGTAAACATTTGGTGATTCTGGTGAGTTAAACTGTGTGACTCTGCCTTTCGTTGCACATAGTTTCATGGAAATACGTACCACTACTTTGTGTTGCGCTAGCACTAGTCGAACTTTGTAACGTTGGCTACAGTTAGAGTAAAGCGGTAACACTGTTTGCTGTGAATACAACAAGAAGGAGACCGTGACCTGATTTACAATCGTAAGCTCAGAGGCTTAAGGCATACCGGCTTGATAAAACGCCCTTAAGACTCGGTCGTAAATAACGGAGCTTGGCTAGTTTTTGTTGTAATGCCATGATTTTTTTTATGGAAAGGGACCTATAATCGATCAACAGATCCTAGCGACAAAATATTTTTTAAAGTGAGACCAAAGTGAAACGGTTTTTGGTTTGTAACTGTTTTCAGTTAAAAATATAAAATGTATTAACATTTCCCTTCATTGCCAGATTGTTGCTAGTGCAGTGCCCTACCATCTCCCCACCATCCGCATTTATCGTATTTTTGTGTTAATTTCGTGTTTTTTCGTGTATTGTTACTGTTTTTGTAATGGCCGATTTTAAAACTGTACTTTAGTATACCACAAAATATCAATGACATTGCACCTTACACTACCATGGTTGGATGAAACTTATACTTGATAACAAATTACATTAAATTAGTGATGCATCACACCACACACGCTTAACAAAGATATTAAGTACAAGTATTGCTACATTATCGTTTAGCGAAGCGTTTTATTTAGCGAAGTCGCTTGCGTCTCCGTTCAGTGTTATGAGAGCAAAATTTCAGAAGCACACAGGATTGACCCTACATGATCTTGACAACTCACTGTCAGTTATTCGTGCCTGGAAAGAAAAAGTGCGTTTACCGAAGAAATAAATATGTCTAAAGAGAAATACGCTTCAAATGTTAACAGTAATACTGTTATCTGTTTAAATTGAAAGTTATATCGTGTAATTCAGATGCATTTATAAATAAAATGCAGATTTATGAATGAAAAATGCCGCGTACGAATATCACTTATAGCCTATAAGAAATTGTCGAAATGGGGAGCGAACTGTTTTTAGAATAGGTGTTCCACTGACTTTACATCATCTACTATACCGAGATATTTGCCCGTTCCATTTACAAGTCGCATCGCAATTAACGAAATTGCAGTTCGCAAAATCCGATGTCCCGCTTGCGATTTTTTTAAACAGAGCGTTTCATGAAAACAACTGCAACTTTCATTTAGTGATTTTAACATTCATCAGTGAAAATAAAGCTCAGCCTAAAAATAAAGTTGAAAAACACGGTAATTTGAAGCAACTCGAATCCCATATGGCAGAAAGGTCCATTCGAGGTGGTCGAAATTCCCTTCGTTGAGTTCGTCTTCTTATACGGGAAATATTAACGAGAGGAATAAGTTCTCACGTTTGTGTTGCTGCTTCTTCTTTAACAGGGACGCAAGTTTTGACATCGGAAATCGCACGAAACAGATGCTGTCACGATTTGCGACATTTATTGAAAGGCAAACTGCCAGAAAACTTAACACTTGGATAAACTCCCTGAAAATAGCGATGCGGCTTGTTCATAAAACGGGCCTCTGAACCAGGGTATGCAGTAACTTAAGTCAATCGTATCATCTCAGCATCTCAACTTAAGTTAAAATGCAAAGTTATATAGAACGTATTGAATGTTTGATAAAATTGGTTTCTATTATAGGATGTTACTTGTTTCCCAGTGTATAATCTGTATCTTAGGTGTTGTTGTTTTGCAGTTGAATGATTGCCAACTTTCCACTTGACATTGCGTTGTACATTTGATTTACTATGGAATAATTCGGAAGATTTGCACACCTGTAATTGCGTACAGGGTAAAACTTATACTGCCCAATAGCCATTTTTTTTCTTAAAAAAAATCAAAATTTTGAGATCGAATTTGGGAGTGTTTGGACTACAGAAGACGTTCTAGCGCAGATAACTTTTCTTATTTTCTAATAAGTTTATTTGATTATGTTTGCTTTAGCTTCCTCGCTTGTTTGCTAGGAGTATACATAACATTTTACAACAACACACTTCTAGTCATATGGAGATATTTTTTTTCGGGAAGACAACACAATGTTGCATTCACCCTGCAAGCCTGCCATCAGCACATATCAAGTTACCTGGTTATTACATTATCATATATCGTAGTTTTCTTGTATATCGTGTATATTCGCCGACTAAACAGTACGCCATCACCAAATCACATGAGTTCGGATCCCTGTCGTGGTCAATTTTTATGTAAGACGATCGTATGGTCGATCATTGTTACGAGTTCTAGCAAGGTATTTGTAATTGCACCAACCTAAAAAAATTAATCAAAACAAATAATGTTAAAAGGTGACGATATTAAGCTGCCGTACAAAATTGTGTGTTAAGATAAAACGTCTTTTTCCCCCAAACAATACAACTCCACCGTTATTGAAGTGGACATAAGGATAAGATAAAGGGACACCTACAAAGATCGATAGATCAACTTTACACTGGAAAGGAAAATAACTCCCATATTCTAGTTAGGTCACATGTAACACACATCTGAATGCTATATCAATGCGCGCTTTGATGATGGTTTAGTTAATTTAGCATTGTATTTTATTATCGCATTTGCATTTAGTTAAAACTTAATATATTAAATTTAAACAGTATGTTGCTATACTATGAGTTTTAACTGCTTGACCCATCCATTTGTTTTACATCAAACCATAGAAATGCGAACAACTATTTTTTTTGTCGCGGTGGAAGTCTTATTATTTAGGTCGGTGGGCTCCTTGTTAAAGCAGTGAGTCTTTATCCATTGCAAATAAAAGTACGCCGTTCAAAAGATTAACGTTAAATAAATGACTTTTAAATTTATTGCTATGTTTACACTATACAAGTATATTATTCATTTAATCACTCAATTGTATTTGTATCTGTGGACATTACCAGACTGGGACGCAGTGCCTGTGTGGTTGGTTATACACGCGTCGTCATAAGGACGAGCCACTTATATTTAACGTGTAACCAATTTTATTTCTCACCTATCTGCCAGTATCTACATGCAGATATTCTTTCCCATGTATAAATACATTATTATCTCCGTTAAATATTACATGTTGTGGGTCTGGTAGCGATCACGCCGCATGCCTTACAAATATACAAACAAATATGATATGTCACAGACCGGCCGCAATATCTCAAGCGACTTGCGGATCGGGATGTCGCGGGTTCAAACCCCGGCCGGGCCAAACCAGACTTTAAAGTTGGTAGTAGTGGCTTCCCTCCCAACTCTCGGGGCTAAGGGGACAGCATTACGCCTGACTCGTGGGTGTCAGTATAATGGACCGGCCGGGTTCAGTCCCTGGGCACCTCATAAGTGCCCCTGTGCTATAATGATAGAAATGTCGCTGCAATTCATAATGTCACCAACGGTAAATAGCGCTATAGATAAAACGTAAGTAAGTAGCAAAGGTTATAATAAATGGCAAAATATAAATATACGTATATAAGTATTTACATGATGCCCAGGACATGGAAAGTTAAAGCTTTTTCTCTGAGCATTTAAGTACTTTATAGTGCAGTACATCGAATGTTTAAAATATTCTGGAATATGCATTGAAGGGAAATCCGTTAAATGAAAGTTACTACCAAGAATGTAGATATTGCCAAGTTTCAATCACAATACTGAATATTCGTGACCAAAATACTGCCGAGTCATAATCATAATTCTGCCAAGTCTTAATCACAATGTACTTATAACCTTGTGGAAATGACTAGGTCAGGAATATGATTGTCACAAAACTGGTTTAAAGCATGGAATGTAGAACAAGAACGTTTATTTATCTAGAAACAAGTTACTGTAAGACAGAATTAGTAACTTTTTTATTGCAGACACTGGTGGTCAGCCCTTGATGTCAGACGGAACCGGAAATCCTACCCACAGTGCATTGGCCAAGCATTAATTTATAAAATTAAAAGAACGATCCAAAATAATTTGTTGCTTATTCAGACTTAAACTTTAATAAATCCTAGTATTTGTTCTTTCAATCTAGCTATCAACAATAAATGTAAAGATGGCAGAAAGTCTTATTCAAGGAGAGCCCTTTTATTTATATTTTGTTTGGGAAATAACAATAATACAGCTGTGAAAAGTATAATAATTATATTATTCTCATATTTCCTGCCCATTTATATGTGCATTTGGCTTTATCGGCTTGAAAAATAACTAGATGTAAATGCAGAAAGTTGGATTTGATGTTATTCTTTATTCTCCTCTAATTCCTTATAGGTGTCTACAGACTTACCATTTTCTTTAGTTTCCAAACATTATTTTTGTGTCTGTTAAAAAGTTATTGTTGTTTTCTAGTGAAGAATAAATAAATATAAATAAATATAGTTATAGGTCAGTGAAGAAGGAAGATACACCCTGTTAGAGGTTCTTTTTACAAGGCTATAATTTACTATATTTTGGCCATTACAATTCCTATAGTTTGATAAAACTATTATTTTTGTAATCTTAACTGGACCTGTGTGCTACTCCCATATTTCTGAGATTATTATGAGAAGGTTTCTTAACTGTAAGTGGTTAATTTGTTTTGGACATGTATTGAAAGCATAATGAATTATTATAAACAAAAACAACCAAGGATATTAAACATTTTTGCCCAGTTCATAATAAATTGTATGAAAAGTTGATATTCAGTAAAGACTGTAGAACTTAAAAAGCAGACTTTTAGCAACTGATAAAAATATAACCCCTATGTAATCATTGTATTCCCATAACAGCATAAATAAATAAAATAACATCTTTTCCCCATTAGTGTTGTTTTGTTATTTGTTGTAAACTTGCCATCAATGATCAGCCACAGTTTGTCAAATAAGTGTGTATTAGTAAACAGTGTTATTTTTTTCTCCACCCTCCTACCACATGGCAAAACAAACAATAATTTTGTTACCACTGAAATATAACCAAATTAAACCTCTTTTAAATATTCTGGAACGTGCAAGTCAGAAGTCCTATAAATGTTTCTGTTTTATTCTCTTATAAGGTTTTCCTGGAGGAATGAAGAGTGTTATAAAAGTTTCAGGTAATTTAGCTTTTAGGTAATTTAGCATGCTACTGAGCCCATATAGTGATGGCTCAACGGAAAAATATTCTAACAAGGTTTTAATATTTTAGATAAGAAAGTAGAAGATAAATCTTTTTTTCCCCGTTTTTTTACCTTGTATTATAATAAAACAATACTTTCTTGCATTTTAACAGGTGCCGTTCAGTATGTGAAAAGGGTATTTATAGACAAGCAAGAAAAAAACTTATGAAACTTCACTAGCATGCTCCTTGCTAAAGCTTGACCTTGATTCAATAACGATTAAAAGCAAGGTTATAAGAGAAACAATTTAATAACAAACATACATGATTGACATCGATATATATAGATTTAATGACCAATAAAATAAAAACATATATGCATGGCACTGTGCTGTGGATTCAAATTGGTATAATACATTTTTACAGTCATTTAATTAATACAAAAAATTAGAAATGGTTTATGAAAAATGGCATTGTGCCAAAAGAAGTTTCATTTCAAAAGCCGGCATTGGAGTGTCTGAGTTTTTGTGTACAGTTTAAAGATCTTGTTGTTAATCTACATTGTTTACTTCATGTTTACATAAAACTTGCCATTTTCCAAGTCATTAAGCATCTACATACCATAAACATGCTGAATTTCTAGAAACATTTAAATCATGCTTCACTGAAACATCCTTGTTTGTGTTAGAACATGGTGACAGTTGTAAGAAAAGACTCTGAACTGGAGGATGGTTGGTCTATATAGTAGGACAGTGAAGATCATGATCTCAGACAACGTGGGTCTGTCCTGGTTACTACATGTACCGGTACTTGTCGAAACATACTGTAAGTTAATCCATAAAATGTTGAACATATACATACAGTAAATAATCTGGATATTCAAATGTAAAACTCTAAAAAATATAATAAACATGTTGCATTATATCGATTTTTGAGCAGTTGTGTTGTATATGGTACTACATAAGACAATCAAATAATGTAGATATTTCAATCTTTTAATCTCACTATTCACAGAAAATCTCATAAGGAAACACATTCATTAATTCATTATAATAAATATGAAACAATAAATTTTATAATGTAATATTCTACATAATTAGTATGAGAATAAAAAATGTAACCTTTGTATACATTTTACTTTATAGTAGCTTAAACTTTTGCACAAACAGTGTGTTCCGTGGTTTGTTTTTCTTCCTTACTTATGCAAAAAATAGAAAAGAAAAGTATAGTAACACTAAAATTCTTTTATACACAAGTGTACCAAGTACATATATTAAAACAAGTGGTCAAAATGCCCTAAATATACACCGTTCACCAAAAGATGTTAAAATTATTCAAATCTATCAAAAAAATGTATTGTAAATACCTTATAGCTTGAAGGGAATTCACCATGTCTAAATCTGAGCTGCTATAGTACAGATCTTTCAACCAGTCACCATGACTAATTCTGATGTGCTATAGTACAGATCCTTCAACCATTTACCATGTCTAAATCTGATGTGCTATAGTACAGATCCATAAGTCATTCACCATGTCTAAATATGAGCTGCTATAGTACAGATCCATGAGTTATTTAATACATATTACCAAACGTACATCTAGTTATGGCAACTTGGGATATCCTCTGTAACACATATTAACAAACGTACATCTAATAACGTAACTTGAGATCCCCAATGTAACACATATTAACAAACGTACATCTAATAACGTAACTTGAGATCCACAATGTAACACATATTACCAAACGTACATCTAGTTATGGCAACTTGAGATCCCCACTGTAATACATATTACCAAACGTACATCTAGTTATGGCAACTTAAGATCCCCAATGTAACGCATATTACCAAACGTACATCTAATAATGGCAACTTGAGATCCCCAATGTAACACATATTACCAAACGTACATCTTGTTATGGCAACTTGAGATCCCCAATGTAATACATATTATCAAACGTACATCTAATAATGACAACTTGGGATCCCCATTGTAACACATATTACCAAACGTACATCTAATAATGGCAACTTGAGATCCCCAATGTAACACATATTACCAAACGTACATCTAATAATGGCAACTTGAGATCCCCACTGTAATACATATTACCAAACGTACACCTGGTTATGGCAACTTGAGATCCCCTATGTAACACATATTACCAAACGTACATCTAGTTATGGCAACTTGAGATCCCCAATGTAACATATATTACCAAACGTACATCTAATAACGCAACTTGGGATCCCCAATGCAATACATATTACCAAACGTACATGTAATAACGTAACTTGAGATCCCCAAGGTAATACATATTACCAAACGTACATCTAATAATGGCAACTTGAGATCCCCAATGTAACACATATTACCAAACGTACATCTAATAATGGCAACTTGAGATCCTCAATGAAACACATATTACCAAACGTATATCTAATAATGGCAACTTGAGATCCCCAATGTAATACATATTACCAAACGTACATCTAATAATGGCAACTTGAGATCCCCAATGTAATACATATTACCAAACGTACATCTAATAATGGCAACTTGAGATCCCCAATGTAACAGATGTTACCAAACGTACATCTAATAATGGCAACTTGAGATCCCCAATGTAATAGGTGTTACCAAACGTACATCGAATAATGGCAACTTAAGATCCCCAATGTAAGAGGTGTTACCAAACGTACATCTAATAATGGCAACTTGTCCTCCCCAATGAAACAGGTGTTACCAAATGTACATCTTATAATGGCAACTTGAGATCCCCAATGTAATAGGTGTTACCAAACGTACATCTAATAATGGCAACGTGAGATCGCCAATGTAACAGGTGTCACCAAACGTACATCTAATAATGGCAACTTGAGATCCCCAATATAACAGGTGTTACCAAACGTACATCTAATAATGGCAACTTAAGATCCCCAATGTAACAGGTGTTACCAAACGTACATCTAATTATGGCAACTTGAGATCCCCAATGTAACAGGTGTTACCAAACGTACATCTTATAATGGCAACTTGAGATCCCCAATGTAATACATACTACCAAACGTACATCTAGTTATGGCAACTTGAGATCCCCAATGTAACACATATTACCAAACGTACATCTAGTTATGGCAACTTGAGATCCCCAATGTAACACATATTACCAAACGTACATCTGCTAAGGGCAACTTGAGATCCCCAATGTAACACATATTACCAAACGTACATCTAATAATGGCAACTTGGGATCCCCAATGTAATACATATTACCAAACGTACATCTAATAATGGCAACTTGGGATCCCCAATGTAACACGTATTACCAAACGTACACCTAGTAACGTAACTTGAGATCCCCAATGTAACACATATTACCAAACGTACATCTAGTTATGGCAACTTGGGATCCCCAATGTAACAGGTGTTTCCAAACGTACATCTAATAATGGCAACTTGGGATCCCTAATGTAACACGTATTACCAAACGTACATCTAGTTATGGCAACTTGAGATCCCCAATGTAACACATATTACCAAACGTACATCTGCTAAGGGCAACTTGAGATCCCCAATGTAACACATATTACCAAACGTACATCTAATAATGGCAACTTGGGATCCCCAATGTAATACATATTACCAAACGTACATCTAATAATGGCAACTTGAGATCCCCAATGTAACAGGTGTTACCAAACGTACATGTAATAATCGCAACTTGACATCCCCAATGTAACAGGTGTTACCAAACGTAAGTCTAATAATGGCAACTTGCGATCCCCAATGTAACAGGTGTTACCAAACGTACATCTAATAATGGCAGCTTGAGATCCCCAATGTAATACATATTACCAAACGTACATCTAGTTATGGCAACTTGAGATCCCCAATGTAACACATATTACCAAACGAACATCGAATAATGGCAACTTGAGATCCCCAATGTAACACATATTACCAAACGTACATCTAGTTATGGCAACTTGAGATCTCCAATGTAACACATATTACCAAACGTACATCTAGTTATGGCAACTTGAGATCCCCAATGTAACACATATTACCAAACGCACATCTGCTAAGGGCAACTTGGGATCCCCAATGTAACACGTATTACCAAACGTACACCTAGTAACGTAACTTGAGATCCCCAATGTAACACATATTACCAAACGTACATCTAGTTATGGCAACTTGGGATCCCCAATGTAACAGGTGTTTCCAAACGTACATCTAATAATGGCAACTTGGGATCCCTAATGTAACACGTATTACCAAACGTACATCTAGTTATGGCAACTTGGGATCCCCAATGTAACAGGTGTTACCAAACGTACATCTAATAATGGCAAGTTGGGATCCCAAATGTAACACGTATTACCAAACGTACATCTAGTTATGGCAACTTGGGATCCCCAATGCAATACATTTTACCAAACGTACATCTAGTTATGGCAACTCGGGATCCCATAATGTAACACGTGTTACCAAACGTACATGTAGTTATGGCAACTTAGGATATCAAATGTAGCACGTATTACCAAACGTACATCTTGTGACAAAACTTGGGATACCCAATGTAACATCTAGTAACGAAACTTGAGATCCCCAATGTAACACATATTACCAAACGTACATCTAGTTATGACAACTTGAGATCCCCAATGTAACACATATTACCAAACGTACATCTAGTTATGGCAACTTGGGATCCGCAATGTATCACATATTACCAAACGTACATCTAATAATGACAACTTGGGATTCTCAATGTAACGCGTATTACCAAACGTACATCTTGTAATGGCAACTTGGGATCCCCAATGTAACGCGTATTACCAAACGTACATCTAATAATGGCAACTTGAAAAACCCAATGTAACACGTATTACCAAACGTCATTTAGTTATGGCAACTTGGGATCCCCAATGTAACAGGTGTTACCAAACGTACATCTAATAATGGCAACTTGGGATCCCAAATGTAACACGTATTACCAAACGAACATCTAGTTATGGCAACTCGGGATCCCCAATGTAACACATATTACCAAACGTACATCTAGTTATGGCAACTTGGGATCCCAAAATGAAACACGTGTTACCGCACGTACATCTAATTATGGCAATTTGGGAGCCTAAATGAAACACGTGTTACCAAACGTACATCAAAAAATGACAACTTGAGATCGCCAATGTAACACATATTACCAATCGTACATCTAGTAATGGTAACTTGGGATCCCCAATGTAACGCCTATTACCAAACGTACATCTAGTTATGGCAACTTGGGATCCCCAGTGTAACACATATTACCAATCGTACATCTAGTAATGGTAACTTGGGATCCCCAATGTAACGCGTATTACCAAACGTACATCTAGTAACGAAACTTGGGATCCCCAATGTAACACATATTACCAAACGTACATCTAGTAACGTTACTTGGGATCCCCAATGTTATACATATTACCAAACGTACACCTAGTAACGTTACTTGGGATCCCCAATGTAACACGTATTACCAAACGTACATCCAGTAACGTAACTTGAGAACCCAAATGTAACACGCATTTCCAAACCTGCATTTAGCTTTTGCTTTTAGAATAAGCAGTTGTTTTTTAGTTATTTATACAACATCTGTAACACCTGGCCGTATGTTTTGTTTCTGTGTTCACTTTCGAAGCCACGACTATAGATGTAAAACCCTAAGAATGTGTTTAGTGTATTAACAAATACATGGTAAGTTATGGCTTGAAGTTGTCATTAGTTGTATTGCACTATAAACGGCAAAAGGAAATCGACACAAAAAATCTCAAAGTGTTTAGCGAGAAATGGACCATGGCATATAATCATTACAACAGCGGCAATTAAAATAATACATATTCAAAGGAGATGTTACGGCTTTTGCCGTCGGCTGCAGAGAGTGTTTGTAACAGATGTTTGTTTTTTCATCATCCCCTTTTGTGAATGCTATCATGCTACATTTATTAATAAGCTATACGCAATCTTATTTGTTTGGTTACAACTTTACAACGCATTTGAACCCTGACATATGTCTACAGAATGACCAGCAAAGAGAACAGTTGTATCTACACAATTTGCAGCTCAGATTGATCAATTCGTGCCCAGCAGGCTAATCTTGAGTTAATCGATGCATATCAAACCAAAACATGCCCCTCTCACCTATATAAATATGCCTGCATCTTCCCGCTTCACCAAACCATCGATGACCCACAGGAAGGCGTGAAATAGTTCTCTCGCTAAAACAATTAACGTTGAGATAAATAATTGTTAAAAGTGAATCCTGAGTTAACGGATATACATTGACCAGGTAAGATACCGCACCAATAAGGAGAATACATTATGATTCTGCCATTATTAATCACGATTAAGTGTTCTTCTCAGTTATGAAGTTTCACTCCACTTTGATCGAAGTTTGGATTATTCGAAGTTTTTCTATAAGTCCTTCGAATTTCGAGGTAATGAGGTCTGACTGTAATTGTAAGTATGGATTTTCTGGAACGTAGTATTTACCATAACCACTTTCAATTATTTTTATAGGAAGTGTGTTAAGTATTAATCAGACGCAGTAACTATTTGTAAATTGTAAATATATACTGCATGACTTTGGTTTGGTGACGTTTATCTAAACTTTCCACAAACCGATTCTGATCCTATTTTTATCATTATCCAAACATTCCACAAACTGATTCTGACCCTATCGTTTCATTATCCAAATGCTAGGTTATGTGCTAGTACAGTTTTCTAATAATAAAATGTAGTTTATAATAAATAGAATCATATGATTCCTGACTTCTAATGCTACAAAACTAAAATAAATTCGACCAACTACACATATGATAATTTAATATCACTAATTGTATATTTTCTTCTTTTTTTTGTAGACAAGCGTATTTCTAAACACGTTTATAAACGTTACATTTATTACATATGGTTGTAGTAAGGGTCCTATACTTATGTTATACATTGCCAACCGGCGTTTAATTTTAATTATGATGATGATATGCATTTGTCAGTGTGTATCCGTGGATTGACATTGACAACAATGATATGCTTACATATACGCGTGTGTATCCATCTGCATACGCAGGGTTATCGTTCATTGTTCCCCACATAAACCTATAAAGGCTCCCTATATTAATATTATTGGCGCAAAAAAGATAAAGCGGCTTCTTATGTTTTCAGGACTCAAATTAAAAATAGTATGTTTGTTCTGGAAATTTCAGGTTGCTTGAATAATTTTTGAAACAACCATGTATTTATTTTCTGTAAATTTTATGAAAGGCAGATAAGTACGCGAAAGTAAACTAGAGCACTGTATATCTATAACATGGACATAGATACAAAAGTAAATAATTGCCGACATTATATGTTAACAATATTTAAAGAATTCATCTCTGCTCCACTTATTATCGATAGCTAAGTGAAAAGCGATTTAAAACTTCTTTTTTTTTCAAATTACTGCCCGACGTTGTACCCGACGTCATACTGAGTCACGTGGCCCAAAATAATCTGAGCCTGTTTTTGATGCTCGCATTAAAGGTGGTATCCGACAGTTTTTCTACATCTCATATATGTAACAGTATCGGTGAATAAGAACGATTAGGATTCCTGCTTAAAATAGACACCAACGTAACAGCAGATGACGTGGGTAAAACATTAGTGGTCACATGGTTTTCTTGGTTTAAATATAGCTAACTGTGCAGCGTGGCTGAGATAGGAAATACATGTTTGTAATGACGATTGTGGCGTTATGGTTCACTATTCCGACAGGTATAGGACATCAATAAACAGCATTTTACGAGATCTATCCACAAAACAATGGTTTACTTAGATGTATAATGAAAATATTTTTGGTCGGATACCACCGTTAAATTCTTTTTAAGATCGTGTTTTCCGTATAACGGCTAACAGCAACAAGGAAGTAACACATGAGTGTGTGTGCCTGCGTGTATGTAGAATTTTCTTGTTCGATGATAACTTGATAATGTAAAATACAACGCGCACATGAATACATTCGTATCGTACAAAGGGTAAATGCTGGCAGGCCTGCACACTTTCCTAATGATGTTTACTAGCGAATGTTAATACATTTGTTCATTCTTACATTTTAAAAAACTATGTTATTCATTCGTACTTTCATAGAAACAAAGAAAAGACAAACATGCGGCGGCAAACTTCCGTGTCTTTGACGTCATTCGTCTGTCTGGCGTTGGTCGTGACCTCATGCTTTGGCTGTTTGTGTATCCCTAAGTCGTTTGATGAGATGTTCTGCGGCACAACGTATGTTGTCCGGTTGGAGGTACTGGACAGAGAAACCATCCTGTTCCCCAACACTACCTACCAGGAGTTCGTAGAGCTTGGCAATGTTGGATACAGCAACAAAGCCATACGCCATCAGATGGTTGATATCAAAGACTTCGTAAAGTAAGTTTCAACTTTCATTTTGCCAATGCAACATTTAAATTAACACTCCATTACGTTACGTTGAGACCACTTGATGTAGTACATAAATGACGGGGAAGAAACATCGTGTCAAGTAGAGGTCTCCTGAAGGTCTACACATTAGTTCACAACATAAGTGCTTTCACTTTGGTCACCGAGACTGTATTACACAATAACTCAAACTCTTTGCATATTACCTGATCCACTGACCCAGTCAAGGATTTGGGAATACTTCAGAGAACCGCAGCCTATTTGGGCTGGGCCAGTGGGTCAGAGCGGGGCCAGTGGGGTCAGAGCGGGGCCAGTGGGTCAGAGCGGGTCCAGTGGGTCAGAACGGGGCCAGTGGGGTCAGAGCGGGGCCAGTGGGTCAGAGCGGGGCCAGTGGGTCAGAGCTGTGAATTATCAAAACATTTGTTGTTGTTTTTTAAAACCACTCGTATACTTGAGTTATATAGGCTTGAAGAATAAGGTAAACCTAGAAGTAGGCCATGGAATTCATGTGCAATTATGTTCTTTATTTTAACAGGACAATAATCTACATTTTAGCCTCTCTTCTTTTTAGACATGTAAGGAGGTACATAAAATAAGGTACTGTTAACGACCCATTTCAGACACACCTTTGGCATACGATCTTTAAGCCAAGCATGTGCAACATGGAGGGGTCACGATAAAATCCGAAAAAGGATGTGCTGACCCTTTCTAAATTAGTTCAACACATGCACACGCACGCACGCACATAAGGCAAAATTTAATTGAACGAATTGTTATATGTTTTAAAAAGCCGTGTATCGAGTGTAAACCCTAAATTAAACACTGCAAAAACAAGATCAACAACAGCTAATGTTTCAGGTCTCCGCCAGGCTTCAAGCGCAATGACGTGACCCCTATTCTTCAGACGAGTGTAGAGGGTGCTCTTTGTGGAGTGTTACTTAATAAGGGCACATACCTACTGGGGGTAAATGTGGTATCGAACCCGGCTCCTCTGTTCCAGCCCAGGATTCTCTCACACAATCTTTGCAGCTTCAGAGTTAACCTGGATGCCAACCCTGAACCTACTTTACCCGACTGCAAGGTTTGTGGAAATACATTAATATGCTTTATTTGCTTTAATCATTTAATACAAAAGGCAATATGGTCAGGTATATGGGCCCACTGTTGCGCTACCCGATAGGTGGCACAGCAATCACACTGTCCGTATGTCCGTACATAAGTCAATGTGTCGTACTTCTATCTGTCTGTCTGACTGTCTGTCCGTTCTCTTTCACTGCCGCAGTATATTTTTGCATTACTACAATCGTACGAACACCTGAAGGTTTGTCTTTCAGTACATTTACAAGTGCAACCATTAAGGTAAAGGTCACATTACAGATTAAATATAAGGTGATGTCCTTCAAATGACTATTCGTGACGTTTAAGTACCTTGGCCATAATTGTCGCATCTTTTACAGGTAGTTTATCTAACTTCACCACTTACTGACATATTGTACGATAAGAGGGTGAGTCCGGCATGTTATATGCACACACATCCATCAGTGCCAAGGTCATTTAAGGCCATTGTAACTGAAGTTGGAAGGTCAATGGCATTTCTGGTTCTTTCTAAATCTAATGTAAACTTTTGCAGAAATAATTGTGAAAGAAAAAAGATAGAAAGAATGGGGTAAGCCGAGCTAAGA
Organism: Sinonovacula constricta; assembly: GCA_007844125.1. Taxonomy (NCBI): domain Eukaryota; kingdom Metazoa; phylum Mollusca; class Bivalvia; order Cardiida; family Solecurtidae; genus Sinonovacula; species Sinonovacula constricta. Next base: position 46,367,094 of record CM017563.1, on the reverse strand, counting down.
TTCAAACCCCAATCCGATGTTGTGTTTCTATGTGCGCTAGAGTTGTTTATTTAAAAAGTCGATGGACATTAATTGTTATATTTTATAATCGCATTTGCATCTAGTTTAAAAAAGTTTAGCATACTACTAATGTAAACATTTGGTGATTCTGGTGAGTTAAAATGTGTGACTCTGCCTTACGTTGCACATACTTCCATGGAAATACGTAGCACTTTTTTTTGTTGCGCTAGCACTCGTCGAACTTTGTAACGTTGGCTACAGTTAGAGTAAAGCGGTAACACTGTATGCTGTGAATACAACAAGAAGGAGACCGTGACCTGATTTACAATCGTAAGCTCAGAGGTTTAAGGTATACCGGATTGATAAAACGCCCTTAAGACTCGGTCGTAAATAACGGAGTTTGGCTAGCTTTTGTTGTAATGCCATGTTTTTTTTTATGGAAAGGGACCTATAATCGATCAACAGATCCTAGCGACAATGCATGTATATCTTTTTAAAGTGAGACCAAACTGTAACGGTTTTTGGTTTGTAACTGTTTTTTCTTAAAAAATATAAAATGTATTAACATTTTCCTTCATTGCCAGATTTTGCTAGTGCAGTGCCCTACCATCTCCCCACCATCCGCATTTATCGTATTTTTGTGTTAATTTCGTGTTTTTCGTGTATTGTTACTGTTTTTGTCATGGCCGATTTAAAAACTGCACTTTAGTATACCACATAATATCAATGACATTGCACCTTACACTACCATGGTTGGATAAAAATTATACTTGATAACTAATTACATTAAATTAGTGATGCATCACACCACACACGCTTAACAAAGATATTAAGTGCAAATATTGCTACAGTATCGTTTAGCGAAGCGTTTTATTTGGCGAAGTCGCTTGCGTCTCCGTTCAGTGTTATGAGAGCTAAATTTAAGAAGCACACAGGATTGACCCTACCAGATCTTGACAACTCGCTGTCAGTTATTCGTGCCTGGAAAGAAAAAGTGCGTTTACCGAAGAAATAAATATGTCTAAAGAGACTTTACGCTTCAAATGTTAACAGTAATATTGTTATCTGTTTAAATTGAAAGTTATATCGTGAAATTCAAATGCATTTATAAATAAAATGCATATTTATGAATGAAAAATGCCGCGTACGAATATCACTTATGGACTATAAGAAATTGTAGAAATGGGGAGGGAACTGTTTTTAGAATAGGTGTTCCACTGACTTTGCATCATCTACTATACCGAGATATTTGCCCGTTCCATTTACAAGTCGCATCGCAATTAACGAAATTGCAGTTCGCAAAATCCGATGTCCCGCTTGCGATTTTTTTAAACAGAGCGTTTCATCAAAACAACTGCAACTTTCATTTAGTGATTTTAACATTCATCAGTGAAAATAAAGCTCAGTCTAAAAATAAAGTTGAAAAACACGGTAATTTGAAGCAATTCCGAATCCCGAATGGCAGAAAGATCGATTCAAGATGGTCGAAATTCCCTTCGTTGAGTCTTCTTAGACGGGAAACATTAACGAGAGGAATAAGTTCTCACAATTGTGTTGCTGCTTCTTCTTTAACAGGGACGCAAGTTTTGACATCGGAAATCGCACGAAGCAGATGCTGTCACGATTTGCGACATTTATTGAAACGCAAATTGCCAGAAAATATTACACTTGGATAAACTCCCTGAAAATAGCGATGCGGTTTGTTCATAAAACGCGTCTCTGAACCAGGGTATGCAGTAACTTAAGTCAATCGTATCATCTCAGCATCTCAACTTAAGTTAAAATGCAAAATTATATAGTACGTATTGAATGTTTGATAAAATTGGTTTCTATTATAGGATGTTACTTGTTTCCCAGTGTATAATCTGTATCTTAGGTGTTGTTGTTGTTTTGCAGTTAAATGATTGCCAACTTTCTAATTGACATTGCGTTGTACATTTGATTTACTATGGAATAATTTTGAAGAATTACACTGCCAGTATCTACATGCAGATATTCTTTCCCATGTATAAATACATTATTATCTCCGTTAAATATTACATGTTGTGGGTCTGGTAGCGATCACGCCGCATGCCTTACAAATATACAAACAAATATGATATGTCACAGACCGGCCGCAATATCTCAAGCGGCTTGCGGATCGTGAGGCCGCGGGTTCCAACCCCGGCCGGGCCAAACCAGACTTTAAAGTTGGTAGTAGTGGCTTCCCTCCCAACTCTCGGGCCTAAGGGGATAGCATTACGCCTGACTCGTGGGTGTCAGTATAATGGACCGGCCGGGTTCAGTCCCTGGGCACCTCATAAGTGCCCCTGTGCTATAATGATAGAAATGTCGCTGCAATTCATAATGTCACCAACAGTAAATAGCGCTATCGATATAACGTAAGTAAGTAGCAAAGGTTATAATAAATGGCAAAATATAAACATACGTTTATAAGTATTTACAGGATGTCCAGGACATGAAAAGTTAAAGCTTTTCCTCTGAGCATTTAAGTACTTTATAGTGCAGTACATCGAATATTTAAAATATTCTGGAATATGCATTGAAGGGAAATCCGTTAAATGAAAGTTATTACCAAGAATGTAGATATTGCCAAGTTTCAATCACAATACTGAATATTCGTGACCACAATACTGCCAACTCATAATCATAATTCTGCCAAGTCTTAATCACAATGTACTTATAACCTTGTGGAAATGACTAGGTCAGGAATATGATTGTCACTTGTAAAAAAAAGGGTTTATAGCATGGAATGTAGAACAAGAAAGTTTATTTATCTAGAAACAAATTACTGTAAGACAGAATTATCAACTTTTTTATTGCAGGCACTGGCGGTCAGCCCTTGATGTCAGACGCGAACCGGAAATCCTACCCACAGTGCATTGGTTAGGCATTGATTTATAGAATTGAAAGAATGATCCAAAATGATTTTATTGCTTATTCAGACTTAAACTTTAATAAATCCTAGTATTTGTTCTTTCAATCTAGCTATCAACAATAAATGTAAAGATGGCGGAAAGTCTTATTCAAGTAGGGCCCTTTTATTTATATTTTGTTTGAGAAATTACAATAATACAGCTGTGAAAAGTATAATAATTATATTATTCTCATATTTCCTGCCCATTTATATGTGCATTTGGCTTAATCGGCTTGAAAAATAACTAGATGTAAATGCAGAAAGTTGGATTTGATGTTATTCTTTTTTCTCCTCTAATTCCTTATAGGTGTCTACAGACTTACCATTTTCTTTAGTTTCCAAACATTATTTTTGTGTCTGTTAAAAAGTTATTGTTGTTTTCTAGTGAAGAATAAATAAATATAAATAAATAGTTATAGGTCAATGAAGAAGGAAGATACACCCTGTTAGAGGTTCTTTTTACAAGGCTATAATTTACTATATTTTGGCCATTACAATTCCTATAGTTTGATAAAACTATTATTTTTGTAATCTTAACTGGACCTGTGTGCTACTCCCATATTTCTGAGATTATTATGAGAAGGTTTCTTAACTGTAAGTGGTTAATTTGTTTTGGACATGTATTGAAAGCATAATGAATTATTATAAACAAAAACAACCAAGGATATTAAACATTTTTGCCCAGTTCATAATAAATTGTATGAAAATTTGATATTCAGTAAAGACTGTGGAACTAATAAAGCAAAATTTTAGCAACTGATAAAAATATTACCCCAATGTAATCATTGTATGCACATAACAGTATATATAAATAAAATAACAGATCTTATCCCCATTAGTCTTGTTATTTGTTGTAAACTTGCTATCAATGATCAGTCACAGTTTTTCTAATAAGTGTGTATTAGTAAACAGTGTTATTTCTGCTTTCACCCTCCTACCCCATGGCAAAACAAACAATAATTTTGTTACCACTGAAATATCACCAAATTAAACCTCTTTTAAATATTCTTGAACGTGCAAGTCAGAAGTCCTATAAATGTTTCTGTTTTATTCTCTTATAAGGTTTTCCTGGAGGAATGAAGAGTGTTATAAAAGTTTCAGGTAATTTAGCTTTTAGGTAATTTAGCAAGCTACTGAGCCCATATAGTGATGGCTCAACGGAAAAATATTCTAACAAGGTTTTAATATTTTAGATAAGAAAGTAGAAGATAAATCTTTTTTTCACCGTTTTTTTACCTTGTATTATAATAAAACAATACTTTCTTGCATTTTAACAGGTGCCGTTTGTATGTGAAAAGGGTATTTATAGACAAGCAAGAAAAAAACTTATGAGACTTCACTAGAATACTTCTTGCTAAAGCTTGACCTTGATTCAATAACGATTAAAAGCAAGGTTATTAGAGAAACAATTTAATAACAAACATACATGATTGACATCGATATATATATATAGATTTTATGAGCAATAAAATAAAAACATATATGCATGGCACTGTGCAGTGGATTCAAGCTGGTATAATGCATTTTTACAGTCATTTAATTAATACAAAAAATTAGAAATGGTTTATGAAAAATGGTATTGTGCCAAAAGAAGTTTCATATCAAAAGCCGGCATTGGAGTGTCTGAGTTTTTTTTGTGTACAGTTTAAAGATCTTGTTGTTAATCTACATTGTTTACTTCATGTTTACATAAAACTTGCCATTTTCCAAGTCATTAAGCATCTACATACCATGAACATGCTGAATTTCTAGAAACATTTAAATCATGCTTCACTGAAACATCCTTGTTTGTGTGAGAACATGGTGACAGTTGTAAGAAAAGACTATGAACTGGAGGATGGTTGGTCTATATATAGGACAGTGAAGATCATGATCTCAGACAACGTGGGTCTGTCCTAGTTACTACATGTACCGGTACTTGTCGAAACATACTGTATTTAAATCCATAAAATGTTGAATATATACATACAGTAAATAATCTGGATATTCAAATGTAAAACTCTAAAAAAATATAATAAACATGTTGCATTATATCGATTTTTGAGCAGTTATGTTGTATATGGTTCTACATAAGACAATCAAATAATGTGGATATTGCAGTCTTTTAATCTCACTATTCACAGAAAATCTCATAAGGAAACACATTCATTAATTCATTATAATAAATATGAAACAATAAATTTTATAATGTAATATTCTACAAAATTAGTATGAGAATTAAAAATGTAACCTTTGTATACATTTTACTTTATAGTAGCTTAAACTTTTGCACAAACAATGTGTTCCGTGGTTTGTTTTTCTTCCTTACTTATGCAAAAAGTAGAAAAGAAAAGTATAGTAACACTAAAATTCTTTTATACACAAGTGTACCAAGTAAATATATTAAAACAAGTGGTCCAAAAGCCCTAAATAAACACCGTTCCCAAAAAGATGGTAAAATTATCCAAATCTATCAGAAAAATGTATTGTAAATACCTTATAGCTTGAAGGGAATTCACAATGTCTAAATCTGATGTGCTTTAGTACAGATCCTTCAACCATTCACCATGTCAAAATCTGAGCTGCTATAGTACAGATCCATTAACCGGTCACCATGTCTACATCTGAGCTGCTAGAGTACAGATCCATCAACCATTCACCATGTCAAAATCTGAGCTGCTATAGTACAGATCCATCAACAATTTACCATGTCTAAATCTGAGCTGCTATAGTACAGATCCATCAACCATTCACCATGTCTAAATCTGAGCTGCTATAGTACAGATCCATCAACCATTCACCATGTCTAAATCTGAGCTGCTATAGTACAGATCCATCAACCATTTACCATGTCAAAATCTGAGCTGCTATAGTACAGATCCATCAACCATTTACCATGTCTAAATCTGAGCTGCTATAGTACAGATCCATCAACCATTTACCATGTCTAAATCTGAGCTGCTATAGTACAGATCCATCAACCATTTACCATGTCTAAATCTGAGCTGCTATAGTACAGATCCATCAACCATTTACCATGTCTAAATCTGAGCTGCTATAGTACAGATCCATCAACCATTTACCATGTCTAAATCTGAGCTGCTAGAGTACAGATCCACCAGTCACTTACCATGTCTAAATCTGAGCTGCTATAGTACAGATCCATCAACCATTTACCATGTCTAAATCTGAGCTGCTATAGTACAGATCCATCAACCATTTACCATGTCTAAATCTGAGCTGCTATAGTACAGATCCATCAACCATTTACCATGTCTAAATCTGAGCTGCTATAGTACAGATCCATCAACCATTTACCATGTCTAAATCTGAGCTGCTAGAGTACAGATCCACCAACCATTTACCATGTCTAAATCTGAGCTGCTATAGTACAGATCCATCAACCATTTACCATGTCTAAATCTGAGCTGCTAGAGTACAGATCCATCAACCATTTACCATGTCTAAATCTGAGCTGCTATAGTACAGATCCATCAACCATTTACCATGTCTAAATCTGAGCTGCTATAGTACAGATCCATCAACCATTTACCATGTCTAAATCTGAGCTGCTATAGTACAGATCCATCAACCATTTACCATGTCTAAATCTGAGCTGCTATAGTACAGATCCATCAACCATTTACCATGTCTAAATCTGAGCTGCTATAGTACAGATCCATCAACCATTTACCATGTCTAAATCTGAGCTGCTATAGTACAGATCCATCAACCATTTACCATGTCTAAATCTGAGCTGCTATAGTACAGATCCATCAGTCATTTACCATGTCTAAATCTGAGCTGCTAGAGTACAGATCCTTCAACCATTCACCATGTCTAAATCTGAGCTGCTATAGTACAGATCCATCAACCATTTACCATGTCTAAATCTGAGCTGCTATAGTACAGATCCATCAACCATTTACCATGTCTAAATCTGAGCTGCTATAGTACAGATCCATCAACCATTTACCATGTCTAAATCTGAGCTGCTAGAGTACAGATCCATCAACCATTTACCATGTCTAAATCTGAGCTGCTATAGTACAGATCCATCAGTCATTTACCATGTCTAAATCTGAGCTGCTAGAGTACAGATCCACCAGTCATTTACCATGTCTAAATCTGAGCTGCTATAGTACAGATCCATCAGTCATTTACCATGTCTAAATCTAATGTGCTATAGTACAGATCCATCAACCATTCACCATGTCTAAATCTGATGTGCTATAGTACAGATCCATCAACCATTCACCATGTCTAAATCTGAGCTGCTATAGTACAGATCCATCAACCATTCACCATGTCTAAATCTGAGCTGCTATAGTACAGATCCATCAACCATTTACCATGTCTAAATCTGAGCTGCTATAGTACAGATCCATCAACCATTCACCATGTCTAAATCTGAGCTGCTATAGTACAGATTCACCAGTCATTTACCATGTCTAAATCTGAGCTGCTATAGTACAGATCTAGAAGTCATTCACCATGTCTAAATCTGATCTGCTATAGTACAGATCCATCAGTCATTTACCATGTCAAAATCTGAGCTGCTATAGTACAGATCCATCAACCATTCACCATGTCTAAATCTGAGCTGCTATAGTACAGATCCATCAACCATTTACCATGTCTAAATCTGAGCTGCTAGAGTACAGATCCACCAGTCATTTACCATGTCTAAATCTGAGCTGCTATAGTACAGATCCACCAGTCATTTACCATGTCTAAATCTGAGCTGCTATAGTACAGATCCTTCAACCATTCACCATGTCTAAATCTGAGCTGCTAGAGTACAGATCCACCAGTCATTTACCATGTCTTAATCTGAGCTGCTATAGTACAGATCCTTCAACCATTCACCATGTCTAAATCTGAGCTGCTATAGTACAGATCCATCAACCATTTACCATGTCTAAATCTGAGCTGCTAGAGTACAGATCCACCAGTCATTCACCATGTCTAAATCTGAGCTGCTAGAGTACAGATCCACCAGTCATTTACCATGTCTAAATCTGAGCTGCTAGAGTACAGATCCACCAGTCATTTACCATGTCTAAATCTGAGCTGCTATAGTACAGATCCACCAGTCATTTATCATGTCTAAATCTGAGCTGCTATAGTACAGATCCTTCAACCATTCACCATGTCTAAATCTGAGCTGCTAGAGTACAGATCCACCAGTCATTTACCATGTCTAAATCTGAGCTGCTATAGTACAGATCCTTCAACCATTCACCATGTCTAAATCTGAGCTGCTAAAGTACAGATCCATCAACCATTTACCATGTCTAAATCTGAGCTGCTATAGTACAGATCCAGCAGCCATTCACCATGTCTAAACCTGAGCTGCTATAGTACAGATCCATCAACCATTCACCATGTCTAAATCTGAGCTGCTATAGTACAGATCCTTCAACCATTCACCATGTCTAAATCTGAGCTGCTATAGTACAGATCCTTCAACCATTCACCATGTCTAAATCTGAGCTGCTATAGTACAGATCCAGAAGTCATTCACCATGTCTAAATCTAAGCTGCTATAGTACAGATCCAGAAGTCATTCACCATGTCTAAATCTGAGCTGCTATAGTACAGATCCTTTAACCATTCACCATGTCTAAATCTGAGCTGCTATAGTACAGATCCAGAAGTCATTCACCATGTCTAAACCTGAGCTGCTATAGTACAGATCCAGAAGTCATTTATCATGTCTAAATCTGAGCTGCTATAGTACAGATCCTTCAACCATTTACCATGTCTAAATCCGAGCTGCTTTAGTACATAGGTAAATAAGAAAAGGTCCTATTAACATTTCCACAGATATTTAAATTTTATCTACCTGTAGACAAAGGCAAACAAGGTAAATGTAAATGTGACAAAAACACAGAGACGAAACATAACACACAAAAAGAAAAACCATCAGTTACCGCCTTGGAACGGTCAGTCAGCAAAAGGACCAACTGGGGTGCTAAAACCTGATTTTTGGAGCGCTCCAACCTCGCTGGATCCTTCAACCATTCACCATGTCTAAATCTGAGCTGCTATAGTACAGATCCTTCAGTCATTTACCATGTCTAAATTTGAGCTGCTATAGTACAGATCCATCAGTCATTTACCATGTCTAAATTTGAGCTGCTATAGTACAGATCCATCAGTCATTCACCATGTCTAAATCTAAGCTGCTATAGTACAGATCTATCAGTCATTCACCATGTCTAAATTTGAGCTGCTATAGTACAGATCCTTCAGTCATTTACCATGTCTAAATTTGAGCTTCTATAGTACAGATCCATCAGTCATTCACAATGTCTAAATCTAAACTGCTATAGTACAGATCCTTTAACAATTCACCATGCGGCCTTACATTCTAGGCTGGCCAAGAATCTATTCTGTAAGTGGATGCTTCACACCTTGCCTGCTAAGTTCCAAAAGCGTTTGTTTTTCCACATCTTTAAAAGTAATATTTACATTCTCCCATTACTTTCCAAGGAAAAAGTTGACATTCATACTTTATAACTCATATACTTAATGTGACTTGAATAATGTCACTGACTCATGTGCAAACATGCATTTCATCATGTAAGTGAAAATATTAACATTACGTTTTACATATACTGTTGTAAAGATTAAAGGGAGGGAATACTAAAAAAAATCAATTTCTTTTATCTAAAGATAAAACTTTAAGATACACTTAATTGTTAATGATTTACATGAATAACAAGAACAGGAACATTATTTGTCAAATTATTAAGATAAACAAGTGGGCTTGTCATAACTAAAAGTATGGCTGTTGAATCTAATTGATTTTATTTTATCTGTTTGTGAATGTATTTTAATGTTTGGAGAAGTTGCAGCTGACCCTAAAGCATAAAGTGTGTCTCAAATGTAAATGAAAATATAATAATTGATTCATCCTTTATGAACACAGGGTGCCATACAAGCAAATTACCTCAGTTGTGAAGCTCTAGCAAACTATATGGATTTATATGCATGCTTACCTTATGGATTTAATATGCATGCTGACCTTATGGATTTATATGCAAGCTAACCTTATGGATTTATATGCATGCTAACCTTATGGATTTATATGCATGCTGACCTTATGGATTTATATGCATGCCAACCTTATGGATTTATATGCATGCTAACCTTATGGATTTATATGCATGCTAACCTTATGGATTTATATGCATGCTAACCTTATGGATTCATATGCATGCTGACCTTATGGATTTATATGCATGCTTACCTTATGGATCTATATGCATGCCAACCTTATGGATTTATATGCATGCTACCTTATGGATTTATATACATGCTAACCTTATGGATTTATATGCATGCTAACCTTATGGATTTATATGCATGCTAACCTTATGGATTTATATGCATGCTAACCTTATGGATTTATATGCATGCTGACCTTATGGATTTATATGCATGCTAACCTTATGGATTTATATGCATGCTAACCTTATGGATTTATATGCATGCTGACCTTATGGATTTATATGCATGCTAACCTTATGGATCTATATGCATGCTACCTTATGGATTTATATGCATGCTGACCTTATGGATTTATATGCATGCTAACCTTATGGATTTATATACATGCTAACCTTATGGATTTATATGCATGCTAACCTAAGTTAATAAAGAAGTAATACAAACAAAATGAGATTTAATCCTGCATTATTGCAGATTGGACACTCCATAAAACCCTAGATGTTAATATACATGTAGTTAGCAACCACAAATATTATATTTAATATTGTATTTAAATATGTTGAGTTGAATTACACAAGAAGAACATTATGGCCTTTAATTGCTCACCTTAAGACTTGGGCTTTTAGTAGGCATATATCTGGTATAAAGTGATGAAGAGTTATTTACTTAAGAAATCATAGGTGAAGATTGGGTCATAAATGTAGGCTCTAGCTTGTTTGAAGGTTTTAAAAACATTTGACCCAGTGACATACTTTTGGTCGCTACATGACCTAGTTTGAACTAATCCAAGATCTTATGCAGACAAAGCTTCTGAGCAAGTATGGTGAAGACTCTTGGGTGTTCACAACATTTTTCTAAGATTTGAACATGTGACCTTTTTTCGACCCCAAGTGACCTAGTTATGAACTAGTGACCTGTTTTTGTGCACCCTGCATGACCCAGTTTTGAACTCTTTCAAGATTTTATGCAGACAAACATTCCGACCAAGTTTAGGGAAGATTGGATAAAAACTGTAGCCGTAGCCTCTATAGTGTTGGCAAACAAACTGCGGACGTACAAAGTGGTATCAAAAAAGCTAAAAATGACATTTTATTTGTTTAACATCTAGATCACATTAACTGTTTAATAGTGCAGGAAAATTAAGTTTTGCTAAAAGCATTTCAAAAGACAATGAAAATGACTGGTCAGGAAGATTGTCATAAAAGATTAAGAATGATACACTCTCCCACCTCATTTTTTGTCTCTTTGTTGTGTGTATGATGTAAATATAAAAATAGGCAATATCTATTTATAACGTTGGGTATATTAAAAAACACAGAAGCTCTTCAGAACTTTTAGACCAACTACAGACTAATACATATAATAATGTGTAATACTATGTATATACATGTAAAATTAAAGGCATTTTATAAAAATGACATATATTACTTAATAAAACATGAATATACATAAATATTCTAAAAAAAAGAAAAAAACCCAAATAATCTCAATATTAAAATGAAAGAGCTGCAAGAACCACAGTATTAACTATTTGGAAAAAATAGTCATAGTTTGACAAAAACAGAACCAGTGTAGGTAAACTGCTATATACTGTTTTGTGTTAAGTAACTGTCCCTTCCTACAATATACAATTCCACCTTTAGGGTTTGTAGACAAGAGCAGATGTTGATGGGTCATATCATAGAAGCACAGCCAATAATACCCAGTGTGAAGAGTGTGGTGAGATGTGGTCACTGAAAACATCACATGAACCACATTTCACTGGATGTTGTATTTCTACACACTCTAGGGAATGGAGAGGCTGGGTATACTAATGTTAACAATTGATGATTCTGCTATGGAGTTTAACTGTGTCACTCTGCCTTCTTTTACATAAGGTCATATAAATACCCATAACTACTTTTTGTCATGGATTAGGGATTAGGGATTAGCCAGCATTTTTGCCGATACTGCGCAGTGACATTTCTATCATTAAAGCACAGGGGCACTTATGAGGTGTCCAGGGACTGAACCCGGTCAGTCCATTATACTGACACCGACGAGTCAGGCGTAATGCTGTTCCCTTAGCCCCGAGCGTTAGGAAGGAAGCCAATACTACCAACTTTAAAGTCTTTGGTTTGACCCGGCCGGGGTTCGAACCCACGACCTCCCGATCTGCAAGCCGACGCTCTACCACCTGAGCTATTGTGGCCGGTTCCTTTTTGTCATGCTAGGACTAGTTGACTGTTTGTATTTTGAGAGGTCAGCTGCTAAGCTTGAAGCAGTAACACAAACACTGCTAATCTTACTTATAAATACAAAGGTAATACTTTATAAGATATATAGCATATACATCAGTAAACCTTTTCTGTGTTACTGACCATTACAATAGCAAACAAAAGAACTGGAAAAGAAAAATTCATAAAATTAAAGTATGCACTAAAGTATATAAATACTGTATTGAACAATAATTCAATTAATAATGTAAAGTAATTGATGTATATGTAATTCATTTTATTATCCTCTTTACAGAAATTAAATACAAAATATTATGCAAACAATATGATTATTTACAACAGCAGTGAATAAAGAGAAATAAATGTGTAAAACATATCATCACCATTAGCATAAATAGGGTAAGAATTAATCATGTTGTTTTCTCAATTAGAAAATGGAATATTAGAACAACATGAAAACCATGCAGAAAAAAAAGACTTGATGTTGCTAAGAAAACTTCAATTAACAGAGAGAAGTCAACAATTTAAAACAGAAGTTAAGGCAACTCAGTGAATACAAAATAACAATGTCAACAGACCTCCCTTGACATGCTCCATTAGTGCTTTTCTTAAAACAGTAAAAATATATAATTTCAAAAAGGGTCCATTTCTATACAGGTCTACAGTTTCAATAAAGTTTTATGGTTCCAAAAGTGCTCTACAGTTTCGTTAAAGTGTTCTTCAGTTTCATTAAAGTGCTCTTCAGTTTCGTTAAAGTGTTCTTCAGTTTCATTAAAGTGCTCTTCAGTTTCATTAAAGTGTTCTTCAGTTTCATTAAAGTGTTCTTCAGTTTCAAGTGTTCAGGTTTCAATAAAATGTTCTAGTTTTAATAAAATGTTGTATTGTATCAATAGAATCCTATAGTTTAAATAACATGTTCTACAGTTTTAATAGAGTTCTTTTGTTTCAATAATTGGTTTTACAGTTTCATTACAGCTGAGTTCTACAGTTTCAATAAAGTGTTGTACAGCATCAATACAGTTCTACTCCATTTGCTTTGCTGCAATATGACTTGTCATAATCGAAAGCAGTTGAATGCCAAAAACAAAAACATGGTATAAGGCTTGTATGAGGCCAATAATTTATATTAACAATTTAAAAGTTTAATCTACTGTTGTACAATACAATATTACAGAAACATAAAAAAATAATTTAAATAATTTATAAGTTATATCTATTTCATAAAGCAATAGTAATCTATTATAACAGTGATTAAAGTTCAATCAATACATCACAAAAAAGAATTTCAGTCATTTAATGGAATATCACAACAGAGAGGTTGTTTCACCTGCAATGGTTGTCATGTTTGACCATAAATCAGCATTTGTCACATTTTGAACTGACAATGTAGAATTGAGTAACATGGTAACATTCTTCACAATTCCTGGTCTGATTCCCTGTGTGATGACCTTTCCTTGTGACTGGGAACCACTCTGTTCTAGGATGATGTCATGGATGGTAGTGTAGACATCATACCCCACAGCAAAACCAAAATATAGCGGAATGATAATATAGAAGTAATATAACCAGGATGGGAGAGGCAATGGAATTCGAAGTCGTCTGAAAATGAAAGGGTGAAAAGGTGATTGGTTTCTTAAATATAAAGGTCGTTTTTGTAACATGGGTATGCCTAATACTTAAATACCCTATCGCAAACATTCATCTTATGTTATAAAGTGAACAATACAAACAGAAAAAAATACTGATAAATGTGTAAGGAGAATAAAGCCAAATTTCTATAAACATGTATGTTCATACTCCTTACAGAACATTAAATGAGTTACATTAAATGAATAACAAAGGTTTATGTCTATTATATACAGGATACAACTTTTTATACTTAACCCTTTCGCCACTAAGCCATTTTTCACGCCACATGCTGAGGAATTTTCTAAAAAATTTCCTAGGAAAATGCCATGTCATTAAATCGCTTATAACTTTGGATATGTAAAACTATATATCATAAGAAAGTAATTGATTGTGGATTCTGAAAAAAATAAATAAAATCTAACAATTAAAATATGATATAAAAATGTTACGGACTTTCAAATAAAGAAAAAAAGTTTAAAAAATCCCAAACTTTTACTTTTTTCTTTGGCATTTCACTCCTTCACCTTCATCAATATTAATATTTCTAAGAAAAACAAAACCAAACTGTAAGTTACTGTTAAGAGGAGTAACTCTGGTCATACTTTAATAGGAAATACGCAATTCTGTAAACACTAAAAAAAAGTAGTAAACAGGACGTACAATGTACATATAAGAGCATTGCTTGTGGTAAGAAATAGATGTACGCACACCATTTGTTGTTTGCATATTTTGTTTTGGTCATCATAGTGATGTTTTGTATGTCATCATAGTGATGTCCTGCTATAATTGGTGAAGGAAGACGACCCACGGCACTTCAGTTGAAGGACCTCCCTTTTTTAATGTATCTGTCCTAACCAGGACTACAACCCACATGATGAAGGGCAACATGCACTGCAATGCTAAATGATTGCATACCAACATTTCTTAGACCTTGGCCATCGATGACCATACTTTTTTTTTACGTGATTACATTGTACTGACCTGTTCTCATTATTCCTGGAACGGAGTAGCATGAGAAAGACAAACAAAGCCACTTCCAGATTAATGGTGAAGGAGGCAAACTTCTCCAGCATGTCAAGAAAACCCTGCAGAGTTGAGAGAAATAAAAATGCTTTAAAAATGATGAAAGATTGAGAGAGAAGCTATGTGAAAAGTCAAATGCACAGTAATAAAAAAATGTGCCAAAAATAAAAATAAAAAAACTCGAGAAAAATCAATAAGATGTCCACAATTAGATTATGAAGAATTATAAGCTTTTGTGTTTTAAAAAGTATAAATTTCACTTAACGTAAGAATTGTCATATACACAGATTACTTAAATAAATGGGAGACTAACTGCCTTTTATTAACACACCCCGTAGAAGAGGATTCTAGGACATTAGCCCCTCGGGCAATTTCCCCCTTATTGAATCAGGTGGACATTTGCCCCCTGCTTTCCTTAAGGGTGCAGACATCTGCCCCCCCCACTATTTTGGAAGGGGCAGTTATACACACACACACACACAACCTCTCAAAGACTGGGTAATACCAAAATAAAACAAAATAATGTTCAATGTATTTTATGTGTTTATTTCAAAGTGATGACATAAACAGGTAATTTTAATTAATCTCTTACCTGAAGTGATCAGAAATTACATTCTCACAAGTTCAGTCTTTAATTACCGGTATTTAGCAGCTGGTTAATCATACCTTTAATTATTTTGTAGTTGCAGAAGCTATGGTGATAGACAATTACATAAAAGGCAGCATGAGTAAGAGATGGTTGTAATGGTAGGTGTGATAACTTGGGTAGGTGTAAAAATTGACCAAGAATTTGTTCAAACCCATAATTAATTAGCTGTTAATTAGTTAAGGTGACTTAATCCATTCTTCGTTCCATCATATTTTTTTTACATTAAATAAAAGAACAATAATAATTAAAATGAAGACCGATATATTTTATATCGAGAGGAAGCGGGCAGCCCTACTCTTGGCCTGTAAAACACAAATTTATCAAGTTCCGGCATACCACCTGGCTCCGGTTATTTGCTGTTAAGTCCTTTGCAATATTTTGTTGCCTTAGCAAATGACTAAGATTTTGTGTTGTTTACTAATAAATAAAGCATGATATTGACTCAGAGAGGTAAGAAATTGTTTCTAATCGTCTTACCTGTGGGTCCATCATGGCGATGAAGAACACAATCCCAAATGCTGTCAATGATATAACAACATTGCACACACTGAAATAGACAAACAGAACATTGAAAGATCAGTCTGTCCGATAAAAGCCTTCAGAACTAGTTAGTAATTTACACAGCGGTGTAAACGACTCACTTTAATGCTGGTTTAATGGTTTTTATCTGTGGATATCAAGACACCTATGTTAATACTATTGTATGGTTATATATCTTAATATGTAAAATGACAAGAAAACACTTTGGTATGCCAGGGTCAATGTATTACTCTGTAGATGTGGTATGCCTACACACTACCCACCAGGTCCTTCAGGTACAAGCACATCTATATAACAAGTATGGCCATACTGGCGATGTCGAGCTAATATTGGGGGAAAATGACCCCTAGAAATGTGCCTGGCTAAAACTACAAGCATATTGTAGGTTATCCTCACACATTGAGGGTCTGAGGAGTTACATGTGGCTCTAACTGCTTGGCCACAAGTGCCTCGTACCAAGAAAAACTAAACAGACTTGACTGTCATGGCCTTGTGGCTCAAACCAATGGTCTCCGGGTCCTTGAGGTCAATACTCTAAACACCTTGACCAAAAAATACCTGGTTCATGTTCATGTATTTTTACTATAGTGCGTTAGGAGGAACTTTTCTTGCTGCCTTCAATGCAAATAGTATGCAGAGACCATATAGAATTATATCATACTTGTCACATTATCCGAACACAGGGTTATCTAATTCTGGAATTAGCTACAGCCACTGTTAAGTTTGAAGGCCAAAACAAGATCTTTTCAAAGACTCAAGTACGTTTCAGCACTGAATCAAATCGATGGCCTCCAACTTTGGAAGGCTCATTCAATACCAAACAAGCCAGCAGGCAATTGCATGTTCTTTCAGCCATATATAAGTTGGTGCCACGGATCTTTGTATTTGTGGTAATTTACTTCTGTGCTGTTTTTTAAAATCAAAGACATATATTTACCATTGTGGATTGATACATGAACACTTCTTGGCTGCCTTCAGCTTGTCTCTGTAGACTGTCATTGAGTCCTGCGTGGAGAAGGAATTCACCCAGCCCATCACTGCAACAAGAAACAAGTCCTCAAATGAACTGCCTGAGCTGCTTTAATTAAGATAATAAAATACATGTTATAACAAGTTCTTAGAGAGAATTGAATATATTCAATTGATGACTATCAGTAGTATAGATAGGTTTGCAATGATGTCTGACAGAATTAGATTAAAAAAGGAACTGATTAAAAGAGGAGCACAAAGTCATACTGACAAAACATGACGAGGCATGAGACTGGCACCAGAAGCAAAATATCTGAAAATTGATGGGGGGTCTTGGGGTTGAAGCCCCCCATCCGAAAAATAAAACAGCCATTCCCATGGTTCCTACATTCAACCTCCAGAGAGCTTTTTCTTACTTTGGCTTACTCCTATTTATTCATAATGAACAAAACTACCAGCTTAAGAATGTTCCTATTTCATGACTTTTTTTCGTTAAAATCACACTCACCTTAACAACATGGTATTTCACTGTCAGACTGGGTCTCAAACTGTTTCGCTCAATGATTTCACAATGTTCTCTTCCACTTACAAAATGTTCCAATCTTGTTAATAATACATGTATAAAGTAGACATTGTCTCTAATCTTTGTTCTCTAATAAATGTTTTACTTCACATCATTGTTTCTAGGCGATTTATATTTATAATGAACTGCCCGAGCAACAGTCCATAAACTTCAAACTCCATCCAGTTCCATTTAAAAGCATTCTTTACACCCAAATTAATTGTTTTCACATCTTCTCCAAGCTCTGCAAACCTGGATGCCAACATTTTAAAGAAAGAGCTCTCTGATTTGGAGAAAGATCTCTGGAGTTAAAAGCCGCGCGTAACGGTATCCGGTCCAAGAGATCATCGGTTCGCAAGCAGAATGACTACCGCCCTCCCTCTCCTCAAATTTTCTCCCCGGATCTGTGCGAATCTCAGGACCCCACTGGACCTCATGCCTGCATGGCCCAACAGCCATAGTTATGTACAAGATGATATACTGTTCTACTTATAACAAGACTGACAGACTCATGGATGAACAGAAAGAGGTTTACATGTACACACTGACACATTTGGCAGGCAGTCTTTGAGACAAACAGATGGATGGACAGACAGATAGATGGATGGACAGATGGATGGACAGGCAGATGGATGGATGGACATACAGACACATAGACACAGATAGACAGACACAAACACACTCAGACAGACTAACAAACAGACACACACAGACAGAGGGACAGATGGACCGACCGACCGACACACGCACACAGACACACAGATAGATATAGACAGACACAGACAGAAAAACAGACAGACAGATATAGACAGACACACACACACACACACAGACACACACAAAGATATAGACAGACAGACATACACACATACAGACAGATATAAACAGATAGACACACACAGACAGATATAGAAAGACACAGACAGACACACAGACAGACGATATAGACAGAAACAGACAGAAACACAGACACCCACACACAGATAGACAAACACACAGACAGACACACACACAGATAGATGCACACACAGACAGACACACACACAGACAGACAGACAGAAAGACACAAGGAGTCAGACACACAGACAGATACAGACAGACACATGCAAAGACAGGCACAGAGAGAGAAACATTCTCCAGGTACCTACAAGTATGATGCAGGACGGCCCCAATGGTGAGGTAAGAGACGGTGATGCTGACCACTATAAACAGTTCTACCAGCAAGGCAACCCACTGGAATGAGGGATAGTACTTGTTGATCATCTGAAACATAAACACAAACTGTCAATTGTTCTTCATTTGTTTGCTGACAAGAGGGCATTACTCTACTTTTCAAATAACATTGAATCATCTCCCTTGAGAGAAAGTATTATATTCATAAACTAACTGCTAGTAACATTATGACATTTCTACCTCTTGTTTTTCAGAAATGAGTCAGTTTCAGACATTTTGTAAATTAAAATAAGTAATTGTAATGTTGCATTAATCCATTAAACTTCCTCACTTCTCTGCAAAAAACTGAGTAATGGTCACAAGACATATGCATTTTGCCAACTTGCATCTTGAATAAGATAATTGTCACAACAAAATAATCTGTTTTTATTTATATATACAATTTTAAAGTACAAGCTAATCTACTGCTGACTTTTTGGGTGGGGTGTGGGTTGGGGGGGGGGGGGGGAAGTTGTACAGGTTCATCATCAGACAATTTTTGCCAATTTCAATTAGATAATTGACTGGCTGGAATAAGCTTCTGATTTGTGTCATGCAGCAATCAATTTGTAATTGAACAATTATTACTTCTGCTAAGAGGAAAATAAACACTAATTCAATTATATTCAAATAATGCACAAGAATTTTTTTTTTTCATTAAGTGTTAGGTATGTTTAAATTAGCAAATGTGACCAGTGAAATAAATTTATATTACTTGCATGCTAAAAATAAACCTGCAATGCTTATGCAACACAATTTATAGAGTAAAACCAAAGCCATATTTCTCAGAAAAGACAACCTGGAACTATCAAACTTTATTACACCACAGGGCATAAAAATAGGAAGGTATGTGAGAAGTTTCATTCTAATCTATGCACTGATTTTACCTCATAACCTGCTATTCACAAATTTATATGTCTGATCAGGATCAACACTATTTGCTGCTTAGACTCAATTAATAAGTATATCAATCTTTACATGTAACATACATTATACTTGCACGCAAAACTCTGATGTGATCAGTACAGCAATACAAAGACAGAAACTGATGATGATACAAAAGCTTGGTGAAGGGAAACGCTGTCCTTATTCATAGCTTGGTAAAGGGAAACGCTGTCCTTATTCATAGCTTGGTAAAGGGAAACGCTGTCCTTATTCATAGCTTGGTAAAGGGAAACACTGTCCTTATTCATAGCTTGGTAAAGGGAAATGCTGTCCTTATTCATAGCTTGGTAAAGGGAAATGCTGTCCTTATTCATAGCTTGGTGAAGGTAAACACTGTCCTTATTCATAGCTTGGTAAAGCTATGAATAAGGCTGTCCTTATTCATAGCTTGGTAAAGGGAAACGCTGTTCTTATTCATAGCTTGGTGAAGGGAAACGCTGTCCTTATTCATAGTATGAAGAAGCTTAATATTTCACTGACTGTGACAAAGTCACTTTAAGATAAGCTATAGAAATTGTTTCACAATTTATAACATAGAATAGTTGAACTGCAATAATACATGACTACATTCTCTAACAAAGAAACAGTACTTACTGTTGTTAAAGGAATGGTAGAGATTTCCCCATGTAAAGCAGCACTGTACAATGCAGAGGACAGAAATCAAATTTTATACATAAATGATAGAAACCACATATATAACACTGTGCAATCAGGGGAAATGGAAATAAACCGAAAGACCAATAACAATTAAAGAAGATGTAATTTAGTGACGTAGACCAACCAATAGACAATGCAACAACTTAAGATGTCGATAAAACTTAATCTCATTTAAATATAACTAAAATAAAAATGACTTGTATTAAATTATACATACAAGGTAAAAAATCTGCAGTTTAAGTAAAGAATTATTAAATTCAAAAATTACTACAGTATGTATAACAATACTAAAGAAATAGGATGCATTCCACTAAATATATTAGTATAATACATATAAATATATTGTCTGTTTAACTTAGAATGATGCATCTATAACAATGCTCAGAATGTTGAAAGATACCTAACAACACCAACATTCAAATAGAAACCAATGGAAAGCAGTGTACCTTTCTAATGAGATCTCATTGTAACAGACTGTCTGATTGGACAAAGGCTCACATTTCCGCTGCATTAACTGAGGCACAATGTCCAATACTGCCCAGCACCTGTCGGGAAATAAAAATGAAACAAGTTTCTTGTTTGTTTTTATTTTTTCAACCTTTCTAAATACAATTTCTACAGCCATCTGAAAATGGTGTTGAATTTGAGAAGATATAATTCTGTTACTACGACAACATGCCATTAACAGATGACATGGTACCACACCATTATCCTTACAGCAGATCAAAACATCACAGGACATCATTTATAAGACTGTCATCAGCCTTCAGACCATTAGGAGGACCTTTTTCAAACACTTTGATAATGCTGGGAATCCGTTTCCAAGATTCCAATTTATTTAATTAGTAGTAAAAGTTGATTTATAATCAACAGATCATTTATTTATAAAAATATGTATTTATGCATTGAAATATCACCAAAAGCTTCAAAATCCTGTTCACTGAGCATTAAATTAAGTACTATAAACACAAGGAGATATCTAACAGTGTTATTTACTATCATATCAATTGTTCATTATTTAGAGAGTAAATAAAATTACACAAAAAATGAAACATCAGAGCAAAATTCCCTTAAGAACATAAAGCTGTATTTGTTGATGAACAAAATGTCCACAGTCATCATCAGGTCAGGTCATTTTCATCCATGAACTGACTGAACTTTTATATGTAACTGTGGAATTTTGAATCCATGCACTGGGGACATATCTCATATATTTGCATATCAAAAGACAATAATAAAATAATAAAGGTTTATCAGCTAAGGCCTAAAATACTTTCTCTTCCTAACTCTAAAGTCTGCTAGGCATGACATGATTAGATTGAGATAAAAAGAGTAGATCTGAATAAGAGAACTCCCACTGGTAACAGTCAGAACAGAATTATTACTGTTTACCCGGACTGGATATCAAATGTTTTTGAAATGGCCTAGGGAGTCTTAATCTCTACACAGTTGCTACTAAGGAACTGGTAAAACTGATGTATGCTCCCCAACTTGAATATTGATCATAGGAATATAAGGCAGTCAAAAAGTAAAAGAGTAATTAATCAACTATTATTGGTTTAATTTCAAATGTTAATGGTCTAATTGAGATGTTGAATCTTGCTTGTTATGTACAAATCGATATGAGAACAAAATAAACACTGGAACAGTGGTCGAAATTAGCACAAGCCCAACAGCAAAATACTAGTAGATTTGCTCTCGGGCTAGTAAAAATTCCCATTTTACTTGCCCAATGGTCTTCTACGATCCTGATCATTAAAAAAATTATTGTACTTTCATTTTTAATTTGTAAACTTTTGAGCTGCTTATTTCATTCGGCAAGCTGACGCTTGTATCATAAACATGTTATGCGCACTTAACTGATAATATGTTTACTGTGCAGGAACCCTATTTTGGTGCCCGCATGTTAAATTATGTGCTGTACCAAATTAAAATAAGCTGGGCCACAGAACAAAATGGCAGAGAAAATCAAACTGAAATATGTTTCTGGTGCAAAACCAGGGAAAAAAACATGAAGTTACCAGATGATTGATACTTAAATAGTGCTTTAAATAGTGCTTTTTTCTATATTTATCTTAATTTTCTTTTGGGATTTCTTGTAAAATTACACAGAATTTAATTCAGGCTAACGAATTTTCTTTCCGGCTAGTGAAAATTTCTTAGTTACTTGCACAACTTGTTTGTAAATTTCAATCCTAATTTCTATGACTACTGGAAGAATTATGTTTCTTTCATACACTGCACAAACCAAGACATTCTCCAGGCAAGCATGTTTCATGGACAGACAAAATGTAGATAAAAACAAGGTATTATCTGGACAAGCAAATCAAACCAAAGAAGATAACTTAAGAATAAATGAAGAAAGAGGAAGGGATTTAATTAAATGAAAGAAAGATGGACTTAAATGAGTTGTAAGGAGAAGGGGTTATAAGTAAAAGAATTTGTAGGAAGAAATTTTATGACTAAAAAACAAGAGATGTGGAAGACAGGTGATGCTCCCCGAATGGGTATTTTGTCACAAAAACGGTTTGTAGTATAACTATGAAGGCAAATTTTGTAATTGGAGTAGTGCTATAAAATCAGACATAATCAAACCTGTACCTATGAAGGTTGAAGGCAATGGCTATTTCAACCACTGAGTTAACTTGGGGAACAATGGAACTGGTCATACTAACTAAGAATTCAAAAAATACAATTCATTGTGCATTGTATTTAATAATGTAGATTGATAGACTAAAAATATATTGGCTGGACACGATTTTGCTTCAAGGTCACACTGTGACCTTGACCTTTAAGGCAGTGACCCAAATTTTGCTCATGACAATTTGTTTTGATATCACAATCATTTCTGTGAAATAATTTTAAAATGTGAATGCAAATAACAAAGTTATGGGCCAGATATGATTTTGGTTCAAGCTTACACTGTGACCTTGACATTCCAAGGTAGCAACCCTAACTTTGCCTGTGACATGTCTTCTCAATATGGTGATCATTTCTGTGACACAATTTTAAAATCCAACTACAAATAACAAAGTTATGGACCGGACACAGTTTTGCTTTAAGGTCATGCTGTGACCTTGACCTTGAAGGTAGCGACCTGAATTTTGCGTGTGACATGTTGTCTTGATATGACCATCATTTCTGTCAAATAATTATAAAATGCGACTTCAAATAACAAAGTTTTCGGCCAGACATGAATGCGGGACAGACGGACAACGTGGCGACTATATGATCCCCCAAATGAAAAATGAGCATAAAAAAAAATGAAATGGCATTTCTTTTTTATAGAGTGTATTTTTTTTTAGATAATGTACAACACAGCGACCAATTATGATCATTACAGCGGCATCCAACTGTTTTGGTGGAGGACAAATGTCTGGGTAGAACCACCAGAGCACCACAGGTCAGCTGGAAGACCTTCCTACATGAAGTCCTTCACCCTGAATGGGACTTGAACCCACACCTTGGGAGCCTAAGCAGCCAGAGGAGTTAGAAATCAACAAAACTACCACTAGGCCATGGGCGCCCCACTAGTGTATTTTAAAATGGCTTCTGTGTGGCAGGTTTCAGCTACTACTGTCACTGTAAACACTTCATCTTTAAAGTACATACCAGTAGAGTTAGGGCAAATAGTGTAGATCCAGATCATCCAGGCCCCTAGAGGGAACTATCTGATCAGGATCTGAACTATTTATGTGTCTAGCAATGTGCCTTGTCATCAGGGCATGTAGTTATAAGTCAATAACTTATATTATATTATCATATTACATTTATTATTAGTCTGTATTGCATTCAGGAGGTGAATGACCAGGTTTATTAAGGATCAGCCTACACCTGGGGCCATTGGTCACTAATCCTCTTATAGGTCAGGCAATCAAAGTAACCACACTTCAACAATCTCATCATTTGATCTCTGTGATTACTCAATTTACCTGAGTAGATTTACCTGTAATTGATTCAATCAAACATCAGTTAACAAGAAAGGTGTTAAAACTTAGAGGTGTTTTTGTGGCTTCAGCCTTTAAGAATGATCCAGTTTTAGCCAATCATTACTGACATATCAACTGAAATCAGCCAATCAACAACGGGATTTCACTTTCCAGAATGTTTCAGTTTTAGGTCACACACTTAGGTGTACAGAGAAGAAGTATTCTAGTTATACAAGAAGAGTGTATTTTGAGTAATGGTAGAGTTGTTTTTGAGTTATTGTACATATAATGGAGAGTGGAATTCATAAACTATTAAAGTGAAAATGTTTGACTGAATATATTTTCTTCTGAGTGAAAAGGAAAACTTAAAAAGAATTTGTATTTTGTGAAATAAACATTTGTTTATAAAATTGAAGGAGAACAGCTTATGTAAAACTGAGTGCTATGGACTTTAATATTATTAAAAGAAGTGCTGTCGATTTGAGTAAAAGAAGTACTAATCTAATCTGTTAAAATATTTTGACAAAATGAATGTTGTGGAGATTCAGTTTGGCGGGGAAGACAGCAACGACATTCCACTCAAACTAAGTGGGTCTGGAAAACTCTCTCTCTCTGACATCACTGCTGCTACCATTGGAAGCCTGGAACCAGGGGACTGGGAACAGACAGGTTCCAGCAATACTGACACTTCTGAGTCGGTTCCTGTCCTTAGACCATGGGAGAATGGTTTACATGAAGAAACTGGGAACCAGGCAAATGCTGCTAACACTAGCGATGAAACCGGCCGATGTGATAGTTGGCAAGGAACCAGTCGTTGTGATGGTGACAATGATGAAAACAGCAGCTTGCAGAATGTGAGTAATGTAATCAATGTTTGTCAAATTAACTCCATATCAAGCAGCACTGACGCATGTGAATCCACTACTGTTACTGATTTAAATGTCAGCACTACTGGTATACTGTTTTTTAGCCCAACTGCTTCTGGTTCAGACTCTCCACATACTAGCTCTATCAATCAAAAGACTGGCAATGGACAGTGTGAAGTTATGGGGATCAAAGATAACAAGCTGGAGAGAATTACCATAACGACGGAACCACTGCAAATAAGAAACAACACTTATATATCACAGAATGTGGCCAATATAAATTCTGGCGTAAAAGAAGATAATGAAAAAGACGACATTTCCAGAAATAATACAGGTGACATCATGACAAATGGTTCAACAAATTCTCAGAACAAAAGTACTTTGTACTCTAGTCTGATTTCAATGATGGAAGCTGGCAGCCAACCTGATCAACCAATCGAACTGCAGCACAATCTCTATGGCAACACTAGTAACCAGAACAACCAATACATAACGAGCATTCTTTCTACCTTACAACAGGCATCCACACCTACCAAACATTTTTCCCTAAATAATGCCCATGCTGGGCAGGGAAAAGCTGCCTCAGAATATACTGGCATCCCTAATATGGAAATACGAACTTTGTCCAGGAATGTGGAACAGAATATTCCAGTTCTTCCAGCACTGAGCAGTCAAACCTTATTACATAAAACAACCATTGATAGTCGTCAAAGTGGTGTACTGCAGCCAGTCAAGTTGGTTGATGAAAAGTCATTTTCTGTTCCAATTTTGACAAGTGAAACACCAAGCAATCATTCTTCCATTTACAGTCAGAGGGGTGTGCTACAGCCAATGCCTCTTCATGAGAACAAGAAACTGTCTGATCAAACTTTAATGAGTGAAACGCCAAATAATGATGTCATTAGTTACAGTCAAAGTTGTGTAATGTCACCATACATGGAAAAAGGGACGTTTCTGCCAATTTTGACAAGCAAACCTTCATTTAATTACACCAGCAGTTATGATCAGAAAAATGAATTTATAGAAAGTCAGAAATCCAATTTTGGTCAAAGAGGAACTAGAGAGATTTATGAAATTGCCCGTCAAATAGATAAACAGTTTAATCAACAGACTCCACCGCCCCAAAACAGTGTGAACCAGAGCATCCTGCCTTCTACACTAAAGCCCCAAGAGAGCCATGAGACATTTATAAAACGACAGAAACTTGAGACGACCTTCAATACATCCACTGACTACAATCTGTCATCCCCAAAACCATTGGTGATTTATGACGAGCCTCAGTCCAAGCAGACACAGGGACATCTCACACCATCCTTCATGGAGTTTCTTGATGACATCTCAAGGTAGGACAATGATTTTTTTTTTCAGTAAAGAAATGTTCAGGGTTTTTTTTGTTTGTTTTTTAAAAAATAAATTGCAGTGACCAATTATGATCATTAGTTGCAGGTCTGTGGTGGATGAAGGCCCTAGACAAATGCCAGGGTAAAACCACTGGCACACAGCAAGTCAGCTGGAAGACCACATTAACTTCTTCGCCCTGAATGGGACTCAAACCCATGTGGAGAGAGGCTAAGCCTTCAGAGGCATTACAAATCAGTGACTCTTACCACTACACCATGGGCGCCCCCAAAGAAGTGTTCAATTATTTCAAGAACTGACAATGTGATTTCTAGCTCTTATTATTTTTGTAACTTTATGTACATAACACAAGCAGATTTAATAAGGGTAAAAATTATATATAAATAGAATAGAGCCGTCAAGGTGATAGTGGATATTGTCAACTAGATAACTGGGAAAATTATCTGAGATGCATTGACTGTGATGTGTCATTTATTTCATTATAAAAAACAAAACTAAAAAATACTTGCTAGTGATAGGTTTACATTCCGATAGTAGCTTATTTTTGGTCCAAAAATATAATCAAAAAACAAAACAGTATCAGAATGATATTAAAAAAAATTATTTTCTAGAAATATTCTCTCAAAAGTCAACCAGGAAATATTCTCTGTCAGGGTGATATTCAATCAGATCAACTTGTATGCTTTTGACAATTTAAAAAAAAATATATATATTAAGGTACATATAATCATAAATCACCATATATGTATTATTGAGATATCAAATTATCTAATATCATATGTGATGATTTTAAAACATCACTCTATATTAGCTTTCATTAGGTGAAAATTGTGCTCGTACATACTACAAGTACATAAAAACAAGTAAATAGGTTTCATATATGTTAACATCAACCTACTTCTAGTGCATGTAGTATTATCCATAGTATGAGTAGAGTTGCTTACCTGTATAGTTGCAAACAAGAGACCAACATAAATATATAATACAAAGTACCTATGTACTGAACCATCATGTTTGGAACAGTGGTCTGAGGACCCGAATGGTTATGCAACCATGGTAACCTAAGATACCTACTTCCCAAAACATTAACTTACTTTCAGATATTACTGACGAAACTGGGTTTAAACACACCATGGGAAGTGGCAAGTTTGATTCAACTAAACAACTGTATATTAATAAATGAGAAATAATTAAGTAATACAGAATGTATTATGGTTTTACCCAAGGGAAATAACTGTTACTGAATGTTAGGTGCATGGACATACACATTAACAAGTTTCATGTTTAAAACTGATATATTTTTGTATATTTTTGAAAGTGTTGAATTGTTTTTGATGACTTCAGAGTACTCAAAACAAAAGTTACGTTTGTCATTTTTGCATATTGTAATGTATCAAAATATTGTGGTCTAATATAGCAATACACTGTGATTTCATTTCCCCTCTGCCATACCCAACCCTAATAACTATGGCCATATTGGCAATGTGCAGTTATAACTGGGGGAGGAAGATGAAGCCTGAGGTTAGAAAACTGAGCTAGAGTCTTAGGTTATCTTCAAGCATCTTATTGGTCAGATTTACAATGTAACCTTAAGTTCAGCCAATCAGATCCTTGCGGATAATCTATGACTCCAGCTTGAAATTTTATAACTGGACAAGTGTCTAAGTAGAACCAGGCCAGGTGGAAGTCCTCCCCCAATGACAGTTCTTGCTCTGACTGGGACGTTTTTTTGATATACATCACAGCAACCAATTATGATCATTATAGCGACCTCTTGCTATTTTGGCAAGAAAGATCCCAAACAATTGCCTGGTAAGTACCACGGAGGCACCACATGTCAGCTGGAAGACATTCCCACATTAAGTCCTTCACCCCAAATGGGTCTCGAATCCACGTGGTGGGAGACTTAGCAGTCAGAGTAGTTACCAGTCGGAGACTCTACCATTACGCCATGGGCGACCCCGACTCGGACTCGAACCCTATTGGTAGGATCTAGCTACATGTCAGTAACTTTTAACTGCTCTACTATTACAATTTAGGAAGCATTTTTTAATAATGTCAATAAGTATTTAATTTATGCTTTATAGTGATTCTTTTCTAGGAGAATGGCTAAGACAGGAGATGTCAAACCACTGCATGAGAATCCCAGTCTGTATTCAACATCTCAAATACAAGGCCTCATTCCAAACACTCCAATAAAACCTTCAACCACAAAAGAAAGCCCTGGACAACCATTTAGTTTCCCAGCCTTGTCTGGTTTGATGTCTGACACTATACCAGCATGCACTCCAGACTTGGCCTCAGGGAATGGCTACCCTCGTGCCAAGACGCCATCTTCAACCATATCAACCACACAGCCTCTAGTCATGACCAACATCATGAGAAGTGTAGAGAATTTCAACAATTCCATAGCCAAGATACAGCCTCAATCATCGATTGTTACACCATACAAAGATGATTCTGCCACATTCACACCAAATGCCAAGCAAAGGAACCCCAACACCTTTGCTCCAACATATACTCCAGTACAGGACAAGAGTTATTCTCATTTAGTAAAGACTGAGTATCAGAGCCCAGCAGCTGATAGCCGTTATACCGACTCTCTGTTCTCTCATCTTGGTTCCCCACATAGCAACACTGTGGATCATAAATATCTTGGTGACCTTAAAGCCCTGATCAGTTCAGAATGCAAGAAAGAAATAGTCCCGCAAACCTTGTTGAAGATGCACTTGGAACACCCTGGTCAAGGTAGTAGAGAAAATGTGTTTCAGAGAGAGCGTAGCTTGCAGGAACGCTTTGAGGCTCTGAGGTCGAATCACCAAGAAGAAGTGAATAAGTTATCCAGCTTTTTTCGTTACCAATCTGCTTTAATTGAAACTGACAGATTCCGCACCTTGCATGAGTGCCAGTACCCACAAAGTTACAAGAAATCTGTCAATGAACACTATGACGTACAACTTCACAAGGTGATGGATCGAGTTGAAAGAAGTATTGAACTTATTGAATCAGCTGACAAGGAAAACCGAAGGAACCGAATCTCAAAAGCGAGGCCACATCTGAGCCGAGGCAGCGTTGAGATGATGGAGAGATGGTATCAGCAGAACCAGGACCATCCTTACCCAACAGCTGCAGTCATAGAACAGATGGCAGAAGTGGGAAGGATCGGTGTGGAGCAGGTCAAGAAATGGTTTGCTAACAAACGAAATCGGTCTCAAAATACTCGTACTCTGACAGAGATAGCCATGAAGAAACGCAAGTTGGGTCAACTAGTTGGCTAGATGTGCTTGTGTTGTTGTTTTGTGATAACCATCAGGTCTCACATCTTCTTTTAAAATGAACATGACTTTGCTAGCAGTATGTGTCAGCTGGACAACTAGTGTGGACACCATAGTTTATTTTCACTTAGTCCTGATAATTGCTGATAACAATGTAGGAAATAGTTTTACAGAAGCAGCATAATTAGATTGATTAAAATGATGGTTTGTTTTCAGTTAGTTTATTGCTAGATGTATCGGATGAAAGGATATTTTGATAGAATGTTTTGAATATACAGTTTGTTTCCAGTTATTTTGTTGAATATTGCTATGTTTTTAAACATGAAACAATACCTATATAAGAAGGCTAGGTTGGCAGCTATACTTCGCTTTGTGACTTTACAATTGATGATGTTGTGGAATTTGTTAAGAGCTTGCCTAAAAACGTATTACAGCATACCCAATTTGCAGTTTTAAATGTTATGCATTACAATGAATGTTAAATGTGTAACATATTTGTTACCCAAAAGTACAAGTACAAGAGACAGTGCAAAAGTACATTGTGTGTTAAAGAAAAGAAGAAACAAAAATGATTGTATCATGAAAAAAGCTGAAATATTAGATTTTGATGTCCAAACCTTTGTTTATGAAATACTACACTGCTAAGCATTTAAGTGCTATATTGTACATAAATGATTATAATAAATGTTGATGTTCAAGAAAATGACTTGCTTTTGCTTAACATTTGCATAAATAGTATATTACCGGTATTTAATAAAACACAACCACCACAACAACAATACAATAATTATAATAAGCACTTTATTTGCTAGTTAAATCCAATCTTCCAGGTACCACTCACAACTAAACACAAGATATTTTTTAAACTGCCAAGTTGTATTTCCTGAGAAAATGCTCCCTTTCCCATCCTAAATCTTTTTACTAAGCACATTTACTGCTGATAATGAACCTATCAATGACATTCTGTACAAAATAAAAGCTAAACTAAAATGAATATGACAGATTTGTTATCTCTGGCCAGGTACTGTAAGTCTGAGGTCCTGGTAGTGTGTACAGCACCAATAAGGCTTAGGAAAATAGTTTCGATCCAGATCAGCCACTTTCAGCTAGAAGTTGTCTGACCGGGATCTGCACTATATATTTCAGATTATCAAAACTTGCTGTCACACTTGCATGCATTATAAGCAAATATCTAACAATTGAGTATGTGGGGGTTCATAACACATGACTAGCTAAAAGCACTGTTCACCCCAGTTAACATAAAGATGCCTGACCTTCATGGTTTGTTCATGCATAAAGAGTTAAATAAATGTAGCATGTAATGGGTTAATTAGTAACTAAGGCTTGTTAATTGTATAACTGTAGTCAGATCACATTCGATAGTTTGCATTGATTTGTTATAAATACAAGCCGCTGCACTCCAAGACACTACACATTTAAGTAACTTTGTGAAAATTTATTTTTAGTTTAAGACAGAAATTAATAAAATTATGATAATAGTACATTGAGAAGTTTGAAATGTTACTGAAGAATAATGCGACAATCAGAAGGTCTGGGAACTTTCAGCAGAAGCTCAAGGGGTCTGAGCAATCAGTCACCACATTGTAATCCCCCAACCTATTATTGTGCAAGTTCAAGTCTTGGTAAAGGACAAAGCTTTTTATGTTGTGTGGGTAAATGTTTCATTCAGTTCATACAATATTTGAAAGGGAAAGTTTAAGTGTTTTTTTGTCAATGTTTGTTTATGACATGTTGCTACTCGATATATCTCACACTACATGAAAAAATGTCTCTCGTCTTTGGATTTCTGGACCCAGTGTTAACATTTCACCTATGCTGGTCATTTGTTATTATTTTTTGTTGTTGCAACACATCGACACTATTATGGTTATACTGGGGATGTCCGGCTAGTTATTGTGAAGGAAGACCCCAGATTTATGTCTGTGTAGAACCACTGGCAGAACACAGGTTAGCTGGAAAACATCAACACATGAAAGTTCTACTCCTTACAAGACTTGAACCCACACTTTGAGGGGCTGTGGATTACATGTCATTGACCTTGACCGCTAGACCAAAGGCACCCCCAAATGTTCTGTTAACAAACACAATGTGTTTATAAGTGTCAAAGTTATGCAGTTGATTCTGGTTAACCAGGAAAAATCAAAGTGCTGAAAAGTCCTTTCTGGGCAGTGTAAGTTTTACCATGTAAGGAATTAAAGGTATGCAAATAGGGGCCAATTTAAATTATTCCAGATTTAACTGATTGTGCAACCCATTGAATGCAGGCAAGTCTTCAGATGCAAAATAACCCATTCTTCTAAATATAGATTATTTGTTGGGAAAAAAGCTACAATACAGTCATTTACATCAGATTATAGAAACTATCATAGTAAACATACAATACATTTCAGATTAATGTATTTTAACTAAATTTATGTCTAAAATAACTGCTCATTAAGTGTTAGTGGATGCTACCAAAATACACTGAGGTCAAAATTAAAGTAATTAGTTGGTCTGTAAACCCAACTATATAACAGGCATCATAACAATCGCTTTGATTTATATTGACAATACATCCCTGTTTTCTGAATCGAAATCTCGATTGCAAATCTGTTGTAGAGCTGGAAAAGGCAGTGAGGTCACTGAGTGATATACCTGAATGACATTGTTCATTTAAAAAACCTAATGTATATCTCTGTTACATAACAAAGTAACTTAAACATCCAGTTTCAACAAATTACAATATTGATGTTAACATTTGAAACAAACCAAGACATAATTAACTAGTCTAGTCCCTTCAATATAAACTTATTTGTTTCAGAACATATACGATTTTATTCACAAACATGACAGCAGGGTCAATCTTTCCTGCTTCCAAAATTCAGCTTTCTTACAACTCTGGGCGTTGCTGCAAGCAACACTGCCCAAAAAATGAACACTTATTGTCAAAAATGTCCGATTTTGTATGGTTATCTCAAACAATTTGCCCACTTGGTGGTTCTACCCAGACATCTGTCTGTGGTTGTCCTCCAGTGATAATACCTGGATGTCCCCACAGTGATAGTAAATATGTCAGTGCAATGGGCTCCTATAAAAAAAATAACAGATGCTAACTATACAAATGCAAATCAAATACCATTATCTGAGAGTAAGGGAAAATAAACTGATCACGAAAACAACAACAACAATATAATAGTAATAATAATAATGATAAAAAAAATAATAATAATAATTAAAGAATGATAACAAGCATACAAAAACAGGATAAAGTTAAAAGGGAGAATAACCATTGAAATATGATCTAGCAAACAGAACTTCTAACAGATTACCTTATGCACAATGCAAGACCCATCACCCCATGTGATACAAGCGACCAGGAAAACTGTGTTCAAACAGTTAAAATATGATTATTTCATTAAAAAAATGAGGAAAAAACCTTAAATATACCATGATTTACTTTTTTTAAAAACTTAACAACATTTTAGTATTTTAATCGTTTCAATGTGTTACTCTGTTCTTTTAAATACATTTTGTCAGATTATATAACTTGTGTAGATTTGTATAAAATATCACTCGATCCCATACAAAAGTTAAGTAAGGGTTCTAGCTGTTTAACTTCATGAATGTGTTGGCAGTGATTCCACTGATTTTAAATCCTGAAACATAACATGGTCACTAAAGAGTTTGTTTTGTCTTATGTTACATCGTAATGACACAATTATGGCCATATTGGTGCTGTCCACCTATTATTGGTGAAGGAAGACCCCAGACTTACATCTGAGTAGAACCAGCAGTGCACCGCACGTTAACTGGAAAACCTCTCCACATGAAAATCTTCGCCTCGACCAAGATTCCAACCCACGCAGTGAGGGGCTGAGGAGTTTCAAGTCAGCGACTAACCGCTTGACTACGGGCGCCCCCTTTATCATAGTTTACATGTGCTATACACACTGATAAAATAGATGGGAACCACTACCGTTTTTGAGCAACTTTTAAACAGCCCATACAAATTGATCAAGTTGAGACAAACAGGGCAGACTATAATCAGACCACTTTCAGAGGGGGCCAGCTAATCTGGATCTACACTATTTGCTAAAGCTTGATCAATTTGTGCTCTGGAGGGCCAAGGGTCATTGTACATGCCTCACTCCACTTACCATCCAATATTTAATGCTGCACATGTTATTAGTCCAGCTAGAATTGACAGCCGAAACCTTTGAACCTAACAAAAAATAAATGTTGAAAAAAAGTAAATAAATATTACTAGGACCAATGGAAAATGTAATAACAAATATCGGAAAATGCCAATCGGGATATGAAATTGAAGTTTAAATAAAACATAACCTGAATAAAATCCTCAATAAGATTAACTAAGTTTATATAATATTATAATAAAAATATAATGCAACATTTACATCCAGTTGTTAGCAAACAACTTTCCAAGATTTTGGATTGTTTATAAATAAATGTGCCATGATATTGATAATTAAATTGGTTAATTGCTTGACTGTTGGAGAGCAGTCAGGATGGAACTAATCAAAGTGCTGCAGGTTAGTGGTGAGTCTTCTTCATTTGACAGGTCCTGGTGTCAGGGGATAAGTCCTAGACAATAAGAATAATACCAGCAATCTGTTAGTCATGCAGAGTGTTGAGCAGATATAAAACTGCCTTGACAGTGATAGCATGCCCTAAACATTTGATGCAATATCATAGCACTTTGCCAACCAGTCATGGAACTATCCAGCCCAAACTAAAGACTTGCAGTGTTTTTTTCATTGTTGATACAATATTTCCTGATTTACTGATGTATTTTACATGTGATTACTTGCCTGTTCCTTGATAGGACTGATTTTACTGTACAGCAAAGGCATCACATTCACCACTCCACCTGAAGTGGTATAGTTAACATAATGTTTTATCATAACAGTGACACTTGTTATGTTTTGATTATGTACTGCAACAAAAAAGCCTAACATTTATTTGGGTTTCTTACTCCTTGTAAAGTAATGTGAATAAAACATTAAACCTAATATTAATCATGTTAAATGCAAAGAACTGCTTTCACTTTTCAACTGAGACCATATCTTTAAATCAAAGGTCCTGTCTTCAAGTTGGTTCATATTGCTGATGAAATAAAAATTGAGAGAATACTGAGAGAAAATTGGGAGAAAATCTTGAACCTCAGTAAGTGCTGCAGTAAGTTCAGTTAACAGTCATGCCAGATGCACTTTTTTACTTCACAAACACTGATCTGCAAACATTTTTTTGTTCACAATGAAATCTACTGTACAGTAATAATGAGCAGCAAAAAATAAGCAGCTGTCCTTCGGTCTTGTTGGTCCACTCAATTACACAATTTAAATGATGAATAACCATTAGTCATTTTACTGAAATCATTTCACCTGGAATATAGCATTAACTACGGACCTCCAATTGGACAGATTTTGCAAGATTGGTCTGCAATGTTTTAAACTTCTTTCTTTAAGATTGAAAATTGACTCATTCCACAAGCTTTGCAATATTTTTTGAAAAGTTAAAAAAACCTTATATTTATACAAACTTTAGTCACTTGTCTACCATAAAAATACTTTTTGTAAATGTAAATTACACTTTTCACTCCTAGCCATTGTCTGGTAGAAGCCTTCAATACACCATGCTTGATGTATATCTGCCAGGTCTCAAGATTTTGTTGGTCTCCACCTCACAGAAGTGATAGAATGTGGGTTTAACAATTATGAGCACATAAAATGATGATGTATTTATCCAAATGGTTACAGAACTTACCAAGAGCTACGGTACCCATGAGGAACGGAGCTCCAAAATATCTCCAGTCATCAGTCACTTCCCTGTGTATGGTTGACCCCACATAAAATGTTACAATTACCTGTAACAATCACCTGAGATAGAAGGCATATCACACAAAATGACAACACATTAGTTTATTTTAACTTTAAGCATGCCATGCACAAACTGTTCAGATAGTGTATCCATAAAGTTTGTTTGTTGGGTTTATTGTCCACAAACAGTATGTCAGTTATTTCGAGACAGTGTCCACTTGAAGCTGATATAGTGCTGATTTCACTGTGTCTATGATGCCGTGAACACCTGGCATGATACTACACCCAGTCACATTGCCCTGACACCAGGCCAACCAGTTGTGGAACTTCCCTTATCTTTGCTTTAGCATAAGCAAGGGAGCACACTACCATTTTTGACTTTGGTATGTTGTGGCCCAGGATCATACCAGGGATTAACACTCTACTGATTGTGCTACCAGGTGCAGTGTATCCATAAAGACTTGTAGCCATTATTTCTTAGTTAAGGTATGGCATTTATTAAAATTTTGAAAAATTAGTAAGACATTTTTTAGATTTAATGATTTTATTGAATGAAACTAAAGTAACTTTCTAATATCTAATGACGAATGTTTTGATTAAATAAATCTTTGCTTCAGTTTAGTTAAATAATTGACATTCTTTAAACAATCCCAGGTTTAGACAAGTTATGCAGATCCAGATCAGCTGGCTCCTTCACAAAGCTGTTTGATCTGGATCGTCACACTTCTGTGTCTCTAGCACAATGTCTCTGTTCTGTTTGTTTTGTTTCTTGTTACATCACACCAGTACAATTATGGACATATTGGTGACATCCAGCTAATTATTGCTGGAGGAACCACCAGAGCTTTGTCTGGGTGGAACAACTGGCGCACTGCAGCTTAGCTGCAGAACCTCCCTACATGAAAGTTATTGGCCCAACCGAGACTCGAACCCACAAGGTGAGGGGCTAAGGAGCTTCAAGTCAGCGACTCCAAGTCTTTGTACCTTTGAATGTAGAAGTGGGTGACTTACTTAAAGCATGGATTATTAACAAAGTGTAGCATAAGGGATGAATCCTTGGCCTACTACTGTGTTTATTCATTTTATCTTTTAAGTAAAATCATTAAAATTCTTTAGTAGATTTTAATTGGTAGTAACAATTGT
This sequence comes from Sinonovacula constricta, assembly GCA_007844125.1. Taxonomy (NCBI): domain Eukaryota; kingdom Metazoa; phylum Mollusca; class Bivalvia; order Cardiida; family Solecurtidae; genus Sinonovacula; species Sinonovacula constricta. Next base: position 46,330,148 of record CM017563.1, on the reverse strand, counting down.
AAAGGCATTGAACCCTTCAATAAAAATGTCAGCTAAGCAATTGAACACAGACACAGTGACTGTCAGGAGTCAAATCTAATGTGCTTCTGAGCCAAAAAGCCTTAATTCATGTCCTCAAACTTTATCTAAATTATCATGAAGTGGAAAAAAGACAACATGTTATGCAGACTCTTATGATAAACACTGTGTTGAAGTGATTAAAAATAACATATAGTAAAAACATACAAATCAAACCTCGCTTGTGAAAAGTTCACTTACTGTTCCCAGGAGTAAGCTCCCTTTGAAGAAGGTTAGCACTGACACTATGGGCTGGACAAGGTTCATAGCAAAAACAATGGCTAAGGTAAGCACCCATACAAATATTGGTATCACATACTGGTAACTGGAACATGTGGAACAAGAAAAATCCAAACATCTTTTTGACAGCACCCGTATTCTCTTAGCAATAATACACAGATATTTTTGTATGATCACCCAAAAAGCAATGCATATCAATTAACAAAACATGTATCTCCAGTACCATTTTGTTGTTTTTAAAAGCAATACTACTGTTAATCCCTCATGTAGCCACACATTATTACTGTGAATTCTCAAGTATTACCCGAAGGGACTTATCATAATAACAGAAATTGTATGAGCATTTTGTAACATCCTTAAAACGAGATACAACCAGATTGGGTTATTCATCAATGCAGTTGATAAAAGAAACTTCTATTAAAATTACTTAACAGATTTCTCCCATGACTTAAGGCTACCTGAAGATTTTATTTTCTGAACTGTGATGTACTTGTCTTTTACAATAATGATTTTATGTACTGATTTTATTGTTATCATTATAAATTATGACTGTTGTCTACTATAGCAGTTACAGTCATACTCATTTAGGCTTTTCCTAGCTGGAAGCCATGATCATAAAGTATTCGCTGGTGCACACAGAGTAAAACATTGTCCCATCTGTACTTACTTAACATGGAAAAGTGCACCATATGCCTCACTTCCTGCCAGAGCATAGCTCACTAAAAAGGCCATACTGAAATATAGTGTATTTAAATATCATAGATTACATATTTTAATTCTCCTATTAACTTATTTATAAAGCAAATCATCTTTTTTCCATTAATATTATTGAAAAGGTAAGAAGAGGAAAAAAAATCAGCAAAAAATTAGAAAAAGTTGCCAAACTTAATGAGATGTCATTATTAGACTGCCATCTGTTGACACTACAAGGCTTTGAGAAACATTGAACCACTGAAAAAGGCTATATACCCCAATGATCAGGACTGACTAGTTTAAGATACTGACAGTAGTTATAGACTTATATTAGGAGTTGTCTTAATTGGATCTGCACTACTTGCCAGTGACTGGCAAGCAACATGTCTAACTATAGCACTTACAACTGTAGTACCAGGATGATGTCAAAGAACTGTCTGAAGCCACAGCCAAGAAACATATTACCCAGGAGGTGAAGATTTGGGGGCTGCACACTAGTATTCTTGGGAATGATCACATGACCAGCCAGCACAGGACCTAGATATACAGGTATACACAAATAGATGCAGACAAACAGTGGAAGAGACAGGAGCTTGATGTATGTGGATGTATTAAGAATGTCCACTTTTATCTTTTAACATGCATTTAAGAATTTAAAATTTAAAACACTATTGCTTGACAGAAAATGGATATTAACAAGAAAGATAACTTGACAGAGGACATGTATTGGTCTATACCATTGGAAAGTCCCTGATCTGGTCTAAGGACTGTATTATATGTATATATATCTTTCTATACTATAAGTTTGTTACAAAACAACAGAACACATTATACACAAATGTTGTGTCTTAACTGAGGCAAGATATATTTACTAAACCCTTAACATGCTAAACACATACCAACACAACTTAGGCAATTAGTGTAGTTCCCAATCTGTGAGCTGTCTAACGAGAATCTGCACTATTTGCTTCTAAATTTCTAGCAATAGGTCTAGTCACTTTTCCATACCAATGTTATTATATGACTAAGATAAGCATGGGTTATTAAACATTTGTAGAAAGCTAATGGTTAGCACTTTAAGCATTCATATTTATAATATTAAATCAACCCCCAAAAAGTAATAAGTAAATAAATATCAGTAGACATTGGAATTTAGTCTTTTGTAAAGTATCATCAAATAATAAAAAATATATGCATAAAAAATATAATTAAAAAATCATAACAATGCAATGAGCCTTACTGTTGGATTCTAGTTCCTCGACAATCTCATCACATTCCTCATCTATCAGACACTCAGCCTCTTCTGTCAGAGGATGAAGGTCCCCCTGTGTAGAGAAAACCATAGTAACAGCAATTAGTATATAGCTCTTTTTCAGATAAATGGAAAAAAATGGTCATCAAATCTGGTTGCATGAACTCATTGATTTGGTTGTATTTAATTCATATTTAATAAAAATATAAATTATTATTAAAATGTTTTTTTATATTAGGATATGTTCTTTGACCAAATATTTATTTCTCTGTCAAAAATTCAATCTTAAGTTTTGACATTTTGACAAAAAAGTGCTAATGACTAAGTTGTGTCAAGCAACACAAAACAATGAACTTTTTAAAAAAAATATCTTTTTTTAAATAATATGAAATAAAAAAAACCTAAATAATACAATTTATGCAAAGATATTTTAAACTAAACACAAAATGTAACTGGGTAAAGAAAAATCCTGGAAGAAGTGGGATGTGCTGGCTAACGAGTGACAAATGGAATACGCCAGTAACAACGATCTTAAAGGTGCGCTCTTGGCTGAACAGATAGACTCTCCACCTGGTAACTTCTCAGTCCATCACCCATGGGTTTGAGTCCCAGTCTGGGAAAGAACTATAGAATATGGCGAGGTCTTTCAGCTGACCTGAGGTGCACCATGTTTCTACCCAGACTTATGTGTGGAGTCTATAATTAGCTGGTTGTCACCATTATGACCATAATTTAGTTGGTGTGACATACCAAAACAAGAGAGCCATGATGGCCCTTAATGGCTCACATGAGGACACAGGCTTTTAGTAGGCTCATATCTGGCGTCAAGTAATTACGAGTTATTTACAGTACTTTAGAGATCTTTGGTGAAGATTGGATCATTACTGTGGTCACTGGGCTGATAATATTTTCTATGATTTTAACTAGTGACCTACTGATCCATGTGACCAGTTCAAAGGTCATCAAAGATTTCATGGACACCGGATTATGGGGTATCAGAAAAGCTCACCTTGAGCTTGCTGTGCTCAGGTGAGCTAAAAATAACAAGAGACAAAAAAAAGATCTAAATCCACTACATCTCTAGTTCCTAACAAAGAAGAGTGAATGACTGCAAAAAGACAGTACACCCTTGGAACATTAAAGCAAGTTAAATGGCAGCTGATACAGACACGGTTACAAATATTTTAGTTCATAATCTAGACCTAAGTTCTATGATTGGTTTTTAAGCTTGTGGGTGGTATGTGATTCTGTACAAAATATTAATGAACAAAATTCACCTGCCATTATGTTTAATGATTAAATGTTAACTTCACTTTGACTTGTATATTCATGCATAGGAAAATGCTCCCTAATTGACCAAATTCAATTCATTCTATCTTATTAACAAATGACACAAAATTATAACTTTTCAGATGTATACTACGAGAAACACAAAATTAATATTGAAGCACACAAAATAGTATCTCTTAATTTTAATATTACTTTCAAGTAGGTGTTGACAACTGACTGAGTTTGTTACAATGTATTTTTGTAATGAACCATAACAATGGTCCCTGCAAAGTTGAATTTTAGTTTACATTTTTTGTTTCTTTTATCGAAATCATAAACAGAAAATAAAAATTTCATGTAAAAAGAACATTTACATTTTTCAATTGTCAGATGATACTTCCTCCATGTACAATACTTTACACATAAACATGACACTACACTCACCCCCACCACTACAATCTTTTATGATTAAATGAGTAAATGAGAACGAACAAAAATCCTTTGAAAATAAAAATCCTTTAAAAAAAATATATATATATATTTTGCACCATAATTTGCAGCAACTTACAGAACATGATTTCTGTTGAAGGGCATGAGCTTTCTGTAATAGGTCTGTGAAGAAACATATCAGAAGGCACTGAAATAGATAAAATATCCTTTAAGTCAAAAACAAAGCCCCCAACACCCCCTGCAAAAAAAGACAGAAAAATAAAAAAGTTTCAAACCGAAATACATTTTTGAACAGTTTCCAAGATAGGAATTTTATATGTTCTACTGATGGAAGAAAAATGGGGAAAGCAAGTGAGAACATTTTTAGTAACCTGTGCATGTAGTTGTTATAACTCACTATTGTTATGACTTAAAGTAAAGATTATTAATAGCAAGCAGGTAGGGGGTGAAAGGTTGCTGCTAATCTGTACCCCAGCTACTATGACAAAGGTGGAGGTTAAATATCGCTGATTACCTGCACCACAGCTCCTGTGACAAGGGTAGAGGTTACATATTGCTGCTTACCTACACCACAGCTCCTATGACAAAGGTGGAGGTTAAATATCGCTGATTACCTGCACCACAGCTCCTGTGACAAGGGTAGAGGTTACATATTGCTGCTTACCTACACCACAGCTCCTATGACAAGGGTAGAGGATACATATTGCTGCTTACCTACACCACAGCTCCTATGACAAAGGTGGAGATTACATATTACTGCTTACCTGCACCACAGCTCCTTTGACAAAGGTGGATGTTACATATTGCTGCTTACCTGCACCACAGCTCCTATGACAAGGGTAGAGGTTACATATTGCTGCTAACCTGCATCACAGCTCCTATGACAAGGGTAGAGGTTACATATTGTTGCTAACCTGCATCACAGCTCCTATGACAAGGGTAGAGGTTACATATTGCTGCTTACCTGCACCACAGCTCCTGTGACAAGGGTAGAGGTTACATATTGCTGCTTACCTGCACCACAGCTCCTATGACAAGGGTGGAGGTTACATATTGTTGCTTACCTACACCACAGCTCCTATGACAAGGGTGGAGGTTACATATTGCTGCTTACCTGCACCACAGCTCCTATGACAAAGGTGGAGGTTACATATTGCTGCTAACCTGCACCACAGCTCCTATGACAAGTTTAGAGGTTACATATTGCTGCTAACCTGCATCACAGCTCCTATGACAAGGGTAGAGGTTACATATTGCTGCTTACCTGCACCACAGCTCCTATGACAAAGGTGGAGGTTACATACTGCTGCTTACCTGCACCACAGCTCCGATGACAAAGGTAGAGGTTACATATTGCTGCTAACCGGCACCACAGCTCCTATGACAAGGATGGGGGTCAAATATTGCTGCTTACCTGCACCACAGCTCCTATGACAAGGATGGGGGTCAAATATTGCTGCTTACCTGGACCACAGCTCCTATGACAAGGATGGGGGTCAAATATTGCTGCTTACCTGCACCACAGCTCGATGGACAGAGGTAGAGTTTAAAGTTTGCTGGTTACCTGCACTACAGCTCCAATAACAAAGGACACCAAGAATGGAATGAGGCCTGAACGGGTCAGAGTTACAGGTAGCCCTGGAAGATGCAGTTATACAGCAGTTATCAATACAAAACGACATATTAAATAAGCACCTAAGTGCAACATTCATATCAGCAAAACAATAAGATGCTAATTCCTTAAAAAAGATTGCATTACTGTGGCAATGTTCATCAATGTCAGATTTATTTACCTTCAATATTGATAACAAATAGACAAATCTGATTAATTACTCTAAATATATAGAAATACAATGTCATTAGTTTAGCAATAAAATCAAGGTCATTAAAGTCTTTAAGCAGAGTTGGTTCTTTTGTTCATATAAGTTTGAAAATTTACAAAAATATGCATAAGGTCAATAATTGAAAAACAAAAGTTACCTAAAATTCCTGTTCCAAGAATAGTTGCTATAGTCACAAAATCTGTAATGTATATAATTATCAATGATTTAAAACAAAAAATTACAGTACAGAAACAATAATAAAAAAGTAGTCAAAGGTAGAAGAAAAAGTAAAACATGCAGAACTTTACAACCTGTATCAGCTGATTAACATGTTTATAAGAAAGTTTGTTTCTTAAATTATACTTCATGTCACAGGCTCAAAGCAATAATATTGCAAGGTCTCAAAAAAGTTAAACTCAATGCTTTGGTTCATTTAGGCTTGCTTGCATTTTTCATCATACAGCCACATGTAAATTAAATTTGGCATTTGTTTGAAATTTATTTGACTAATCATCGTTTTTTTCTTTCAAATAAATAGCAAAAATTTATTTAACTATTATACTGCTATACACATACTAGGGGCAAAGTGTAAATGTTGGCCCCAAGCTCGCAACCCCCACAGCCACAAGAAAGAAGCAGTGTGTCTCATCAATAACTAGTTTATTTCTTTGTCAATCTTGCGTATTCATATATCACTTTAAAGGTTACATATTAAGCACCATAACAATGTTATAAATATAAAAATTTAAACATACATAGATATTTCATGTGTTTTTAATATTAACCCCCCCCCCCCCTCCACACACACACACTTTTTTCAGATATACTCAAATTTGTTATGGTGAATATGTGCAGATGTGTATGTGACAAACCTCCAGATGGAACAAAGTAAACCTACTAAAGTAAATTACATTTGGTTAGGTTAAGATCCGCCTCTTTATAGACAATTCGTCTCTTTATAGACAATTCAAGAACAAGTTCTTTCAATGTATATTATTCCCTCTTGCTTGCCCACTTCCTTGGTAGAACCAGTATTCTCTGATCAGAAGACCACCCACTAAACAAATCACAAATGACAAATCCCTTGACACCCATCATGACTGCTTCTTTAAAACAAAGTACGCTACAGTCTACACCGTAAACGATATTCAGGAAATTGATCATTGCAAGGCTACAATGTTGAAATTTAAATGAAGTAATGGACAAAAATCAAAAGGCCAAAATAAATGTCTCTTACAGCATTGCAAATATACGAATGTCATTGACTTCGTGGTATCCTTGTTATCAATTGTCATCCTTAAGGTAGCTGTTATCTACCAATTGTTTATCTTGACATTACTTCGTGTCAATTTTTTTATGGGCGCAGACATCTTGAATATCCCTACGCAAAGTGTAGTTAGTGGATTTATGTTAAGATGTGTTAATAGCCGTTTAAACAAAAATAATGCTAATTTTAGAAAGACAATAAAAATATCTTATTTCATCATACAAGCAGAGCGATATGATACCTCACTTACTTAAATCGTTTTATGGTAATATTTGAACTACTTTCTTGAGCGTAGACTTAGGACTTGTATGTTGCTCGGTCGGTTAATCTGCTACCGGATTACAATTAAGGTTACAACAACTTTAGGTAAGTTAACTACTTTGTCATCAGTTTTGCAAATAAATGACAACTAGTTTTAGTATTGCTCTACCACATAGCATGCTATTATAGATGAAACACTTTCTGCATATGAAGTGTGGTTCCCATTTTGCATTGGTCATGTGCAAATTTTGGTGACAGGAATCTGGATTGAACACTCTAAAAAAGGAAAGTGACCTAGGCTAAGAAGATCATGCCAATGTTGGTAATGAAGTCTTTATCCACATTCATCTAAGACAACTATGAGTGTTTTATGTTGTTTATGGTGACTAAATTTTAATTCGAATGTTTTTTGCTAATGCTCAGCCTAAAAACTCCACAAGTGCCTAAAAGAATCAAAGTGCTGAAAACGCTGGGCGGTATAAGTTTAACTGTAAGTGATTAAAGGTATGCAAATAATGTATTGAGATACTGAAATGCAATTGACCCTTGTCATAACCTGGTATTGAGCAGCTGCAAGTAGTGGGGCACCACACAGGATTTCACAAATATTTCGGGCTAGTAACATTGTCAGTAGAACACTCCTATTATAGCATATATTTCTTCTTTTGTCCCTTTCCTCTGGTCACTAACTGAATTCCTGCATTCATAGTTAATTCATAAAGCTGTTTTTCATGTATATCTACAAATGACCTCCATCATAACCTGGTGTAGAGCTGCTGAAGGCAGTGGGGCACCACACAGTATTTCACAATTATCAAAGGCAAGTAGATTTTGTATAGTCAGTGGAACACTCATCTTATTAGAGCTGGGCCGATATTGTCAATGCATTATTGTATCCTGATTTTTTACACCACTATACTATATTGAGATGCATGTAAAAGTATCAATACTTTACGATATGGGTACCAATTAAACAAACTGTTGCTTATGATCATAGATATCAAGTAAAAGTGTGGTCATATATTAAAGAACATCAAAAGAATTGCTTGTTTTGGTGCATTTTTGTAAGTTATTATGATATGCTTTGCAGAATCAGGTTAGTTATTAGGAAATATTAAAAAATGCATGTAAATGATTATTTACATAAGTGACCCTATTAACTTAAAATGAAATATTTTGGTGAAATATCATGATACGTATCGATTTGGATGACAAATATTGTGATAGTTTTGTAATACACTTTTTCTGGCGATAACCAGTTCTCTGTCTTATTGCGTTTCACTTCCTGTTGATGTTTTGAAGTTAAGAATGATACTTGACTTGCTGACAACTGGTTTATTTAAGGGTCAGCACATATATTCATATTTTTCGTGACCACCAGAAGTTAAGAATGATACTTGACTGACTGACAACTGATTTATTTCAGGGTCAGCACAAACATTCGTATTTTTTTGTGACCCCGAGAATGATACTTGTTTCTGATTAAAAAAGATAATTGTTGATAGAGCTTTTTCAAAATCTATCAATGAATTGCTCTTTTGTCCCTCCATCCTTCAAACTCAGAACATTTATTATTGACACATCCAATAATATTACAATTGAATTAAAACCTGCACTAACAATAACACTGCTGTGAAAATAGCTCTATACATTTCCTTTAAAGCAATGCCATAAAATAGCATCAGGACCTAAGTTTATGGCTCTGCATAATCTCTGTACTTTTTGATTCATGCATCAACTGTTACTAACTACAGACATCACTTGGCCTTGCCAGTACCATTCCCCTGGGGTTTATTTACAATTGAGGGACACAAAAGTAGGACAAGTGTTTAGCCGCTAAGTACTAGATACCACTACGACCTGCTTAAATAGTTAATACAAATAAAGAAAAGAACATAAAATGAAAAAAAAGTATTTTAAAATTGAATAAATCATATTGATGAATGAAGAAAAATATTTGCACTGGTATAAACAATTAAAATGTAGTTATACAAACATTTATTATACTTATTTATTCTTCATGCAGTGAGAAGATTTATCCAAGTTCAAACTAACTGCAGAAGAACCATGGCAAACATCACTGAAGTGTCGAGTAACAAAATGTTTGGTGGATACCAAAAGGTCTTCAGCCATGAAAGGTATGTTTTATGTGTGTTGGGATGGTGGGGATGGTTTTGTATCAAGCTTTACAGTCGTATGCATGCTGAACGTAATAGTGAAAATCAAATGTGCCTAAATGTGATTAGAAACTCGGGGCTAGTTTATAGGTTACTGAAAGCCCGATTAGCTAATAATTTGTGAGTATTTGAATAGATCTAAATGTTACGGTTTCGTTTTTTCATAATTCTTTCTATTTATCATAGTGAATTGGGAGTACTGTTTTAGAGTATTCTAAGTCCTTCTAAGCTAAGATATGTAAGTTATCTTGCCTAAGAACAAACATGGTGCAGGGATCGAATCCTGGACCGTTCACTCAGAATCCAACTATGTTTGAAGTGGTTTAGGGATATTTTAGTACTAGTTATCAATAAAGGAATTCTAAAACTTAAGAGTAATTGAGCTGTATCATTTATAGATAATCTAGTCGTCACAGTACTCGTCTGGAGTGTGTACCGTTTATAGAAGTATGTAAAACAAATGAAAACTACTTGCATGATATTATATTCTTTTTCTTGCTTTAGAACAGGAAAATTTAATTAGGTAAACAATGTACAAATAAAAGTTAAACTATTTTATTTAGTCAAGCCCTCAGTTAGTTTTTCACTTATTACCTGGATTCAGTGCTGTAATAATTGTCATTGGTGGATTAAGTAACATTGTAACTGTTCTATTTATTCCTGAGTAAAAAAAAAATGAAATTAGCATCAATGCATTTTGTGATGTTAGGTCAGGTTTCGGTAATATTGCATCAACACAAACATTCTCAGTCAAGTCATTAAATTTTAATTAAAATTGTTACCAGTATGATTTATTATCCTGATACTTGATTTCTTTCCTACATTATTTCTAGTATCCAGTCTTTTGTTCAGACTTTATAATGGAGTGTCTTATGTTTACAGTAAAGAATGCAGCTGCACGATGAAGTTTGGTATCTATCTGCCACCCCAAGCAGAAAACAACAAGGTACCAGTGGTTTACTGGCTGTCTGGTGAGTGAAGGGCTATCTTCTGAGTGTAAAATGATGGATTAGTGTGTTTACTTGCTGAAAAGAAAACTGTGAAAATATCCCATGCACTTAATTAAGATATTGTTGCAGAACTAAGTAGCACTGGTGGCTGTGTGGTAGAATCACAAACTTCTAAATACCTTGACTGTTCAGCCTCTTAGCATGTGGATTTTGATTTGAATCGCAGTAGGGGCTAAAGTCTAAATGTGGGAAGGTCCTTCAACTAACCTGGTGTGCACCAATGGTCTTGGGGTCTTCCTCCAAAATTTCTGGATGTTGCTATTATGGTAATTGTTTGTTGTTACTTTAAATGTTCAATTGCAGCTTTAAGTTGGTAAATATGTTTCCATAAGATTTTTTTGTTCTTTAAATTTTTTTTGTTTACACACTTTGTTAAGTTAATGTGACTCGACAACATTGTATGAATGGAAGTCAATCATTCATTAAAAATGAGATTGACAGCAGTTAAATTTGTGTGATTATCAGCAATAAGGGCATGGTTCTGTTCAAAGAGAGAAGAAAAACACCTAGAAATTGCACCCAGTTTTTGCAAGAGCTGTTTGGAGTAGTTCAGTGCATTGTATAGAAAAAATAACATTTTCTCTTGTATTGTATCTAAGTATGGACATAATTGTGCATAATTACTTTTATAATGATAATTAGTGCTTGTGAAAATTTGTTGTTATTTTTATGCATATTTTTCTTATGTTTTGCTTATGTTATTAATACTTTATGTTGCATCTTTCTAGGCCTGACATGCACAGAGCAGAACTTTATCACAAAGGCTGGTGCCCAGCGGGTGGCTTCTGAGTTGGGTCTGATTGTAGTGGCACCGGATACCAGTCCCAGTATGTAGCACATGTTGTCATTCAGCAATAAATAACCTTTAGTGTGCCTTATTTGTTTTTAACTTTTACATTATTCTTATGCCTTAACCTGCTTAGCCCAAACTGATCAGGTTTAAGCAGATGTGTAGATCCAGATCAGCCAGTGTCAGCTAGAAGCTGTCTGATCAGCAACTTCACTTTTTGCTGTAATCTGAAGCAACAACTCTTTATTAACTTTGCATGTTATTATTAGCCAGAAGTTAACTGGTAAATATTTGTTGTTTACAAATAATTGCAGCAATATAAGTGTTAAAAACTAAATTCTAATGTATTAGAATGGTAAGAAGACATAACAGAAAATAGTTGATCCTTATTAAAAATTTGCCTAGGTCTGATTGTTCCAGTTTGTTCCAGAGAGGGGAGATAATCACTATCAGTATATTTGCAACTTTTCACAAGAGATTAACTTCTGTTGCAATTCAGAAAAAGTCTAATTAACTTCTCAGCAATAACACATCAAGAGATTGGTCTTATAGTTGTTACTAAAGGTTCTAGTCCAAGAATGTATGAGTGAAATATTGACAGCCACTTAACAAGGGGAGACTATCACTCAGTTCATTAGCTACAGTTCTGTACGTTTGAAATGTGATCCAGCTAATCAAATATTGGGATCGAAAAATACTCCAAGCTTAATATGACAGGTATGCACACCTGAGTCTCACAACCTTTTTTGTTCTCATATTCTCATTCATTAAATTATTTATTTGTTCCACATTAATTCCTCATGTCGATATGACTACTTTCTCTCCTTAAAATATCCAAACATTGTTTAAGTTTTTTCACATTTTACTTAAGGGCTTTTATCTCACCTAGAGTTGTGTTTTTGTTTAATTCTGGGATTAATCAAATCACCAAGACATATGATAACTTTTACATAAATAGATTGCCTAAACCAATTTATCGAGATAGGAGATCAGTGGTGTGTACAAAAAGCAAACCACACCAAGTGAGATGACATAATACACAGTCACTTTCTGAGGTGTGTTCAGAAAAGTATATCTACTCTACATGAAACTGGCATGAAACTAAACACAATAAATTTAATTCCTGGTTTCAAACCCAAGACCCAGTGACCACAAGTCCATGGACCACATATACTACAATAAACAGGTAAAGTAGTACAGGTGAAAACATGTCAGAAGGTCATTCAGCTGGCCTGTAGTGCACATTGGTGCTACTCACATTGTCTACCAGCAGGTACATAATATACTAACAGAAGAGTGGTTCCTACTATGGCTGCAATTATGGTGACTTAATGTTTGTATCAACACTAATTCTAGAATGTATTTTACTTGTTGTTTACCATTTATCTGCCTATGTGTAGGAGGCGTGAACATTGAGGGTGAGGATGACAGCTATGATTTTGGATCTGGTGCCGGGTTCTATGTAGATGCCACAGAGGAGAAATGGAAGAACAACTATCGCATGTATTCCTACATCACATCTGAGGTTTGAAATTGTTCTACTAGTGTTTACTTTATGGTGGCCTTATATATGTTATGATATGAACAGCATTAACTTTCATACATAAATGTTGCATTCTGGATATACTGGGTTGGCTTTTAAATGATAACTTTTGTTCATACATGTTGTATATAATAAATACTGATGTTTCATGCATGATACAGCAATACATGTGCCTTGAAGATTAAAACAACTTAAACAGTCCTCATATTCTATTCTCAGCCTTTGTATGCTCCTGTCTAGGGGCATATTGTGTTTCCCCCTGTTCATTTGTGGATTTTTCATTTTGAGGACTTGACAGATTTAATTCATATTTGGTTTACAAGTATATAACGTTGATATACAAGTCAAATTTGATTTTGGTGACACACTACCTAATGTAGGGGACCCTTTAGTAGGGATATATTAAACTAAGAGGTGTGGACATCCTTATCTTAAGAAAACATTTCTAACTTCAATTTTAGCCCTGTCAGAGCAAATAACTCCATTGTTCTCCTTTGTTTCAGTTACCTAAGGTCATTAACAGCAACTTTAACACCAAACCTGACAAAGTATCCATCTTTGGACATAGGTAAGTACTTGTACTAAGTTTTCCCTAAGACGTAATTCCATTCAGGACAAAGATTATTTTATAATATTAAAATTATTTGATCTGTGATCTGATCTGTTAACTACATTTGAACTTAAGGATGAAGAATCTGGCCTTGTAGTCAGGTGTTGTGAGTTCTCTTCCTGGTCTCAACTTGGCCGGAATTTGCATATTAATGTACCAGTGTTCTTAATAGTTATTTGTGAAGCTTTTGCTGCTTGTACATTTTTGTTTTTTAAGTTTCTTTATGTATCTTTGACATGAGTAAGCACCATATCTGTCATGTTAACACAATGATAATTTTTTTTGTTTGTTGATTGGGAGTTATTATCCCACCAGCAGTATTTCAGTTATCTGGAGATGGTGTCCATTTGAAGCAGATATAGTGCTACCTTCACTGTGTATAGCATGCCGTGAAAACCTGGCATGATACCACACCCAGTCGCATTATCCTCACACCGGGCCAACTAGTCGTGCAACTACCCTTATATTTGCTTGAGCGTTAACAAGGGAGCTAAACCACATCCATATTTACAAATTTGTTTTGAGATACATTGCAGTGACCAAATAAGATCACTATAACAACGTTCAGCTATTTGGTGGGGGAAGACCCCAGACAAATGTCTGAGTAGAACCACTGGCATAGAGCAAGTAAGCTGGAATACCTTCCCACATTAAGTATTTTGCCCTGACTGGGACTCGACCCACATGGTGAGAGGCTAAACAGTCAGGGGAGTTAATAAATCTGTGGCACTACCACTACGTCATGAGGACCCCCTATACATGTATGTAGACTGCTTGGTTGAGTTGAAGTTGTTAACCCAAAGTGAAGATAATGCATTTGTGTGTTGTTGTCTGTGTGATGTGTCCACAAATAAGGGACACTGCAATTTATATGCTTGAAGTGAACCATTGAATCTGACTAAAGTATGCTAATAGGAAATTTAATGCAGGATCATATTATGCAGGTATAAAGCTAAGGTAAATAGAAATAACTGAAATACTACAAGAAGCAAGGTGTGCAAATAGGTAAAAGTTTTGGAACAAATATTATAAATGTTTTTCATAAATAATCTTTCAGTTTTCAGAAACAGGTGTAACATTAAAAGTAACATTGTTTTGACACCCGCTGGCTAGACACGTAATTAACCTTTAAATCGGTTTGAGCATACACCATGTATGATTTTGGAATGTCACTGCCTCTGTTTGATCCAGAGTTCTTCCATAACAGGCAATGAAGCTCTACTTACTGGGTCCAGTGGATTGTTATTGAGCTCAGTGTTTTTATTGGTTTTGTTTCCAGTATGGGCGGCCATGGTGCCTTGATATGCGCACTGAAGAATCCTGGCCAGTTCTGTTCTGTGAGTGCATTTGCTCCCATCTCTAACCCCATACAGGCACCCTGGGGCATCAAGGCATTTACAGGATACCTTGGCACAGATCAGAGCAAGTGGAAGGTGAGTATAACATTTTTTGTGTCTTTCAATATGCTGGTAGTAAACTCTTATTGTGTCAGATTTTGTTCATAACCAATGATTTTTCTTTGCCATCTTCATAAACCAATGTGCCAAGGTGCTTAGACACAGAGACTTCAAGTATTGCAGATTATGATCACAAGGAGATTGAGTGAAGGCCTATCTGGATCTGTACTATTTTTCTTAAGCCTGATCAGTTACCAGTATTGCCCCCTAGATTTAGAGTTAATGAACTGAATGTTTAACCTTAAATACATTATACATTTCAGGAATATGATGCAACAGAGCTGGTGAAATCTTACCAAGGACCACAACTGAATGTACTAGTGGACCAAGGTGCATCAGATAACTTCTATGTGGAGAAACAACTACTGCCTGAGAACTTTAAAGCTGCAACTGTAGCAAACAATGTGGACATGGTCCTTCGCATGCAAGAGGTTTGTAGAAAGCTAGTTTTATTACATTGAGATTCCATTTTTCTTGTTAAGATCCAAGAAAATATTTTTCAGTATCTAATGATCAAAACTTAAAAACTGGATTTTTTTAATAGACACAGATTTCTGTAGATTACTCTTTTTTCTCTTTCTTTATTCCAAGTTTCTATATTACCACCTAACATTTTAAGTGAATTTTAAGCAATTTTACTTTTATTGTGATGAATATAATGACATGATAAAGGAGGCATTACATAAACAGTTTAATTGTTAGTTTGCAAGTGCAGTAGTAAGTCCATACATACAAATATCTACTGACAGTTTGCTAATTATGTGACACATATCTTTATTGTGGTACTTTTTTCTACTGCTGCTGATTCCTCATTCCTGACCTCTGTATTTCTAATGTCACAACTGTTGCAGGGATATGATCACAGTTACTACTTCATCGCCACATTTGTTGAAGATCACCTTCGTCATCATGCCAAACATCTTCTCCAGTGACTATCTGATGAGAATACCCACCTTGAACATCCCAAACTATAGACTCATGATTCACACATGTACTTATCAGGAGTTGATTTCCTAATTAGATGTCAAACACTTTGATTGGCCAATTTCACTAGAATTATTGTGTTTTCACCTTTAACATTCTTATGTATGTATTAGTAATCTTAAACTATGGCCAAATCAGACTAAAGTTATGCTATCACATTCACTGATTGTCTTACAGATTCACAGAATTGCCGTATAACAATTGTTCACATGTAAGATTGCTGTAAATTAAACACTTGTATATACCAAGTGTTAAATAATTTGTTGTATAAGAACTTGCTCCATGTGCAAAATTTCAGCATTTATACTTAATTTTGCTTGTTAAGATTAAATCTACCATGCTATTTATGGATGATATTGTTTCAGTATTAGGATGGTTGCAAATTTTCAGTAATGTATGGTTTTACGTTTTGTTGTTGCAAAGTAGTGAATGTAATATGCCATTTTATATCCAGATTGTTACCCGCTACAAAAAAATTGTAAGGCATTTACATAAATTCTATGTATATATTTAATTTTAAGAAAGCCTGGTATGTTCTCAAATAATTGAAATAAAACCATAAGTACAACTACAATCACTTGAATTTTGAGAAGAAAAACACAGTACATTATTTCAATATTCAGTTAAATTGCTTAAATTTGTAAGGTCCGAGCTTGTTGTAGTTTATACTTAATTTCACATAAATCATTAATAATTGACAGCGATTTATTTTAAATGATAGTTGACACTTGCTTTTATAATTTCAGACTTGGTTGTTAGTGAGCTTTATTGTTATGCTATTTGTTGTTTGTGTTCTGTAATTAATTGATGTAATGATGCTATTTCTATCAATCCTTGAGTGGTATATTTGTGATACTCAACATAGCATTTATTGGGTATTTGTAGTCAAAAGTTACCCTTTGTATATATTGTTTAGTACTTATTAGAATTTCCATGCTTGCCTAATAATAATAAGGAAATTAAAAGTAACAAATTTAGTGAAACAAAACTAAAATAAGTTACATTTTATGTGCCAATAAGTAAATTGTCTATACATTTAAAATGTGAGTTGTTGTTTTTAAGTCCACGGCTGTTCAAAAATTGTTGAAGGGGAAGTAAAAGTTATCAGGTACTTCCATCAGTGCATCCATCCATGCATTCATTCCTGCATGTAGTTGTAGGAAAAAAGTGATAGTACAAAACTGGTAGTCGATAGTCATTATATTTATTTGGCGAAATAAATAACATAATGCAAAATTTGTGTTCATAAATTCTGTTGGATTAAGAATTTTGGTCTTTCTTAACTAAATAAAGAAATGAAGGAGTTATTTACATAAATATCTGAGAATTATGAACATTAAACTGAACTGGAACACTGTTACTATAGTGTTTTTTGTGTAACAAAAGGCAGACTTCAGCAAAGCAAACCTGAAGTGGAGATATATGTTTAGACGGTGAGGAAAGAAGTAGGGGGTTTGACACTTTCCATGATGATGGGCTGTGTTCCAGTTTGTTACATCTTGAGGTTATACCCTGACATGCCATACTGCCAACGGTAACCATTCCATAAGTTGATCAGTGGAAAAGGATAATGGACATCACCCTAACTATTTCGATTGACATCCACAGTAAAGTGAAAAACCATAAATGTTGTCCAACAGATTCTCATTCAAGGTAACGAATTTGTGACCAGTTTACCTACCTGTACAATCATGTGAAGATGTTAACCAATTAAATGTTCACCTGTAAAATGTTTTGATGTAAACCTACTAAACATTAAGATGTTTACCAATTAAATGTGGACAGGTTAACCAATTAAATAAGTAGATGATGGCAAATTAAATGTGAAGACATTCACCAATTAAATGAGAAGATGTTAACCAGCTAATTGTAAAGACATTAACCAATTCAATGTGAAGACATAAACTAATTCAATGTGAAGACATTAACCAATTCAATGTGAAGATGTTAACTAATTCAATATGAAGACATTAACCAATTCAATGTGAAGACGTTAACCAATTCAATGTGAAGACATTAACCAATTCAATGTGAAGATGTTAACTAATTCAATGTGAAGACATTAACCAATTCAATGTGAAGACATTAACCAATTCAATATGAAGACGTTAACCAGTTCAATATGAAGACATTAACCAATTCAATGTGAAGACAACCAATTCAATGTGAAGACGTTAACCAATTCAATGTGAAGACATTAACTTATTCAATGTGAAGATATAAACCAATTATATCAGGGATAATGAAAAGGTTCACCAGTTAATCATTGCCATACATATTTTGAATCAAAAGGCCTAGGCATGGCAACCTCAGCATTACCTATGGACACATTTAAGATAAATAATGAAATGAAAAATTAAAACCTGTTGGTAGTAGGAAAATCTCATTTCTTTGGGGGTTATTTATAAAAATGTATTTGATAGACTAATTATTGCACCCCCTGATGGGAGAACAGTGGAGGTGTTGGGGAGGGTTTTTTTTACATTGCCCCAACACAATTGTAGTAATTGTAGTGACCTGTTCTGGCTATCTTGAGTCAGACCCCAAACAGATGTTTTTGGTAGAACCACCAACACATTGCAGGTCAGCAGCAAGACAAGAAATGCAGAATGATAACAGATTGGTCAAATATAATCTCGTAGCAAATGAATGGACAAGAAAAAAACAAAAACAGTACACTTTGAACAAGATAAGTATATTTAGTTGTGACCTGTTAATCAAACATTTGTAGCAGGCGCAGAAACAGTGAGCTTCCAACAGACTTGGCCTAGTGGGTGCTCTACCAACTGTAGCTCTTATCTCTGTGAGGGAACTGCTACAGTAATGAAACTGCTGCAGCTGTACATTGATCTTCATCTAAACAATGTACTCATCATGAAATATCTATCCTGATTGATATACTTTACCTTAAAATTAAACTTATGCTTTATTTTTTATAAGTGGGAGATACAAGCCAAAATGGCTTTTTGTTAATGTTTATTATGTACCGTAATGTAGAACACCGGTGATGTTGTTGACCCGCACAATAGACTGCATTACGATTGCGCGCGAACATTTGTATTTTGAAAATAAAAATGTCGGCTCTAAAGAGGCCGGCTAAAGTCAAGAATATTGACGATGCTGTTCACTATTTTACTAAAGGTAAAATTCGTGTATAATTTGTATATAGTTTATAATGACTAAGTATATAAGTTAAAATTAATAGCAGTGTCAGTAATGCTTATGTCACGGGACAATTTTTAGGGAGTTTTCGTGATCGTCAGCTTAAATGACGATAAAAACGTAAACAAAAACATAAATGTCAGATTTTGTACATTTTATTTAAACTTTTAGAAAATACACTTTATATATAAATTTTATGAACACTCGATACAAGAATATGTTTATAACAAAAATATTATCTTTTATTCTAATTTTCTGAAACTCTGTAGCATTGCTAAACCATTTTTAAAGATAAATATTTAAAAGTGTGTCTCTTGAAGATTGGTGTTTTTTCAATTACAAAACAGTAAATATTGTTGAAGTATCTTGCTCCTAGCCTAAGGTATGCCACTGTTTGTGAAACAACTATATGTGGCAACAAAAACAAAAAATAACAAGAAATAATAAAAACATGACCCAGAGATATTAAGCGCACAAACCATACATTTTATGTATGGTTTTAACATAAGTAATTTAAATGTTCCATGATAAATAACCAAATGTACTTAAAGCATGTATTACACAAGAAAATACCTCTTGCAAGGTCAACAACTACTTTTTTTATTTATTAGTCATAGAACAGGACAAAAACCAGGAAATAGATACCATTCAAAGTAAAAGACATTTATAATTTGCATTTGAGTGTCTAATCAAGACTTATAAATTCTTTTGTCTGTAAGTAGTTAATGCAGGGGTGTTAAAACATTATTAAATTATTTACCCTTGTGACTGGGTAGTGGGTATTTATTATGATAAAAATTATAAATTGTTCATGAACATTAGTTAGTTTGTTGAAAAAAAAACACACCAAGTAAACTAATAAACTAGAGCTACACAAAGAACAGAACTTTGCAAGCACACATGCATGCAGGTACATAAGGCCTAAGAACTATTTCCATAATATTTGCAATTTTGACCAAAAAGCATAATGTATATATCTATGCTGATTGCCAATGGCAGGGCTTTTTTCCTTCTTTAGTAGGAGCATTCCCTCAGAAAATTTCTTTGAAACCATGCAGTTTTCCTCAGGAAGTTACTTTATATCAGGCTTTTTCATTCCCATTTAAGGAAGAAATCAGGTTATTTTCCTCCAAATTATAGGGCATGGGCCCCTTACCCTAGCAGTGAAAAGAAACCCACCTCGAATGACAACAGAAAGTTTAAAAGTTATTTAAGTTCAGGTTCTTTATTAGGCTTGGAAATTCTGAAATAGGAAATGTTTAGATGATGCATA
The DNA here is from genome assembly GCA_007844125.1 of Sinonovacula constricta. Classification (NCBI taxonomy): domain Eukaryota; kingdom Metazoa; phylum Mollusca; class Bivalvia; order Cardiida; family Solecurtidae; genus Sinonovacula; species Sinonovacula constricta. Next base: position 46,309,830 of record CM017563.1, on the reverse strand, counting down.
ATGTAATGACAAACTGGAAAGTCAAGGATTAAGTGTTAGTATCTTGTGGTGGGAATCAAAGTTGTTTTAGTAAGTAAAATAACAATACAAAATCTTTATTTCCACCAATATAAAGGGGATATGCATTATATATTTTTGTTTGTTTTTTACAAATGAACAGTAGAACAATTTCAAAGTTATGCAGTGCACATGAATATAATACACATCAATGAAATGATAATCATAAAAGTCTAATGCTTTGAATTTAATGTTTGTACTAAATTTCTACATAAAGATCTATTACCTGCGCCATTACATCGATTTCGATACATCAAATAAGGAAACCAGTAAATCTGATGCAAAAACAAACAGTGAACAGGAACTGAACTGTGAAACTGGTAACTGTTAAAGTTGAACTGTTGCTTACATAAATAAGTATTAATCTCTAAGAATGAAATGCATCTTTCTAAGAATATAATGATGCATAAGTTACAACAGCTGAAGCTAGTGCTTTCATTAACAACAAAACATCCTATATATTCATTAAAATAATGAAATGTCTTTAGAAGTACTGTTTTGAAGTGAATCTTGACAGTTTATTGTTGCTCATTATTGCATCCTTTCTTTAAAAGGTGTTCTATTAAAGGTGGTATCTGACAGTTTACCAAATGCATGTAACCATATTTCTCCAGGGTTTCTGGGAATTTATGAATAATTTTTGTATAAACTCATACTGTTCAGATGATTCTGGACTCTTCCTGCATGAGAGACATTGCAGACAACAGCAACTATCTGTCATTTCTTTCCAAATGTAAAATAAGCACAAAAGTGATCTCTCCTTAAAAAAGATCCCGACGTCTTTTTTAAACTCTCACAATTCACGTATAATGTTGAAGATTACAACAAATCATTAAGTAACATTTCTTAAGTTTGTCACTAAATTTCTTGCACAAATTACTAACTGATGCGCCCACAGCCAGTAATACACTGTAAAGTGTCTAGGCAGAATTGATAGATACATTTTTTGTGTCAAGCATCAACTGGTTAGACCCTTGGGTTGTAGAAATTGGCTGGAAGGCGGTAAAATAAACCGGCTATTTGAACATTCTTGATAGCTACATTTTCCGCAAATACAAAAATATATTTAATAACATATCTAGTTGGTCTTTTTGGTGTTCATTTTCATCATACATTAGATACAATATTGCATTTGCATGAACTATACCTATATCCCTGAGCTCTGGTGAAGAATCTTTATTAACATCCTGTGAAAACCCCAGTGGCTATTTTTAAACACAGCACTGGTTTACACGCAGGTGGCTATTGCATTAGCTCTATTGTGACGTCATAAGTCTTATCTCTCCCGAGAGAATAATAACATGTAACACAGATATGCGCGGGTGAAGGTCGTGTAGCTGTGTGCGTATCAATGGAGCGTGAAAAATTTACACATAAGAAGCTGAATTTTTTTTTTCTAACGCATAGAAAGTGTAGTAAATAATACATCATGCAACTGAAATGGCCTTGTATTGAAAATGAAAAAAAAAACACCCTAAAATATCGTAGAGGGATACGTTTGTTTTCTTAACTTTTTATGCCGTGGGAAATCTCGGAATGAAGTTCTAGAAATTTGGTTATGTAGAATTTTCACTAAATTTAGAGGAATAGTTATCTAAACTAAGATTCAAAAATGATGAAACCATTCCTCCAGATGTCTTAATTGATTTTGTGTTTCAAAAAGGCTAAAATCGCTTCGCCCCCGTAACCCGCCCCTTCTACTTTTCTAAATTTTCCCCCTGCATACCCGCCAGTTTACAGCCTGTAACTGCTTCCACTGGTCCCTAAGAAGCACTTGTATTAGTTGTATTACCATATCACGCATTTTGTGTATACATGTATTTTCTTCAACACTTGTTGGCTGAACAGGACATATTGTGGTGGCACGCATTTGACTAAAACATTAATTGGAATTTTGCACATTCGGGAATGTTGCCACCCAGCATTCAGCTGTACGTCACTTCCAACGTTACAGATGTATTGTTAATTTAAAAGGAACCATTAGATAGATTGTAACGGTTCAGGAAAACCATCATCTAGATTGTTGAGGTTATAATGGCTAAAATTTGTTTAAATATGTTACAACACTCACATGTGCTTATTTTAACATTTGCAGCCACAATCAAGCTGAAGTTTGCTGGGAATGAGGAACTTGTGCGTGCACTTGAGTTGATAGAGAAGAAATCCCAGACCACTGGTCTGTACCCTCAACACATTGTAGACCTGGTGGATGTAGCAGCCAATGGGGTCCAGGGTATACCGCTTGATTTGTGTTGCTTATGTCAGGGGCAGATTTAGACAGGGCTTAGCAAGCTTCCATTAAATTCCCAGACCACTTCAAGAATAAATCTTTCTTTATGGTTATAAGTTAAATTTAGACAAAAGTTGGAATTTTAATGTTTTCTAATTTCCTTATTGCTATGGATGGGTTGAAATGCAAGTTTAATTATGTGTGATTGCTAGTATACTAATTTAGCGTAAAGACATTATGAAATTAATATCATTCCCTCTTATGCAAGATGTACATTGAATGTGATGATTTTGGTGTGTTTTTTGTTTGTTTTGTTTTTTAATTTCATTTAAAAGTGTTAAATGTATTTTGTTGTAACTGGGACACTAAGAAAGGAAGACTTCACTTAGATTTGAGCTACAGGCCCTACAATCTAGATCTAACATACCGTTGCAAGTAAACACCTGTGAAAGTACCACAACACAATAGAGCTGGGCATTGCCAGAAAAAATGTAGCAATACTATCACGATATTTGATGTCCGAATTGATACGTATATAAAAAATATTTCATTTTCAGATAAATTAACTTAATTGGTTGTTACTTCTAAAACACAAATAATTGTTGTTGTTTTTTTAAAGGAATTTTGATTTTCTTTATAGTCCAAACTGTTACCAAATATAAAATGATTATACAATATACATACAAGAAACAGGTTTCAAAGTGCCAAAGGTGCTGAGGTTAATGGCAATAACAAGTTTTGGTGATGTCATTTTAAATGCAACTAAATATTTTGTGCTACCTGCATATTTCATTGATGTTTTGCAGTGGAGGCAAACAATTTTGCCCCTGCAGCTTTTTTTAAAATCAAAAATGTGCCAGTATGTGTGATTTAAATGTCTTCATTGCTCTTTTGACGTCTGCTTCGAAATCCATTTAGAAACTCATATACAAGTTTACCAAGTTGTAGGGTCACCTATGTAAATGATCATTTAGACGCATTTTTTAATCTTTGCTAATAACTAACCTTATCCTTTAATGCTTATCATAACTCACAATATGCAACAAAACAGGCCATTGTTTTGATGTTCTTTTTATCTTTTAACCACTGTTTTACTTAATTTCTATGATTATAAGCGATGGTTTGTTTACAAGTTGTATTGTAGATTAATTTAACTCCAGCATTCAGAATACCTCCCTAGAGATAGTAGATTGCTGGCAATTTCAACAGGGCAAGTATTTTGCCTTTGTGTAGTTAAAAGAAAAATCAGAACCTTTTAAAATAAAAATATTGCATATAAGTTAGTTGTGTTGCCAATGTATGGCATAATTACTCGGCACAATTTGTAGACAACTGTCTTTTTGTTGACTACCCCATTCTCCTCTTTTTCAACAATTCTGTATCAATTGTCTGCCATGTTTGCCATGTCATGGTTTAGGATGTACTGCAACAAATAAACTTATTGCCATCATTACTCGTCTCAATTACATGCACAGTAGTCACCCTTTAACTCAATGAGGTCATCTTAGAAGCAAGTTTTGTGTTGACAACTATATTTAGCTTGTCTCTTTCATTATTTTCATAACTTGAAAATGAAATGTAATGTAAGTGTATTGAAATAGTGCAAATATTTGTACCCTTAAATATATCTTTAGTACATTATTGTTGATATTCAAAAAGTAGAAGCAACAAAACCCCTAGTTCTACTCTGCATTACAATTGTGCTGCAAACAAGGTAATGTTATATTAGGCAAAAATGTCACCATTTAGATTTAACCATTCAGGTTAAAAAGGCTAACACCTTACATATTTAGCAAAGTCCTGTGTTTGTATTTTTGTTTTAAACTTACAAATGTCTTCGAGATAAATTGAATATTTAGCATTTATTATCACATACGCAATAAAAAATCAGAAAAAACATTAACTTTAATGCTAACACATCATTACATATGTTTTATGTGATTTGTTTACAGTTCAGGTCCTAAACAAAAGAATAATCAAGGCGCTAATCCCCGCCTCAGTGGTGCCAGAAAAAGCTGTCCTAAAATGCATCTCCTGGATGTGTACCCGCAAACCAGCTCTGAAAGTACAGGTATATAGGTTTTTTATTCCCTCTCATACTTATCAAGTATATTTACTTGAGTTATTTTGAAGATATTTGTGTTCTTGTGTTATAAAGATTATGAACTTTGTGTAATTATATACTTTTTATTATCTAAGAATATTAATTCATATAAATACATATAATTATCATAATGTGCATCTGCTTTACTTGAGAAATGAAGCTTTTGCTACAAACTATTATTTATGTATCTGGTCATCAACCTGATGATGACTTGGGAAGGGAATGGGGTAGGTATGGTGTACTGGAATTAGGTAGTCCATCTTGTCTTTCCAACCATAGGTCGATCCTTGGACCCACTTTTATCCAGGATTCATCTTTTACAGTATTGCATCAGTTTTGATGGAATTACACATAACAATTACTAAACTACCATGGGATCTTGTTATGATCAGATGAAGATTGCAGCAGTTATTGCCTCCTATAATGATTTTTCGGACATTATATTAGGGTGAGTTTTATGAACAGAAAGAAGGGCTGGGGATTTTCACTTGTCTTTGGCTTATAGTTTAGATTATAATGTTTTGAAAATTTATGCTCTAGTTTTCTGTTTGTTGTAGTGCTTGCTACTGCGCTGGATCATTGTTGTGTTTGATTACATTGATCGACGAGATAATCTCCACTGCCTGTATGGGATCCTCTTCCATTTCCTGCACTACCAGATTCTGGTCAGTTACTCATGCTGTCTTACCATTGTAGTGTGAAATAAAATGTGAAAGGTGTTTATTAAATATAGAACAAAAATATACAGAAAATTTATAGCTCTTTCAAGGTGAAGGCTTTTCTACTTAACAAATCATGGTGGTAAAAAAAAAGTATGTCATTACATTACTTAATGATGGACAAGAAATCAACAGAAAAACTAACACTTTGAAAAATTGTCTAATTAACACTTTACTTTTTACAACATAAAACAATTTCATGTCTTCAATGAGTTGAGAAATAAAACAAATTTTCATGCTTCACACCATTTAAGTTGTTGACCAAATGCTTGATGATTTAGATGCCGTATGTGTGCCATTTAAGTTGTTGACCAAATGTTTGATGATTTAGATGCCGTATGTGTGCCATTTAAGTTGTTGACCAAATGTTTGATGATTTAGATGCCGTATGTGTGCCATTTAAGTTGTTGATCAAATGTTTGATGATTTAGATGCCGTATGTGTGCCACTTGCTGTACCTGCTCACAAGGAAGGAGGATGTTAACCTGGTTCGAGTGAGGATGTTGCTACAGTATCAGAAGGATTTGGTACATAATTTTTTATTCTATAAAGATTTGTTGAGCCTAATAAATGACTGCTGGTAGTTGGCATGTCTACCAAGGATATTATTTTAAATTTATATTTATATGATTTTTATGGTGTGTAGTAAAGGCATCAATATATCTACTTCAAGAAGACACCATCTCTAGATAAATGAAATACTGTTTGTGGGACAATAAATTTAAAAAAAACTTTTTTGTATGTCTAAGTATGATAAATAAGTAGTAAACTAGGAAACAAGTTCTTCTAAATTACATTAATTCCCTTTTAAGTGCCTATTTCATGGGTAGAACCAGATCTGGGTAGTTACTACCTGGAGCAATGTGCAGTAAATAGTCTTACCCAAGGATATCCCATTGTCATTTTGAGGTTCGAAGCCAAGTGAATCTTTCCTATCCAGGGTCCAACTTCATGACCCTGCGGAGTTTAAAGCTTTAATTTATTTCAGGTATACTAAGGATTAATACTAATTTACAATGCCTTAAAATGCTGCAGGACTATTTTATGTGTGTGTATCAGCATGTGGTTGATGCTTGCAGGGGCCCAAACCTTTCCTGACCGGAGTACTGTCCATATACAGGTATTACTATCCCAACCTGGTCCATATGGTTAGCTCAAGGACTCTGAAGGTAACACACTGGGGCTGGTTGTTTTTTTTATAGGTCAGCACTTTCACAGTCATAACATTATTTTAATGATATTTATATATATATATTGGTTAAATTGTTATGTATATACATGCTAGCTGCCTGTTGGTCTCTCAGACTTTAAATTCCAAGATATTTATGAGTATAATGATTCATGTTTATTATGCGTATCTAGCAAACAAAATAACACCTAGTTCCAAAGTTTTAAACATTGGAGATTAAGTCTATGATTTTTTTATGATATTTGGTTATTTATTTTTATAGTATAAATATGCATTTTGAAATTGTGGAAATAAAGTTAATTTTTTAGTTACAATGGTCATCATTTATACAATGTGGAATTAAAAATTAAACAACAACTGCAACAAGCAGTGGAGTTTTCAATAAAACCAGGCATTTACTTTTGTCCTTAAAACATAATTTCTCTTTAAATCTATAAAGATATTTGCTGTAATAACTGAATGATATATCCTACAGTCATTCTTCCCAATGTATGACCGTGCCTGGAGTGCTTTGGTCAGACAGGTACGGGAGCAGAATGGGCTGAACCCAGAAGTAACACCATCATGGCATGAAGCTCTGGCTGAACGACTCCATCCTTCTGGACGTAGTGGAGATCTTGTTCCAGTAGGTCCTGATAATTATCATTTTATATGTTTATAATGTCAACATGGTGGTTAACAATAAATGTACAGTTCTAATAAGAATAATCATTACAATGACGCAGTTGTTGTAGCTTTGTTAAATCTTTTAGACATTGAGATGGATACAAAATTAGTTTGATTTGAAATTAGGCATAACATGTTATGGTTGAGGTATGAGTCCATTTGTTAATCTGTCTGTTACTGCAGAATAACACATTTTATTACATCATACTATGCAATTATTTTCTTACTGCAATCTATATCTGCTACGACTTATTTGTATTTGTATTGTTAATATAGATATGTTATATTCTCTTCATGTGTTATTAAGTCCCGTAAGAGGCGGAAGGTGGATCCAATACCTGTGATCCATAGCCTGACCACAAAGACTGGCTACAAGCGAGACCAGCTGACAGTCACCATTGGTCTCAACAAGGTCCCTTTCATTATGATTCAGACATTCAAGGATGTCCTCAACAATCTTGACTCCATAGAGGTAGGTTTTTCATTGGGCTGACTCAACAATCTTGACTCCATAGAGGTAGGGCTTTCATTGGGCTGACTCAACAATCTTGACTCCATAGAGGTAGGGCTTTCATTGGGCTGTCTCAATAATCTTGACTCCATAGAGGTAGGGCTTTCATTAGGCTAACTCAACAATCTTGACTCCATAGAGGTAGGGCTTTCATTGGGCTGACTCAACAATCTTGACTCCATAGAGGTAGGTTTTTCATTGGGCTGACTCAACAATCTTGACTCCATAGAGGTAGGGCTTTCATTGGGCTGACTCAACAATCTTGACTCCATAGAGGTAGGGCTTTTATTGGGCTAACTCAACAATCTTGACTCCATAGAGGTAGGGCTTTCATTGGGCTGACTCAACAATCTTGACTCCATAGAGGTAGGGCTTTTATTTGGCCAACTCAACAATCTTGACTCCATTGAGATAGGGCTTTCATTGGGCTGACTCAACAATCTTGACTCCATAGAGGTAGGGCTTTCATTGGGCTGACTCAACAATCTTGACTCCATAGAGGTAGGGCTTTCATTGGGCTAACTCAACAATCTTGACTCCATAGAGGTAGGGCTTTCATTGGGCTGACTCAACAATCTTGACTCCATAGAGGTAGGTTTTTCATTGGGCTGACTCAACAATCTTGACTCCATAGAGGTAGGGCTTTCATTGGGCTGACTCAACAATCTTGACTCCATAGAGGTAGGGCTTTCATTGGGCTGACTCAACAATCTTGACTCCATAGAGGTAGGTTTTTCATTGGACTGACTCAACAATCTTGACTCCATAGAGGTAGGGCTTTAATTGGACTTACTCAACAATCTTGACTCCATAGAGGTAGGTTTTTCATTGGACTGACTCAACAATCTTGACTCCATAGAGGTAGGGCTTTCATTGGGCTGACTCAACAATCTTGACACCATAGAGGTAGGGCTTTCATTGGGCTGACTCAACAATCTTGACTCCATTGAGATAGGGCTTTCATTGGGCTGACTCAACAATCTTGACTCCATAGAGGTAGGGCTTTCATTGGGCAAACTCAACAATCTTGACTCCATAGAGGTAGGGCTTTCATTGGGCTGACTCAACAATCTTGACTCCATAGAGGTAGGGCTTTTATTTGGCCAACTCAACAATCTTGACTCCATTGAGATAGGGCTTTCATTGGGCTGACTCAACAATCTTGACTCCATAGAGGTAGGGCTTTCATTGGGCTGACTCAACAATCTTGACTCCATAGAGGTAGGGCTTTCATTGGGCTGACTCAACAATCTTGACGCCATAGAGGTAGGGCTTTCATTGGGCTGACTCAACAATCTTGACTCCATAGAGGTAGGGCTTTCATTGGGCTGACTCAACAATCTTGACTCCATTGAGATGGGGCTTTCATTGGACTGACTCAACAATCTTGACTCCATAGAGGTAGGGCTTTCATTGGGCTAACTCAACAATATTGACTCCATAGAGGTAGGGCTTTCATTGGGCTGACTCAACAATCTTGACTCCATAGAGGTAGGGCTTTTATTGGGCCAACTCAACAATCTTGACTCCATAGAGATAGGGCTTTAATTGGACTGACTCAACAATCTTGACTCCATAGAGGTAGGGCTTTCATTGGGCTGACTCAACAATCTTGACTCCATAGAGGTAGGCTTTTATTTGGCCAACTCAACAATCTTGACTCCATAGAGATAGGGCTTTAATTGGACTGACTCAACAATCTTGACTCCATAGAGGTAGGGCTTTCATTGGGCTAACTCAACAATCTTGACTCCATAGAGGTAGGGCTTTAATTGGACTTACTCAACAATCTTGACTCCATAGAGGTAGGTTTTTCATTGGACTGACTCAACAATCTTGACTCCATAGAGGTAGGGCTTTCATTGGGCTGACTCAACAATCTTGACACCATAGAGGTAGGGCTTTCATTGGGCTGACTCAACAATCTTGACTCCATTGAGATAGGGCTTTCATTGGGCTGACTCAACAATCTTGACTCCATAGAGGTAGGGCTTTCATTGGGCAAACTCAACAATCTTGACTCCATAGAGGTAGGGCTTTCATTGGGCTGACTCAACAATCTTGACTCCATAGAGGTAGGGCTTTTATTTGGCCAACTCAACAATCTTGACTCCATTGAGATAGGGCTTTCATTGGGCTGACTCAACAATCTTGACTCCATAGAGGTAGGGCTTTCATTGGGCTGACTCAACAATCTTGACTCCATAGAGGTAGGGCTTTCATTGGGCTGACTCAACAATCTTGACTCCATAGAGGTAGGGCTTTCATTGGGCTGACTCAACAATCTTGACGCCATAGAGGTAGGGCTTTCATTGGGCTGACTCAACAATCTTGACTCCATAGAGGTAGGGCTTTCATTGGGCTGACTCAACAATCTTGACTCCATTGAGATAGGGCTTTCATTGGACTGACTCAACAATCTTGACTCCATAGAGGTAGGGCTTTCATTGGGCTAACTCAACAATATTGACTCCATAGAGGTAGGGCTTTCATTGGGCTGACTCAACAATCTTGACTCCATAGAGGTAGGGCTTTTATTGGGCCAACTCAACGATCTTGACTCCATAGAGATAGGGCTTTAATTGGACTGACTCAACAATCTTGACTCCATAGAGGTAGGGCTTTCATTGGGCTGACTCAACAATCTTGACTCCATAGAGGTAGGCTTTTATTTGGCCAACTCAACAATCTTGACTCCATAGAGATAGGGCTTTAATTGGACTGACTCAACAATCTTGACTCCATAGAGGTAGGGCTTTCATTGGGCTAACTCAACAATCTTGACTCCATAGAGGTAGGGCTTTTATTGGGCTGACTCAACAATCTTGACTCCATAGAGGTAGGGCTTTCATTGGGCTGACTCAACAATCTTGACTCCATAGAGGTAGGGCTTTCATTGGGCTGACTCAACAATCTTGACTCCATAGAGGTAGGGCTTTCATTGGACTGACTCAACAATCTTGACTCCATAGAGGTAGGGCTTTCATTGGGCTGACTCAACAATCTTGACTCCATAGAGGTAGGGCTTTCATTGGGCTGACTCAACAATCTTGACTCCATAGAGGTAGGGCTTTCATTGGGCTGACTAGTGATAGGTCCATACAGAGATGTTTTGTTGTAAGAATGTGAAATTGTAATAGCCATTGGTATTTTTGTTTTTTTGTAATGCCTTAATCAACTGAAATGTGTGTTGTTTTTTTTCATATTAATTGTCTTAATTAAATTTGGATAAACACTCTTAAAATAATTATAATTGTTAAAATATCTGCTGTAATATGAATGCACATTTCAACAGTTATTTATTCACATTACTATATTCCAGTTCCCAAGTCAGATTGGTGCTGTGTTGCGGTCCCACACATTGCAGCATGTCCTATCATATACTAGGGACCCAATAGCAGCAGCACGGTTCCAGTTCTGGCTCTCAGAGACCCTACAGGAAGGTGAGTCACTAACTGTAGTCTTTCCCCATTATTATGGGAAAAACTGTATGCAAATTTAACAAGACAATTGGTTAGATTCAGCATCAAATAGTGCATGTCTCGATAAGACTGCTCATCGAGGGTGTGGGGGGTAGATGACTGATCTGGGTCTGCATTACAAGTTATCATTTGCCTAATCCTGATCGATCCATGCATAGCAGACATACTGTTATCCCAAATATTTAGGGCCATATTTTGTTTAATATACACACTGTTGTTACATGATTGGTCAATGTCAACATTTTTATGAAATATTTTGGAATAAGATAAGGAAACAGTAGTTGAGACTCCTACTGGTCACCTGTCATCAGATGATGCAATGGCATTGTCTGACTATTGTCTCTGCAGTTTTTAACTATTCCACGTAGAATTGAAAGTTGATACACCCATATTGTGACAGTTTTCTAGTATTAGAAGCTCCTCCTAATTCATCCTATTCATGAGGAAATTTCTGTTTTGTGTGTTGCACATCGGTCATAATAGTATTAATGGATTAACAAAATGTGTCAAAATATTTGAATAAATGTAAGTACTAACCAACTTTCTAAGGGTACATCACTTAATTAATGTCTTATCTGCTTCAAAATGATCTTTAACTATATGTTTGTATGCAAGCCTGAAAAAGTATTATTAAATAGACTTGAAAAACAACAACAACTGATCCATAAACTGTTTCATTTCTACAGAACTAGTTTGCAAGTTGAAGGACAAAAACAAGAGCCGAGTATCATCTCTTCTGGAACTGCTTGTGGCATACTCAGAATATTTACAGGTAAGATTTGTCATGTCTGTCTGTAGTTGTTGCCTCCATAGGTAGGTTCTATCTGCCACCAGCATGGGTGTTATATCATAGAGAGACTGTATCCCCAGTCAGCAAGGGTGCTATGTCAGTGACATATTTGTTACAAATATTCCATTTAGACTTATCGGAATGATTTAATTGTAAATTATTTTAGAAGTTATTTAAGATAGTTATCAGAAAAGGTCAGGCGAAAGCTAAAATGAACATTATCTTGTTTTGCTATACTTATTTACACAGCTATATGTAAAGTCTATATCCTTGGCTTCTTTTAAAACCCCGCTGTAAATCAGTGAGAGGATAATAGGAATTGCCTTTGTCTGTCTGTTCATCTCCCTGTCCCCATTTACTTTCCTGTCCACTCCGTTTCTCCAAACTTCTGCAAATATATTTTTCACATGCTCACCTCATTGAGACAATGTGCAGAACCCATGTCCAAATATGCCAGATTGGGGTCACAATTGAAGGCCAATGGTTAAACTTTTGATTTTATTTTTTAATTCACATCACAGAATTTGTATGAAACATCAGTTTTATTGTCACCTAAACCATACTGGCTAGAGGTCAAAGTGACAGACGAAGGTCATTGTTTAAACTTTTGATTAAGTTTTTGCTTCACATCACAGGATTTGTATGAAACATCAGTTTTATGGTCACCTAAACCATACTGGCTAGAGGTCAAAATCACAGACGAAGGGCATTGTTTAAACTTTTGATTAAGTTTTTTCTTCACATCTCCTTCACATGTACTGGACCTGGCAGTGCAATAGGTAGAGCATTGGCTTCAGAAACGGGAGGCCCAAGGTTTGATCCCAGGCTGCGACATACCAAAGTCGTTAAAAATGGTAGTGGTATAGGGCATTTTCTAACGCTCAAGCAGATATAAAGGTAGTTCCACGACTGGTTGGCTGGTGTCAGGATAATGTGACGGGGTGTGGTATAATGCCAGGTGTTTATGGCATGCTATACACAGTGAAGGCAGCACTATATCTGCTTCAAGTGGACGCAGTCACCAGATAACTGAAATACTGTTGTTGGGACAATAAACCCAATAAACAAACCTCTCCTTTACACCTGGTAGGATTTATATTGTACCAGGGTTCGTACAGACCTGGAAAAGTCATGGAAAATCGTGTTTTTTTAAGAAATCATGGAAAACTCAGGGAATTCTGAAATTTGGATAATTATCAGGGAATTATCATGGAATTTCTCAAAATAATCATGGAATTCCTAATAAATATCCTTGAATTATTTTATTTGCCGAGTATTACTCGCTTAAAAGAAAAATTAACTATTTAACTTTAAACGTCTACGTTATACGACAATGGCGTTCGAAATCGGGAATTAGTAGTGTAACACCTATGTATGCAGTATTTTTTTCACGGGTAGAAATTGCTACGACACCGGTTCAGTTACTTCCGTTTTCGCGACCTTGGCTATTTTTTTGTGTGCAAAATACCGTAAAAATGAGTCATATGAAAGGAATGTGTAGATACAATCATAACTGGGAGATGCAGGCGGCCTATGAAGACTGGTTAAGACCTTTTAAAGGAGATAATAAAAAGGCGTTGTGCAGTTCTTGTGACAAAGTGATCGAACTCTCAAATATGGGCGAAAGTGCACTAAAGTCCCACATTAAAAGTGCGAAGCACATCAGGATCACTGAACAGCAAAAGAAAACAGTTAATTCGTGCCAGTCTATGCAGTCATTTTTTAAACCAGTGGAAAAAAGTGATGGATTTGGAAATTTGAGTATTCCCGCTCCCCCTGCAGATACATGTCCTGGGCCTAGTACTTCATCTAAAACTTTGCAGTCATTTGTATCTAAAGAAGATACCATCAAAGCAGAAATACTATGGACACTGAAAGTTGTTACATCACATCAGTCATACAGGTCTTGCGTTGGGGTAGATAAACTGTTTCAAAACATGTTTCCTGACAGTCAGATTGCACGCAATTTTTCCTGTAGTGAAAATAAAGCTGCTTATTTGTCTGTTTATGGGGTGGCAGAGTATATTTCGAAGACAATAAAAGACAGTGTTAAGGGCCCATTTGTCGTAATGTTTGATGAAAGTCTTAATAAAAAGCTACAGGAGAAACAAATGGACATAGTTCTTCGATTCTGGGATGAGGAACTCCACAAAGTTGAAACGAGATACTATACGTCCCAGTTCCTTGGTATGTACATTAACCTCGAAAGTATAAAAAATATTTGTATTTTAATTTAAGCATAACCCATTATTAAAATGTAATTGTTATAACCTTATGTATACATGATGTTAAAGTTTAAATTTCTCAGAACTATTTAACTTGTGGCTGTGTGGTGTTTAAAATTAGGTGCTGGCAATCAATTTAGTATTTTTCTGGAAATATGTATTAAACTTAATGATGAAACTAAGAAAATGTTTGTCTATTGCTCAGCATTTGAATTTTAACTTAACCGGTTTGGTTATAAATTGATACATTTTTATTTTTTTAGGGCATGCCACAAGTGCAGACATGGTAATCCACTTCACCAAATCGATACTGGAGAGTGGGCTTAAGGTCAGCAATATGATACAGATTAGCATGGATGGACCCAATGTCAATTGGAAATTTCATGAACTCATCACGCAGAAACTTGAGCAAGACTACAACACTAAGATACTGAATATAGGTTTGTATTAAAAGGGAAATTTGAAATGAACATTTTGATTAAGTGCAATGAGTTCCTTCAAAATTAATGATAGTATTAATCAAGTTTAGAAAAGCTATAAAATACTATCTTTTATTTAGAATATTTTGATGAAAATGTTCATCTCCTATTTATGGAAGGTGTAATGTGCAAGCTGATCAGAATAACAACTGTAAGCTGCAGTGATACTAAATTAGGTAGCCATTAGTAAAGAGCCTTCCCAGACGGTCTTGCTTTTAACTGGTGTTCAAGTATTTATAAAGCCAAGACCAGCATTATAAGGGTTAAATTGTGTTTTCATTTTATATTGCAGGTTCGTGTGGTTTACATGTGGTCAACAATTCCTTCAAGGCTGGAGCAGAGGCTACTGGATGGAATGTAGGATTATTCCTGTCCAGTCTGTACTATTTATTCAAAGATTCCCCTGTAAGAAGAGAAGACTTTAAAACTGTGACAGACAGCTCTGTAATGCCTCTTAAGTTTGCCAATACTCGGTGGTTAGAGAATGTGCCAGTATGCGATAGAGCACTGCTTATCTGGGATAACATTGTAAAGTATGTATCTGCTGTAAAAAGCAAGAAACTTCCTGAGCCAAAGAATAAGTCTTTTGAAGTTGTAAAAAGCTGTGTACAAGACCCTTTGTTCAAAGCAAAACTGCAATTCTTCAGGTTTATTGCCATTGAATTAAGACCCTTTCTTGAAGAGTATCAAACAGACAAACCTATGGTGTGCTTTCTCTTTGATGACCTTGTAACAATGATCAGATCTTTGATGAAGAAGTTTATCAAAGATGATATCTTGGCAGTAAGTGATGAACAGATCATTAAGATAGACGTGACAGATAAAGAAAACCACAAAAACTACACAGACATAGACATGGGGTTTTCATGTACTAAATGCATCTCAGAGGCCAAACCAAGTGACAGACAAAAATTACAAATAAGAAATGAAGGCAAAGACTTTTTGATAGCATTATTGAAAAAGCTGCTCACAAAATGTCCATGCAGCTATTCACTTGTCAGGTACTTGTCATGTCTGAATCCAGTGAAGATGCAATCTGACAAAAACAAATGTGTTAAAAACTTCAAGAAGATGCTTTATCTTCTGTTCAATAACTCACTGGTTAAGGAACAAGAGTGTGATGGTTTGATTAACTTGTACTCCTTCTTTTTGGAGGAAATTCCTAGGTATGGTTCAGATAGATTCAAAAATTTTAATAAAAACATTACTTCAGTGGATGAACTGTTCTATGAATGTTTGTCACAAAATTCAAAGTACCAAACATTGCTTGAATTGATACAATTGCTATTAACTATGTCACATGGACAGGCGGCAGTCGAGAGAGGGTTCAGTATCAACAAAAAGGTAGAGGTTGAGAATCTGAAACATGAAAGCATCATAGCTCACAGACTGATTTGTGACCATGTGAACAAAGTAGGAGGCATTCAAAATGTTGACTTAAGTAAAGAGTTACTGCAGTCTTGTAAGGCATCCAGGCACAAGTATGAAATGTATTTACAGCAAAAAAGAGAGGCACAAAAATCCAAAGCTGAACTAGAAAAAAGAAAGAAAGTGCATTATGAAGTGACAGTCTTGAAGAAGAAAAAACTAAAGCTGAAAGAGGAAGTAAAAGATCTGATGAATGCTAGTGAAAAACTAAGTGACAAGGCAGAGATGACTGGAAAAGTCTCATTTGTTACCCAAGCAAACTCTTTAAGGAGGACAGCCAAAGACAAAACGATGGAAATATAAAAAAAATTGACGATAAAATTAAAAGTGCATTTAAGTAATAATTAAAAAAACAACATTCATTTAAATGCATTTTATTAAATAAATGGATGAAATCATTGTTATATGTTTTTTTTTCTTTACGATATTGAGCACTGGTGTTGTTAAACAGATGATATTTGATATCATGGAATATTGAAATTTATCATGGAAAAGTCATGGAAAAGTCATGGAATTTTAGGTCAGCAAGTCTGTACGAACCCTGTGTACATTAGTTTAATAGTCACCCCAGCCATAGTGGCTCAAGGTCTCAATCGAAAGTCAATATTTTTAACCTTTTTTGTGATTGGTCCATACAACCTTCAGCCCTAGATTTGTACTTAACTACAGTAAAATCTGCCTTCCACTCCGACCCTTATCATCACTTGGGGATATAGCTTTCCCTAAGAAAATTGTCTTTAACAAGGCAGTGTGATTAGGCATCAATTTCTTCCCATATTAAAACTAAAGGTGATAAATTACAATTTATAATAAATGTTTATAATAGTTCTTATTATATTTTAGTTTTCTGAAAAAATAAAATTTATTATTTGTTTTTACTTTGAGGTGCCGGCTGAATCAGTCGTCATGAAAAATATGCCAACATTTATTGAAATCCTCTGCATTTAATCAGATATAATGGTTTGTAATTGTGTAAATATGCCACGATTTGCAGCATCAGTCCATAGGCCTAGTTTCTGTACAATGTTAAAACAGTTTGTACTTGTCTTCCAGGAAGGTATCCCATCTGTTGACCTGGTGTTGTGTGAATATCTCAAACATTGGAATGGAGTGGACTATTCTTCACTTGTCCTCAAGCTTATAGCCAGGTCAAGATTCACTTCCTATAAGTGTAAGTCACTCTTTGATCAGAAACTTTAGAGTAAGGTATATACAAAAAGGAATATGTCTAAAAGGCATTGAAAATTAGCATGTATGTTGTCAACACCACCATCTTATCTTGCTCAAAAGTGGGAGATTAATGGGTTGGAGGAGATTAATGGGCATGGGGTATGTCTAACGGCTGGACACTCATGCTGCAGTGGTCTTGGAAGGGGCAGGGATCATATTCTCACTGACAAATGGCAGTACACTCATCTGCATCAAGTGTGACTTATTGTTTATTGAGCTTCTTACAGAGACATCCCTGTATACATAATCATACTGATTGGTTTACCTCCTTTCCCACCGTGATCTCCCAGCCATGCCGTTTTTGTTGGGTGTGGCGGGGAAGGAGTATGGTAACTCTAATGAAGGGCATGTTAAAGTGCTTTTAACTTTGCTTCAATCTGATGTCTTAAAAGGGTCTTTTAACAAATACTAAGAACCTTGCTTTGACTTTAAATAATTTTGATGGTGATTTGTACTAGTTCATTTTGTTTCCAAATCAAGCCTAGTATAAATTAGATAATTGCCCCGATCTTCGTATAGCTCCAGTATCTTTTTATTTATATATGAAACAGTAAAGATTTTGAAAAAAGTTTGCTGTAGAATAACAGTACATCCCACAATGAAGAATAGAATTTTATAGTCGTTATTATTATATATGATGCATCAAGTCAAACATGCAATTGAACATGTATTATGAGTAGACAGAAACATGATATAACATGATGAACAGATTTATTATGAAATATATCTTTGTTTTTCCACAGTGCTGTCATTGGCTGTGTTGGAACCTCTTCAGAGACTGTATTGTACTTCATCAGTTTATTTTAAGGTTAGTTATTGTTTATATCCTATGCACTAGGTTGAGCCCCTAATACAAAGAAAACTTAATTAAAATTACTTTAATTGTTAGTGCATATGTTCAATCAATGTATAATATCTAATTATATAACACTTATATTTGTGTGTTTATACCAGGTATAAGGTCCAATCATTAGTCAGTTTTAATTAATTGTAGTAACATAACTTTATTCTTAATGAAAAGTATCACCAACATGACAAAATTTGTTATTGCATTATGAATTAGTCATGAATAGAGCAAATGGTGTAGTTCTGTTCTAGAGCACTGTTCGCTGGAGGTGTCTGTTCAGGATCTACACTATTGACTTCTTAGTCTTCATTAAGTATGCCTTGTTACATATGCATTAAGTTGTAAGTATAAATTTAAAATTGGGGTTATTTTGAAAAAAGGTTTTGGTTTTGCACGATATTCAGCAGAATATTTTGAGGGTTTTCATTCAGATATACAAAAACATAATCCTGCATGCTTTGATCCTGTTAGTGTAACAACACATCTGAACAAATCTTATATATAAAATTGATGTATCTTGCAAAAAAAATACTTATATCAATTGTTAATGTGGTCTGGTGTGCTAAAAACTGTGGACATGCATTTGCCAGTTTGGCTTCCTTGGATGCATGCTTTGGGTAAATATGGTGTAGAGTATGTATAACTGCAGGGTAACAAATGTGGCATTATAAGGATTAGTTGTCTTTGTATTTACAGTGTAAAGTGTTACTATGTCTAACGGAGCTGCTGAGGAACATGGTCACATTACAGCTACCGCAGTCTCTGTCAAAGGATGCATAGTAAGTATTAGCATGAAAAAAAATACTGAAAACTTTTGGACTGTCAGTCCTGTGCAAGGATTTGTTACACTTTACTTGCATACATATTTCACCAGACCTGGTAGCACTGTTGTTAGAGCATCGGCTCTAGGTACATGAGCCCCAAACGTGGGCTGCGACATAGCAATTATTAAAAATAGTAGTGGTATAATTTTTTGCTAAGCCTGGAGTAAATATATAGGTAGATGTACGACTTGTCTGCCTTGTGTCATGATAAAATGACTAGGAGTGGTAGCAGAACAGGTGTTCAGGGCATGCTATTCACAGGGAATGCAGCATATTGTCTGTTTCAAGTAGACACTTTCTCTATATAACTGAAATACTGTTGGTGGGCCTGTAAACCTAACAAAGAAACATATAAGTATGATTAATTTGACTTGGGCTCCTTGTAATTTTTCATTCACAATGTAAATTGTGTATGCTGTTGTTGTTTTTTAAAATTTAAATAGCAATGCACTGAAATTAAAAAAGGACATATTTTTTATTCTTTTAAGACAATTTTAAGCACAGCATACTTTAATCCAAGGTCTGTGTGTAAAACATTTTAATCATATCTTGTTTTCTTTTCATTCATTCAAGTTTACCTATGTTGTTTTTTTTAAATCATCCTTTATCTTTATCTTCCCTTTCTTCGTTTACATAGTTTGGGATTATTTCCTTGTGAGGAGGATGAGGAAGACGGTCCTCTGAGGTACAAGGACATTGTGGAGTTTATCTGCCATATGACTGTAATGATGCTGCAGGGATCACTGGCCCACAAACACCACCCTCTGCTAGAGATGTGCCTGATGGACTTCATTGACATTGTAAGGAACCAGGCCCTTAAAACTTTGAGCTTTTATTAAGCACAATTTTATTGCTTCATATATCTTATTAGTAGAATATACAATTTGAATTGTAGAAGATAAAATCACACAATGGCTCAGTGGTATCAGTTAGTGCAAGTAAACTTTATGCAAACTGATGTGATAAGATGATAAAACTGAGCTTCAATCTTTACAACTTTGTCAGATGTCTTTTTGACCAGATTAAAATTTTACAAACATTTTATCCTATTTCTAAAATTATCAGGCATGACAGCAAAGAGCCATATAAACCAGACACATTTTCTTAACCTTATCCATAACATTGTTAAATGGTCTATGGCTTGAAAATAGTAAATGTCCTAGAAAACTTATTTGATGAAAAATTTAGGAGCAAATGATAAATGATAATTATTTAAAAGGATCTAAGATTAAAAAAAGCTTGTTCTTGGTATAGAGTCAAACCGGTATTTAAAAAAAACCAACGGGGTGCGAATAGTCTCTTAAAATATGTGGTCTTTGAATGCTATGTGCAATTTTTGTGGGAAACAAAAAGTTTCAAAATAGTCATAAATTTTATGATTGAGAACTGATTATAATGGCAATACTAACTTGAAACTCTTACAATGGAAAATAAAATTGACTTAATTTGTTATTTACTGTCTACATTTATATTAATCAGGCAAGTCATAAAATGAAATAAAGAGTTTGTTTTGCTAACCTAAACTATGATTATAGAAAAATCAACAAATGACCATGAATATTTTGATCATTTTGAGAGAAATATTTAAAAAGACTTTGAGAATGCACATATGTAACAAAATGCAAGTCAATAACCTTAAGTTAGCTTTTGAACACATTACATAATAAACAAACGTTTCAGATGGAAGATTTATCAAATATAGTTTACAGTGTAATTGTATATAACTTAATTTGGATTTAAAATGACATCATGTGAAAATGGGTTGGAATGGGACATAATTTAATCTTGTTTGACTTAGTCAGCTGCCTTATACTGACTATCAAGGTTGAGAATAAGGTTGTAACTTTTTAATGAATCAATTTTTAGCTCACCTGAGTTTATGCTCAGGGGGAGCTATTGTGATTGTCCTGCGTCACGCGACCATCAACATTTTCAAACGTCTGAAACTGCTGGCCAAATGCAGCCAAACTCACAACTCTCAGTTGCTTAAGCAGGCGTAAGGAATGAAAAATTGTTTAAATTATTTTGGTCAATCAAAAAACATGGCCACCTGGTGTATGGCCAATTTGCATTTAAGGCTCTATAGGAAAACTTAGAAAATCTTCTCATCAGATACTACAAGAGCTAGAGCGGTGATATACAGTACACATCCACCTTGGATGGCCCTTTATCAAGATAGTTATAATAATTCTGATCTGTCAAAAAACATGGCTGTTAGGGGCGTGGCCATTTTCCATATAAGGCTATATAGGAAAACATAGTGCTAGTTAGTGCTGTATGTAGTTACTTTAAAGATGTTTACCAGTCAGGCTTAAGGAATTTTTACAACGCTGCTTTTCCCTTCAGGTGTGCAGTCTGCATTTGCGACATCAGTTTCCATTCGTGTACCTGATTCACCCACGGCTGCTTGAGAGACTGTTTATCAGCCCAAACCCAGTCACCATGTCTCGGTTGTGTCATGTCATGGTTAGGTAAGAAAGCACTCAATTTAATGAACAAATGTTTTTATCTAAATCATATATATTATGTAGCATTTTTTTTATTATTTTATAATATTTATATATATAGTAAGCAGTGTGGCATCAAGGCCACTTCATTTCTGTCGTATTTTTGTTTAGCAATTAAAACCTGGTGCGTTCCCTTTTATGCAGATATTTTATCCATTGTGCTGATTTAACAACCAGATGTGATACCAAGATTTATTTATTTTATTTTATTTTTTATTCCATTTACTGTATTTCCTGTACCTAAATAAGTGCCGGGTCTGCACTTCAGTGCTGTAAAGTGTACTTTGTCACAAAGTTGCATATTATGCCCCTCCGATTTTTGTGTAAAAAGACATGCAACAACAGCTGCAGCATGGTGAGCAGCAGACAATGAAGGATCAGCAATGAATGATGAAGAAAACAATATCCTTTTCTCACATATTCACAAGTGTATTATGTGCAGTGAACTCCTTTTGACTGCTGTTCAGAATACTACCAAGATTCATCAGTAGGAAACAAATATATTGCAGAGTTATAGAATATTGGTCTTTGAAACTAGTCATGTTTAAACACTTGAGTGAATTATCCCCCAATCCTTAAAACTTATCAATGTATAAAAATTTTTACAGTCTTGAAGTCATATTATGGTACAGCGGACATTGTCTATCTGTCCATTAGCAGTTTCTTGTGCATACAACTCTTCCTTTACTCCTATCAGAATTTCTTCATTTTTACATAGATATTTGATTTTGATGTGTAGTTGTGCATGAAGGTGAGATAACTCTAATTGCATTGTAAGTTTGAGAATTATTCCCCCTCAATGTTTTTCTTAGCAGTTTCTTGTGCAGATGACTCCTCTATTATTTTACATCTGAATGTCTTCATACCTAGATGAATTATTGATATCTATGTTTCATAGGTGAAATAACTTTACATTGCTTGTTCAAGAAGTAAATCAACTTTTTTAAAATCTTATTACTAATAACTACCTCATTTGGCAATTGTTCTGACGAAGTGTAGGATAAACCTTTTAGCATTCCTATTACTCTAGTATTACCCCTTGTCTGTTTACATTATTTCCCCTCATAACAACAGATAATGGCAACAGCTGGTGGAATCAGTTTTTATTGCTAAAATAAGAGTTATTGCACCCATTAACATTGTGTTATATGAAGATTGAGAAGATAAATAAAATTAAAAGAACAGATTTATAAGAAAATTTGGATGAAAATTGACTTTTCTTTTATTGTGAAGGGTCCAGTCAAGATAGGGGTCTGTAGTCAGTTGTCAGCAAGTCCCTTTACCAAACCTGCTGTAAGGGTTTTTTGGCTTGTTCTGTCTGCCTCTCTATACTAACATAAATAAAGCTGTGTGTCTTTTTCAGTTTCAGCATTGGTTCATAAACATATAAATAAAACTTTATGTAATTCAGCCTCTGCTTTGTACCTGTATAAATATAGCCTTCGAAGTGCTGTCTCTGGTTTATAAATATTGGCTTATACATTGCATGGTCTATTTCAGGTATAAAGAGAACTTTACCACACTACGGACACTACAGAAAGCCCACAAGATAGAGCGGACCAATGAGGAATGTCCCAATATGATCCCAGCCTGTAACTGTCTTATACGAGACTTCTGCAACTCTCTTTGGAAATTTAATGCTTACACCACAGAAGGTAAGTCCACCAAATTAAGCATTTATATTTTGTCTTCTGTGTATTTACACAGT
The DNA here is from genome assembly GCA_007844125.1 of Sinonovacula constricta. Classification (NCBI taxonomy): domain Eukaryota; kingdom Metazoa; phylum Mollusca; class Bivalvia; order Cardiida; family Solecurtidae; genus Sinonovacula; species Sinonovacula constricta. The sequence continues at coordinate 46,286,834 of CM017563.1, read as the reverse complement.
AATGACCATTTACAAGCACTGTCTTTGCCATTCTTTTCTTTTTATTAAAAATTTCTCCAATCAATAGTTACCAGTTGTACTTTTTAATTTTTCTCTTTGCAGTTAACATGCTACAAATTTCAATCCCCATAAAGTAGGACGTATTGGCTTTTATTCTAACATCTTTGAAAAAAACATCCATTGACTGTTTCAGATGTTGAGTCGATATTCCACTTCCAGCTGGAGGGGGCTGACAAGCATCTGTTTGACACGGATGTGGAGGAGAGTCTGTCACTGATTAGACATCCTGCACTGCTACCATACTCTGTACACTTCCTAGCTCAGGTAGAAACTTAACCACTATCATCATGCTACATTTATTTCTAAAGGATTCAAAATCTTAGTTATATGATACCATATATTAGTTAAGCTCACAAGAAGCCGTTTTGATGATGAGTTAGCTACAAATAGTGCCGATCCTTGTCAAGACTGCTCCCAGTGGGAACACACTGATCTGGATCCACACCTAAGCATGATAAATTCACCCTTACCAAGATAAAAATAAATCGTAAAAGTTTTCATATATATTATTAATGTATAATTAAAATTCTATACAATATCCAGTTATGTAGGGTAATTATAGCCAAAAAAACCCACAACAATATTTATAATATCTCAACTTAATTTTGAAATTTTTTCAAAAACAAAAACTAAAATCAAGCTTGTTTACATTATGCAGAATAAAATATGGTTTGACTTCATGTAATATGTTCCCACTATTGCATGCACCAAATAATGTAGTCATTTTAACATTGTAATGGCATTAAGTTGTTAAAAGTGTTTCCATAACAAAATTTACACAATGCAAAAGCGTTTTTGACTGATTCTGAATTTTGAACGTTTATAACATGAGTCAAATTGCTGTAACAAATTAGCTGGAACAGTTTTGTGGCCGGCGCCAACCCATGGCTGTGAGAGTGAAAAGCCAATACCATACCCACTAAGCTAAAATATCAACTCACTTTAGCGGTTGTTAGGAATTGTTTATGTACACATGCTCACAGAAACAATCCATATGAAGGGTCTATGGTCTTTAGTTTCTTTCTGACGTAATAAAACAGGCATGAACCAATCCCCTCTAAGGATAAATACAACAGTCATGCAAAAGTTACAAAAGAATGACAGTATGAATGAACCAAAACTGTGGTATAACTAGTCTAATTTTACAGGTCATTGTACAAACAGTCGGCCTACTCAATCACAAGGTGTCAATTTCATTGTTAAATGTGAACTTGAAGTCAAGGACTGACATATGATTACATTTTGGATTTCAACCTTCTTAGGAAAGTTAGAATAGTAGAAAAATGATTTTAAGAAAGAATGCTTAGCCGAACAAGGGACACTCTTAATCCTGGGATTGTCAGTATTGATGATCGCTTTTGTCAGCAAGAGACGTCTTTGTAGAAAGTTGGCAATGTTGGATAGGACAGGACAAACAATACTGGCCACACCCTCTAAAAGTGTCACTTACTGGGCTGTCTACTAGGACATGATAATAAATGTAGTTGTTACTGTTATAAATGAAGCGGGGCTGACTCAAACACCTTGTTATTCTCTTGTATTTTAAAGAAACTATTCCTGTCACCTGTTAAATGGTACTGTCACTGTCTTCTTTGTTGTTTTTCAGCATCAACATGACACTATTTTCAATCTTGATGATTTGAAGGTAGGTGAAGTTTTAAGTACATGAAAAACTTCTTGAAGATCATTATATTGTAACTTATGCAATATTCTTTATGAAACTTTATAATAGATTAATATTTAAGTTTGAGAACATCTTTTGTTTTATACAACTAAGTAAAATAGTTGTAGTAGATTTTTTAGAAACAAAACATTGTCATTAAAGTTTTTATTAACATGATGAACAAGTTTTTATTAACATGAACACAATTTGCATTTTAGGCCATGAAGAAAGAATTTGTCCAGTATCTACAAGTGCGTCAAATGCATGGTTTGCCTGAGTTTATCTCAACATTCATCAAGAGTAGGACCCCATCTGCCCACACAACCATGTTTGGTACAATTGGCACCACTCAGCTACAGGATAACACGGCCACTACCAGTATGGCTGGGACAACGATGATGGTCGACTCATCAGCATTTGGCTTTTAGACTGCCGTACTACCTGTAGACACAAACAGTCCTCAGTTGTTTCTTAACTTTCTTGCAAGTTTTGTGAAAAATTACTTCTGTATGCAAGACCATTGATTCGGCTTTTGTGACAGTAATTAGTAAGACAGATATATAGATCAACAATTGTTCACCACAATTCGAGTCGGATTACAGTGTAATTAAAGCCATAGTTGCTGATGAGCCAAAGCATTAAGAGAAAAACATGGCTACATTTGACTATTCAATAGTCGTTTAACCATGCACTCAATAACTGCCAAATCCATAAACATTTATTATATCTATAATTACTGTAACTTTTCTCACCCTGACAGAATATATCTCAGTTTATTAGTCTTTGAATAAGACCCCGACAGATTATTTCGCTGGTCGACAATCCTTTTCTTAATGTTAATTGTCCTGCACTGCACATTATTCAGTTAATAAGAAACTAATGACATGTGTTTCTTTTGTTGTTTTGGCTTTTTAACAACAAAAAAGCAAGCTGATATAAGGTAGTAAAGCTGACATTATCTTAGCTCTTTTTCAGTATAAAAAAATAAAAGCACGGCTGTCAGGGTCATAGTGGATATTGTCAACCCTTTAACTAGAATATTGCCCTTGGCTGCACCTCAGATTATATTTCAGTTCTTTGGTTGACAATATCCACCATTGCCTTGACAGCCAGTGCTTGCTTCATCACTTTGTTGCAGTTTTCATCAAACCATTGCTTTGATCAAATAAAAACCATTGCATCAATTTCATGGAATTCTTCACATTACCATCATTGGAGAGTTCATAAATGTTATAAACACAATCTCCACACCTTTAAGTAATGTGAAATAAGAAATTAAAATGCACTTTTAAGGTTTTAATCTTTTGGTGCTGTCTAATGTGACTCGCTGTGTGTAAAAGTATTCCACTGTCATTGGGTGGATAATAGTTAGATCAAATCATGACTGGAAATGGTTGATTCTGCCGCATTTAGCTTTTGGAATGTATTCCTTTGAATTGTGCTTATTTGCATTTATGAAATATTTGAAAAGAAAATGTTTCAAGTCTTTTATAAGTAAATAACATTGAGACTCATTACATTTTTTAATTTTTTGTTTACTTCCTAATCAAGGATTAATGGCTATTTTATTTTTAGAACTTAAAACATGAAAATGAATGTAGTCAAATATTAACCTGGAGCTAAGTAAATTTCAGTATAAGTATTAGATGACCATTATAAATTGTACATGACCGTGTTTGCATCTTGAGGTAGTATTGATGCAAAATGAAATGTAGATGAAATATTCTGCTTATTATGTATGAATGTATGTTCATTTGAATGTTTGTCGTCTTCCAGTGCAATAGTAATTTTCTTTGTTTTTTTATATGGTATGAAATTAAATATTTTATTGTATATATGTAATATATTATGTATTTATTCGCTGTCTTAAGTGAAATGTAGCTAGGACTTTTTTAATTATAAGGATATATTTTTTATACGTAGAAATCGAATATCTAACCTCAATGTACAGACCTTTTCTTTGTACACCCAAAGTCTGGCTATCTGACCCATTCCTATGTTTTTTTTGCTTCTTTTCAACCAGTAGTCAACATTAATTCCCAAAGTTCCTGCAGTTCACTATTTCACGGTACAAGAAATACCTGTCAACCATAGTAGTTGGAAATTCAAAGATAATATGACAGTGCTTTAGTATAATTCTGGAAGAAAGTTAATTGATTCCCCTAAATGTTAAATGGTCTTTCCCAAAATTGTCAGAAATGGATGGTTGTCACTATTTACACACTTAGAACTCTTTGGGTAATTCTTTACTCAATGGGTATTATCCCATGAGTATATCTGGTGCAATTGTATTTAAAGAATTGTGATTTTTTGTTCACTGGAAGAAGAAAGTATAACCAAACATTTCCTTCAAAAAAGCATTTTATGTAGTTATGTTGGTTCGGTTTTCATATTCATTATATATACAAATGTTACTGCATGTTAGAAAGGAATAACATATGCAGACTTGATTTGGGGTTTACCCTTCCTATGTTCAAGGGATGATATGAGATTTATCTCAAGGGTTCCTAATGATATGGAGTACATATCTGTGTCCTAAAAATAAACTGAATCAGTATTGTATGTTGGATTGTGTCATTTGGGGTGTAAATGCTTGGGTTAAAAAGGAAACACAAAGTTATATATTCCTATTCCATGATTTATTTATACATATTGCTTTGGTAAATAGAGCAGCTATGACACAATGGCTACAGACAAAACAAGTGTAAATAAACAGTAAGTTGATAGTTAGCTATTGTTATCTTGCACTCAGAAGCATAACATGTGTATATATACATAAAGTAAAGTAAACTATACAAACTACAAAAGATTTGGTATAAAAAAATAAATTCTACACTAACTACTTTATGTAAACAACAAATGTTACCCTGCAAACAGACTTGTAAAATTACTAAGCAAATTAATTTGTTGCATTAGAAATTAGTATATTAATCCAGCAGATTTTTAAAACATGTAATTGAAAATAGCAACAATAATTCTGCAGTAGCACAAAGCCTTGGTTAGTGTACATTTATCATCTTGGCTTTTCAATTCAGATTGTCTACATTTATTGAATGATAATGAAGATCAAGTCTTGAAGATACCACAAGGTATATTGCATGTATTTGCTTGGTTTACTTCCAATAAAGACTTAATTCAGTATATATTTATATTTGTTTTTTTTTAAGGGATGACAACAGTTAAAGGGCTAACAAGTTAATAAAAAATATGTAACTGTTGAATCACTTGTAATGCTAACATACAACTCTGTTGGATAATATTCTAACAAGTTAATAAAAAATATGTAACTATTGAAACACATGTAATGCTAACATACAACTCTGTTGGATAATATTACCTAAGCAAAACCACCTGATAAAGTGTTGTCAGCTCCCTGTAATGACAGCTCAGTACCTCAAGTTGCATTAAACTGAAAACACCGCCCAATGTTGCAACATGCATAACATCCCAACTATTCCCCTATTTAAAGGTGTCAAATATCAGTACTATCGGCCACCTTGTATTTTTCTATTACTTTTTTTTATATAGTACCTACTTTGTCACCTTTGCCATCCCTAGTTATATTTATATAAAAGACTATATTCTAATTGTGTTAGTTACTTATTGTAACTAATACTCTCTTATGGTAAATAATATCAACATTACCGGTAATCTAAAAATGTTATTTTCACAATTGCTTATTATAAGAAGGCATGGTAAATTTGCTTAATGCATCAACATATATTTGACTGAATCTTATCTAATCTTTTTCTGGCAGAACTATTTATTTGTTTCTTACACACCATGCTTTATAATTTTAATCTAAACTTTTGCACCATTTTGAAATACTTGTCTGTTTCGTTGATAATATACATTCGTTGATAATATACAACAAATCATTCAATGGGAAAGCAAAAATAAAACAACAAATGTCAAGAAAATATATACATACAGATCTGAGTATTGCATAAATGAGTCGATCACAAAAATAATAAAAATAAACAAATTGGTCAAGAATTTTTTCCAATATAAATACACAATTTGTAAAAAACTATTTCATGTACAAACAATTCTAATGCAAACTTATTAATTTGATATTTAAGATTTGAAAAATTGTGTCCCCAACTTTCAAACAATAAAGAAATATTTCCTTAACTCATTTTTTACTTTAAGAAATCTGAAAGAATTTTTTTTTTAAATGTCAAAACCATTAATTTTAACAAGAGATTTTACACACACTTGACACTGATGTAGAGGTAAAATGGACGCAAATGTGAAGTACATACTTATTGTAAAATAAGCTTTATTGCAAATAAACATTATTATATCTTCGAGTACAAACAGTCCTAAATTATCTAAACAATTTCTTTCCATTATTAATGTAACATATTAGTAAACAGTGAACTCCAAAAAACTTAACATCAAATTAATACAGATACCTATACAAATACAATAACAGACAAAAAGTTAATTACCTTTCAATACAATGTCCAAAAGTTTTTGGTAACAGTCAAAATTATTTCATAACAAACTGCAACGGAAACTTATCAAACACTGTTAAATAAATTCTAAGGAATATACTTTTATATTATGTATATAGTCCCAATATTGTTAAGTAATGAGGCACATATTTAGTAGACAACAATTTCTTTGCAGCCACCTATATCTAGACAGTCTGTTTACACTTTGGCAGGTAGATGTAGTTACCAGGTTACCTCTACATATTATCCCTCCACTTGCTATAAGACAATCTTGGGGGTTCCTGACCGTTTACTGACCGATAACTGTTTGGGGGACCACTGTTTACTGTTCCGATAGAGTAAGATGTATCAGTCAGGGCCTGTTCCAGCTCCTCTTGGGTGTCAAAGATGTTGACCTTGAAAGGAGAGCCAGGAACATCTACACCAGACCATTTGATCGAGAGGATGTAGAGACCACACTCTCTGGGGTCGTAGCGACACAGAATGGTTCTATCTCTCTGACTGTCACGATACATTTCTACCTGGAACCCACCTGCAACAAGAAATATGTTTCCATCTTGTAGTACTGGATAATATCAACTAAGAGTCACAGTCGTGGACCTTTTTAGAAGACTTTTTTAGCCCCTACATATTAGAAATACCATTAGGCTGGGGTATGTTTACCGGGTGAATGGTGTTCTCAGCAAGTAAAGGGTTAAGAACTTTTCTTCATACCAACTGTAACCAGTAGTTATCTATCGAACATTTAGAGTGGTTCAATGACAAAAAGGAGAACTGTGTGAACAATGATCAGGGTGCCAATTCTAAACTGGATCAACACAGGTCATACTTGGATATTAATATCAATTAAATATGTTTGTTTTGTTTTTTAAATACAATGTAGCGACCATTTATGATCATTATAGTAATGTCCAGCTTTTTGGTGGAGGGAGACACCAGACACATGTCTGGGTAGAACCACCAGCGCACCACAAGTCAGCTGGAAGACCTTCTCACATTAAGTCTTTTGCCCCTAACAGGATGCAAACCCACGCGAGAGACTAGGCAACCAGAGGAATTACAACTCTACCACTATGCTATGGGTGCCACCAATTAAATATGTTTATGAGAACACAAAATAATCTCAACAGATGTATAACAAGACAAGGCTTAGCAAACAATTTAAAAGCTGCTTGTTACCTTTAGGGCCCCTGATTCTGACGGTAAGTTGACCTGACCCAGCCCCTCTTGTTTCCACGGTGAAGCGACTAATGTAGGTAGCCAGGATACCGTGTTCAACTCCCGGACCTGTCACCCTAACCTTGCTAGCATCGGGCTGGGAAGTGACCTTGAATATGAATGGGCTTCCTGAAAACAAATACAGAATCTTCATTATGAATAAATTAAATTCATGAGAATTTTAATGTAAAAAATGTGACAGCTATAAAAATTTCTTTGATTATATATTTTATGACAGAACAAACATGATATATTAGTCCCATTATTCTAACACAAATTTTTGCTTTTCTGAAATAATCATTTTAAAATGTTAAGCAAGTACAGTTCAACTATTGCTATTTTCTTAAGTTGTTTTTTGTACATTAGAACAAAGAAACACAAATAACCCACCCTGCACATGTTCACCACTGTATTTGACCTGCAGCACATGACGCCCGGGCTCCTGTGCCTTGATGCCCAGCTGGAAGGTACCGTCCCGATTGTCTTCTAGCTCACAGTACGCCACCTGGTGGGGACCCATACAGTATGCTGTCAACTCTCCTGCAAGGTGCACATGGGAAATTGAATATAAGTTGTTGCTTTCAGTGGCTTGATTCCAAATTGTTATTACATCATCTCTTTTACATTTTTTTAAATGACAGAAACTTTGAACAACTAAAAAGCTAAAGGACAATAAATATAGTATCTTACTCACTAACAAAATGGTGGAACACTTTATATAATCTCTTTATATATATGCTGTGCAAGTAGTTACGATCAAAAACATCCTCTCTACTAGATTTATTAGGCTATTTAAGGTTTTGATTTACATTTTGTCACCTTCATCTTGTAATTATCATAGTACTGTCATTTTTTTCTACTAACATGCATGGAAAGAAACAAGATGTTTATTGCTGGAGGATCAGAAGCAGATAGTGCAGATCCTGATCATGCAGCTTCCAGCTTATGTGCAAACAAGGTGTGCATTGCAAGAGTTTATTACCTGGCCCAGCTTTCCTTGTGTCGATTCTCACATCCATCTTGCGACCCAGGTTACCTCCCTTGAGCCCCTCTCCACTCACAATGACCTTGTTGGGATAGAACGCTCCAATCACATTCACCTTGTAGGGGGATCCACGCAGTTGGCGCCCATTCCATGTGATATGCAAAAGATATGCCCCGGGTACCATAGGAATGTAAGAACACTTGAACTTCCCGTTGCCAATGGGAACTGTCTTTACATTGACCTCTGCCCTTACCCCACTCAATATGACCTCAGGAGTACCTACAAGAAAGTAACTGTATCAGGACACATTGTCTCTTTTTTCAGACATACAAAAATCATAGTGTAGTCTACTTCTACATTTTACTGTGCAGTACATACATTTATATGTACTACAATTGGGGCCTTTGTATATGAAACAATTTCTGTCAAAGCTGATTTCCCAAAACCCACTAAGTCAAAAATTAACTTGTCACTACTACCTGACCATTCTAAAATTTTCCCAAAATCCTACCTCAGAAAAATGTATAATTTATCCAAATGATTTCAGATTAAAATATTGCAAAAACTGGGGCCCCAATTTGCAAATACTGTACTAGAAACCCTTCACACACCTTTGCCAGCCTGGGAACCATCAATAAGGAACTCCGCCTCCTCCCTAACAACGGCCTCCTTTAGGCCTCGCCCAGTCAGGATAAGTTTACTTGGGTCTGCATGAGCCCTCACTGCGTAGCCGAGGAATGGTGAGTTGGCGAGTGGGACATCTGACCAGAACAGGTGGATGTAGTGGTTACCTGGTAAGGGAGAATGCAAATCAACATGAGAACTGAATTCATACAGTATATAAAGCCATTCAGAGTCATTGGTCTAAACTGACATTGTGTCACTTGGGCAAGTTAACAGTGTTTTTGTTGGACAAGGTATATTGTCACAGGCTAAGATTTTAATCACCCTGTCATTTATTTTAGAGAAGCATCTGCAGTTTACCTATATTAAATGTATGTAACAATATCTTACCCCTGTATTTGTGGAATCTGGACATACTTTCTGCATAAAATAATACTTTAATCTAAGAAAAGAAAAGCTTATGAACGGGTGGGGGCTGAGTGCATGCTTCCTAAGAAATCTCAAATGTCAGATATTAATATTTAGACTGAATTTGGTACTTCTTTTACAAGTCTATTAACACTTGTTCTATGTAATCTGTATATCAAAAGACAACATTAATGTGGGGAGGGATAGTAATATGGTGAACATCCCCTTTAAACCGGCACTTTGACAGAGCCACATTATAAGGAAAGGGTCTTACCCTCCTCCTCAGGAATGAACTCAACAGTTGCCCGACCCATCACATGGGTGTCGATGTCAACATCAATGGAGCGAGTAGGACCCTTGACATCAGCTCTTAGTGTACCTGGAGAAGACAATTGTGGGATGCCACGTGTAAATGATGAATAAAGTGTATCAAACAAATAATGCTTAACACAATTTTATTAAGCATTTTTATATTTTTTGACAGCTTATACATTGTCTTACAAGTTGGATTTGCATGGTGGTAAAATACCATTTTATTTATTTCTTGTACAAAAAAATGTTTATCACGGTGTGGAATATTTTATTTCTTTTAGATATAACTGCACATATCAGTATTTTTCTTGTGTTTTATTATTCCATAACAGCTTCCTACCTAATACTTAGGTCCACATTAACCTCCCATTTTGAGTTAGAATTGCTTTAGTAATGGATTTTAGGATACAATATCTCCGACATGATTGAACCCTTTAACTGCTGGAAACACTATTAGGGTGGAGTATGTTTTATGAATATGTAGTGAAAATGTGTTTCCAGTGAGAAAAAGGTTAATATAGATGTCTGAATTAGTGCAAGATACTTTACCCGTGCTACTGTCAGGTGACTATTACAAAGAAGTTATTAAAAATATGTTTTATGGTATGAAATCCAGTCATGACCTGCGCCTCAGAATGAATGGTGAAAATCGGCATTAGAATCTAAAGTGAGGCAGGAAAATGCATTTAGTTGTTTATTTCATACCTGGTCCAGCCTCAGACACATCGAAGGGAAGCTGTTTCCTCTCCCCAACAACCAGATTCACTCGTTCATTGCCATCCATAAAGTGTTGCCAGCCTCCAATGATCTTCACCTTGCGAGCGTCTACAACCTTGGGGTGATAGGGGCTTCCTGGAGAACAAAAGATGAGACAAATTACAATTCTGAATTTAAATGTTATACACATCTGAAAATAATATCAACACAAGCTATAATGACATCGAGCCATGTTATGTGAAAACCAGTGACAAATGTCTGGGTAGAACCACCCCAGCATCAAGCTTAAATACAGAAGATAATGTATCATACCCTAAAGTGAACAATCATGGTATTGACTTTTTGTAAAGAAAACCCTATATGTGTTATATTAAAGGTGTGTATGATTTTTAATGAGCTTTACAAAAAATAACGAATGTAATAATATATTACCTTTTAATACCAGTGATGTAGTAACTCTCAAACAGGCATACCTTCTTATGGGTTAATAACGTTTGTCATGTGACATTAGTATTATTTATTCATAAGCAATACATTTAGGATACTTCATAACAAATACATGTACAGGTAACAAGACATTGCTAGAGTCTCAGCAGCAAAATAGAGCAGATTCACATAAGACAATTCCCAGTTAGCGATGGATTAACACTACTTTCCGATCAATTTGTGATTAGCAGGTGAAGAGTTAAAACAACACTGAAGTTGGCAAAATATAAAGTACAATGGTAGTTGTAATTACCTGGAATATCAGTTCCATTCCAGGAGACATTCACATCGAAGAGGCCAGTCTCCACAGGGATGTAGGTGACTGCATACACACCACCTGGTTTCTCCTCTACGCTGCACTTGGCCATCGAGTTGGGACCTTTAGAGGTACAAACAACATGTCGACTAATTACTAAAAACATTGTATAGCATTAAAATGAAAGTCTTTAGATTTAGTAGATTTAGAATTGTTCTATCATCAAATGGATTGTTGCTGAAAATATTGCATGACGGTCTTTGTTTAATCACTTTATTCAGCAATGTGGTGAATCATGAAATCTTTGGTACACATACAAAAGTCTAGTTGAGCCAACTTACCACTGACAACAACACGTAAATCGCCCCGCCTGCGGCCCACATCAATGTCGAAGTGCGCTGGTTTGTCCTCCTCCCCGAAGTAAAGACCTGGTCCACTGGCTGTAGGTAGACCTCCATCTTTCACCTCCTGAGTAAATGGACATCCTAAAACAGAACATACATGATAAACACCTCATGAGTAAATGGACATCCTAAAACAGGACATACATGATAAACACCTCATGAGTAAATGGACATCCTAAAACAGGACATACATGATAAACACCTCATGAGTAAATGGACATCCTAAAACAGAACATACATGATAAACACCTTATGAGTAAATGGACATCCTAAAACAGGACATACATGATAAACACCTCATGAGTAAATGGACATCCTAAAACAGGACATACATGATAAACACCTCCTGAGTAAATGGACATCCTAAAACAGGACATACATGATAAACACCTGAGTACATGGACATCCTGAAACAGAACATACATGATAAACACCTCCTGAGTACATGGACATCCTGAAACAGGACATACATGATAAACACCTCCTGAGTACATGGACATCCTGAAACAGTACATACATGATAAACACCTCCTGAGTAAATGGACATTCTGAAACAGAACATACATGATAAACACCTCCTGAGTACATGGGACATCCTGAAACAGAACATACATGATAAACACCACCTGAGTACATGGACATCCTGAAACAGAACATACATGATAAACACCTCCTGAGTACATGGACATCCTGAAACAGAACATACATGATAAACACCTCCTGAGTAAATGGACATTCTGAAACAGGACATACATGATAAACACCTCCTGAGTAAATGGACATTCTGAAACAGATCATACATGATAAACACCTCCTGAGTACATGGACATCCTGAAACAACATACATGATAAACACCTCCTGAGTACATGGACATTCTGAAACAGGACATACATGATAAACACCTCCTGAGTAAACGGACATCCTGAAACAGGACATACATGACAAACACCTTCTGAGTAAATGAACATCCTGAAACAGAACATACACGATAAACACCTCCTGAGTAAATGGACATCCTGAAACAGGATACGTGATAAACACCTCCTGAGTAAATGGACATTCTGAAACAGGACATACATGATAAAAAACATAGAGCAAACAAAATTGATAATATAGAGCACACACAATAAAAAGCTTGTGGCATATACTCCTACAGTAAACATTCAAACTTTCCATGTTATATTTTTATCACCAAAACCAAATGTTTCATTACTTGATCAACATTGTTCATTGGTGCCAAGAGTCACACATGACAATAAGAGACAGCAGCCAAAAATGCTGATCTCTAAACAAAAGCGAGCTGATCTGGATACACACTTTTTCAATTTGACAAAGTCTGATCAGTTTGTGCCTGTCAGGTTAATAAGTACAAGATCAAACCTTAAAATACTTTTGAAATAAAAAAAATAGTAAAACAAACCATTACATAAAAACAGGCATGTAAATTCATCTTAAAATGATAAAAAGGAAAGAATGCACAGAACAGTGAACAAGTACAAGAAGTATAAAACACTGTTATGGTTCATTTTTAATTATATACTCAATTGTAAGATGGCTGATTAGGAGTAACAGTTAACTGTAAAAGATAAACATACTGACAATGATGTTGATAGTGGTGATGATGTTGATAAAGGTGATGAGGATAATGATGGTAATGATGATAATAATAAGGATGAGGATATGATAATAGTGATGCTTGATAATGGCAATGATGTTGATAATGATGGTAATAAAGAAAATGATGTTGATGATTTCAATGATGTTGATAATGAAAATGTTGATAATGGCAATGATGTTAATAATGATAATGATGTTGATTTCAATGATGTTGATAATGAAAATGATGTTGATAATGGCAATGATGATGATAATGGAAATGATGTTAATAATGAAAATGAAGTTGATAATGGCAATCATGTTAATAATGGAAAGGATGTTGATAATGGACATCATGTTAAAAATGAAAATGATGTTGATAAGGCAATGATGTTGATAATGGTGTTGATGTTAATAAAAAAATTGATGTTGATGATCACAATGATGCTAATAATTAAAATGATGTTGATAATAGCAATGATTCTTATACTTAAAATGATGTTGAAAATACCAATGATGCTGATAATTAAAATGATGTTGATGGCAATGATGTTGATAATGACAATGATGCTGATGATGAAGATGATGTTTATTATAATGATAAGGAGGCGGACTAAAAGGAGAAGAAGGTTGAGTAGATTTCCAGTGACATTTCTACCTAATGATTATAAGAATAATTAGATAACTAATGAAAATGGAGAATGTCAATAAACAATACAAAGGTAAAATGATGAAACTAGTCTTGCCTTCATAAACAATAACTTACTAACTTAATATTTTATCAATATAATGTGCATCAACAATCATCTTTTAATCAAATTACCTTCTTGATCAGATTTTTCTGCCACAATGTTAATACAAGTCAAATATTTGCGAGGCTTTCCCGTAGAATCTCGTGTGGACACTCGCCTCTCCACACTACATATCACTCCCTCCAATCTCCCACTGGGATGCTGGTAGGCATATAACATCAGATTCCCATCATCATCCTTTTCAAAGCTATCATAACTATTATCTAACTTATCCATAACTGCTTGAACCTCTGAATCTGACACCTGCAAATCACTGCTACTGAACACTTCTCCCATTTCTTTTTTCTTCTCATAGTCTGCATTAAGACTGTTAGAGTGTTTTAGACTTTTTCGTTTTGCAATAATTTCCTTTTCAAGTTCATCATCTGGTTCCCTCTTTACAGGAGATACTGGTGTTTTATGCAGGAAACCAGCACTAGCCCATGGTGGGGGAGGTGGTGGTGGAGGTATAAATCCTGGTTCTCGTTTGGAATCTGATCTCTTGAGTTCAAAGTGCAATGGTTTGAGATCTCCTCTAGCCTCAGGACTACTTATATCTGGACTGGAGGCATCCAGTTCCATTGTCTGGCAATCAAGCACTTTTAATCTCTGTCTGTGGAAGATTTTGTTCTTATGCAATGTCAACTGTAACTGACTTTCTAAAGATGCTAAAAGAGCTTTATTCCCAAAGACTTTGTTTCCAGATGTTCTTAAGGGTTTCCTTGGACCTTGGGAATTCTCTTTATCTGTTTCAACTGGCTTGGGCACTTCCTCCACACCATTGCGCTTGTTCATCACAACACTTAACTCTTTCAACAGAGCATCATGCAGTTTTGAACCTGGATCTTTTTTAATGGAAGTTTTGAAAAATATTGGATGAGGTAACATAGATAATCCAGTTGCTGGCACGTGTTTAATACTGGCACTTTCAGCTGAACTGTGAATCTCAGTATTAGTGTTTTGCACTCCTGTTGCAGTGCCTGTTGCACTTGCAGTGTCAGTAGCAGTTTCTTTGTCAACAGCAGCACTGTTTGCTAGAACTGGGCCAAACTTTTTATGGAGGTATTTCTGTAGCTCATCCATCATGTTTTGAGGTACTGGCTCCAAATCATTTGAGTCACCATTAGCTGTCTCCGACTCTAGATCAGACTCATGAACAGTTTCATTGTCAAAATCCAGCTTCTTCTCTTGTTCCATGACATCAGAATTGTTCATATCCTCTACAGCTTGTACAACACCTTTCTCAATTTTACCCAACATTTTCTCTCTTTCAAGATTGCTAATCTTCTTCTCTAACAATTCATTCCTGGTATTACCACTATTCCTATCTGTGTGTTTCCCACTAACATCACCAGCACTGTGATTCACTTTAACAGGCATGTCAACTTTGACATCTTCACCTCTAACAGACTTTTCACTATGCAATTTAGAACTAGCAACAACACTTTCAATAGTTAGCGTTCTCTTGCCATAGTTTGTATCTCCAGCCTTTCTAGCACCATCAGCAGTTTGTATAATCACACTTGCACTGTTTCCAGTGTTCACAAGTAGTTTTCTCTCACCAGTGTTGCCACTAGACCCCGAGGTGCTTGTCGAGCTTAGTGAGCTTGTCGAACTCACTGATGCTCGACTTGAGGTCTTATCCTTCCGTGGTTTGATGGAGATCTTAACCTCCTTCATTGATGCCATTGTCATTCAGATTTAAGTTTCACATCTACCAATTGACAGTCAGAATAATTTAACTAAGAGGCTTATCCCATACCCTGCTTTATGTTTCAAAACTACTAAGTCATTCTTTTTTTATAATTTACAGTCAAATGGCATATTGATTTCAGTCATAGCAGCAAATAGTGTAGATCCTGATCAGACAGACCAATGACAGGTGGATATACACTATTTACCTAAGCCTGATCAATGTCTGCTTAACAGGGTTAGAATTAAAATCTTTGTTCCACATTTACGAATCTATTCACAAATGCGGTTAATCCATGACACAAAAAAGATATTCATCCCAATTAAAAGTGATTTCAACTAGCTGTCATTATGTTTAGATATACTCATGAATAGGCTGTCAAAGTATGTCACAGTCACTCGCATTCATTCAGCTGCCAATACAGAAATCCTATAAAACAACATAGTTTATATTGTGTATAAAGCTTTTCATCCAATCAGCATGTTATCAAACCTTTATACTGAGGAACACACAATATTTTAATCAAACCTATTTTTATGTATTATTTAATATAATTAAAAGAGGCATTTATGTATTATTTGACAATTTAAAGAGGCATACTGCAAAGTGACATTTGATCACTGATTTAATTCTTATGAATTAAACTTACAAAACATTCCCAAAAATAAATCTCCGAAAATATTTATATCCAACCTAGACAAGAAGAAAACAAAATTATGAATAAGATTGACCAAATATTACATGAACATTCCAAAAACAAATTAATTTAAATAATTACATAATTTGTAAAAAAATACCTTCCCATCATAGCCAAATAAAACAGCTAATATCTGTAGTTTTACATCCATAAAACTATTAAGTTACCAGGGTAGAGTCATAAGCAACTAAGTATGGTAAAAGGTTGCATCTTTTAAGGATATTGTATTTTAAATATCTGCTTCATTGCTGTTCATTTATAATGTTGAACAATGATAAAGAAAACAATGCAACATGCTTTGGATTTGTGAATATTAATACTCAAGTAATAAGCAGTCGGATATATTCATAGATATGCACCTGAGCATTCAACAAATAAATATACTTGAATTAATCAAAATAAATTAGATCCATAGAACTAGCCTTTATGTATATTTTCCATTAAGCTACATGTTCAAACATTAAGCCTTTAAAAACATACTCTGATCTGCTTATACAAGTTGGAAATCAATGTCAACTAAACATTTCAACATATTGGCTAGGGAAGTTTGCATAATATTTCAAAAAGAATATCAATTAAGCATTTAAAAATATGTCAAAGAAACTTGTATATTTAAAAATTGCTGTCTTATATTAAATGCTTTAATATATTAGATAGAAATTTGCATGTTTAAACAAGTAAATTTATTACTTCTAAATTTTATGCCCATTTAACAGTAGGAACAAGCTACACTTGTAAAATTCTGAATTAACATCAATTTACTCTAATATGGACATATCTATAGCAGTATTTGTATTTCAAGACAAATACTTTTAGCATTCCATTCAAGAAAAAAGCAGCAAACAACATAAAGTTATGTCCCTACAACCTTTGACAGTGAACATTTTGATATCCCTGCACTGAGCAAATTTTCAACCCCATGCCATACCTCTTTATTGAATATGCTTACTAAAGTTCCAGAATAAAACGTTTATCATGTTTAAACAGCTTTTCTAACAGATTTTCAGTAAAAGTAAAATATATTAAGTACACTTGATAATGTTTTTTAATAATAATCCAATTGCGGAATAATTAACCTCAATTCAGAAAACAAGCACCACACACACTTGGAACTAAATCCATTTTAATACTCTAGTGTGAATAAATGAAAACAAAACCCAATCAGTACCAAGGATTCTTTGTCCTGGGAAATATTTGACACTTTACCACTGCTAATACTTGCTGACTCTAACACTAGCCAGTTTCTATCTCAATTCAGATACTGCAAGTTAAGAAATCCTAGATGTTTGACAAGAATGATGTTCAACAAGTTTTATTGTACCTCCATGTTTGAACTCTGGTGATAACATACAAGGCTTATCACCGGAAATGGTGATAGTAGACAATACTGGCATGCCCATATAGGAATAGCATGGAGTGTTTGTTTACAAACTAGCATCAACAGATGTGTGCTGTAATGATGGATGGAGGAGAAAATATGAGAATATCTTGCCCTGTTTACAACATAGTGACAAACATCAAAATAACTGTGGCAGTCATGATGTCACAGACATTTTATTCTGCACAGCCGCTCCAGCTAGTTTCGACAACTCCATTCAGCCATGTAATATATTTAACAGAAGTCTAGGCAAAATGGCCAATGAAAGTCTGTCTTGCAAGGCTGCTTCAGCTATTTCTGACAAACCCATTCAGCCATCCTAATATATTCAGTAGATATCGTGGCAAAATGGCCAAAGTAAGTATGTCTTCCTGAGCAATATTTCCTACTTTGGACCATTTTTGCCATCTTAAAGCATCTCATATCAGGATCCGTCTTTTGTTTTGTTTTACTTTTTATGGTACAGATCAGTCAGGTACATAATATGACCTTTTGCTAGCATTTGTGTAAAAAGACATCAATGCATTCGAAAGGAAGCATTTATTTACAGTCTTTCAGCAAACTGGAAAGTCTTTTCATGTATGACCCCTTGTTCCAACTTTTTGTATAGGTGCAGCGATTAAAACATTTAAAAATGAAGTCCCACACTACTAAAAATAGAAATTAAACTCACATCTTTGCATGTTAAACTGAATCAAGAAAGTGACTTTTACCAAGTAAAATGATAATATAACTTACAGTTGAAACAAAATTTATTTAGACTTACACACAGAAGTTTAATGTTCTTTGTTGTCCTTAACTGAGACAAACAGTTACAAACCAAATGGTGAAACCAGTTGTTCACACTATTACCAATAAGCTAGTACAAAGTGGAGATTTATGAATGATTTGATACATCAATTATGGGGATACATAAATTTATTGGGAAGAATAACAATGACTTATATAAAATTATGACATTATCCATGACCAAAACTCCCAGATTTCCAACAAACAATGATGGACACAGCAAATAAAGGGCAAAGATCAATATATAATCAAAATATTATCTGCTATTCTCTCTACATAGGTCAAAATGATTTGACCTCTTTCCTGTCTGGTCATGCCTGTGATATACAAACAGGACCCCAGTGTTAAAGGAGGCATATGCCACTTTATACTTAGGTATGGAAAAACCTCAACTCTTATCCCGCTACCTTTCGAACTACGCAATACAAAGTGTAAGAAATGATAAAACACTGAACAAGCAAAAGTACATGTACAGTGTAACACAAGAAACTGAGCAGCAAATAGTGCAAATGTTGATCATACAACCTCGGGTTGGGGGATGACTGCTTCAGAGCTATATTATTTACCTAGGGCTTGTCAAGTAGTGCTAAGAGTTAAGTAAGATAAAGGATACTTATTACAGTTGTATGAAAGTCATAAAATGCATGTTTGTTAATGAGAAAATTACAATTGTGCCAACAGTTTTCATTACTTCACAAGATGACATGCAAAAATAGCTTTAGTTTAATTTGAAATTTTCTTTTATTAAAAACTATTATTTAAAAGCTAACTAAATTAAAGGCATTGTTATGTTCTATTAAATTACTTAACTTAGCATCATGGGTTCCTGTTTAGTTAGGATGGCAGGATATCTACCTGCTTTATATAATGCTATATTACTACAGGTAGCAAATGTAATCTTTTATCCATAAAAAACATATCAGAATCATGATAAACTTCAAGTATACTATCAATGCTATCAAGAAGCTAATAAAAGAGTTAAAACTACTTATATTGACCCAGTTTTATAAAGGTACCATTCCTTTAAGTTCCCATATATTGAAAAGTGACCAGGACTTTCTAATTGTCAATATTGTTATCATGCTCTGTTTGACAGTCCCATGTTTGTATGTATGTGCCATTCTGGCAATGTAAATAATCACCCCTAGTATCATAGAATAACCCTTGACCTTCTAATTGTCAACAAACAACACTGTTGTTGCTTCACACTGTAGCAATATGATTGCAACTATATATAAATAAAACCTAAACACATTGCTACAGACCTGACAGCTCATTGTAGATTCTACTATTACAAATAACACAAGGAGTTGGCTGATCTGGATCTACAGTTTTTGAAAATGCCTGACGAATGTTAACTTAACTAGAGGAGAGTAAACTACAGGACACTGTGACGCTGCAACGACTACTTCTAGCTGTAACAGGGACTATTTCTAGCTGTTTCAGGGATTATTTCTAGTGTCGGTATGCATGCCCATGGAATGTCACCCTATCCAATTAAGATAGCTAAATTGATAAATATAGCCTGGCCTTGAATTGAATGCAAGGTATATCTTAATGTAATTAGACTAAGGAATTATATTAAATCAAATGCCAAAGAGGTATGCATTGAAGTAAACAATAGTTGGCAATTATCAGTTTAATTGTTTCTTGTGTAAATACTAAGTCAGTAACCTTTCAGCAAAGGCTTTTATGTATTTTTTGCAATCTTACATAATGACTGTACACCAGCCTTCTACATCAAGGGCAGTGTATAACACAGAAAGTATTTTTTATGAACCTTCAAATAAACCTAGCATAACACCAACTAACAGATCAACAACAAATATCTTGTCAAAATATGCAGCATTGGTGAGGCACTAATTAACAATTTATTTATCTTCTTTATCACAAAGCTTGTAAGAAGCAAGTCATCAAAAGGTTATACATTTTTGACAGTCACTCGCCTTGTTTATACCTTGTTAATGAAGCTTCTCACTTAAAATACACAAAATTAAGTGATGTTTTATATATTATACATACAATTCTGGACGGAAATATTTTTTTATTGCTTATCACTATATGTTTAAGTTTATTGGGTTTATCGTCCCACCAACAGTATTTCAGTTATCTGGAGACGGTGTCCACTTGAAGCAGATATAGTGCTGCCTTCACTGTGTATAGCATGCCGTGAACACCTGGCATGATACCACACCCAGTCACATTATCCTGCCACCGGGCCAACCAGTCATAGAACTACCCTTATATTTGCTTCAGCATTAGCATGGAAGCTATACCATTACCATTTTTAACGACTTTGGTATGCTGCAGCCCGGATCGAAAACCGAGCCTCCCATACCTGGTGCCAATTGCGCTACCAGGTCCCATATTATCACTTCAATAACCACCCATTTTAAAAATAACTAGCACTGGGGATATGTAATAGAAACAGAATGGAATATGGTCTTAGCAAGACTCTCTATCAACATAGGTTCATCTGACATTCATTAGGGTTGACACTGCATCAGCAATTTTAAGTAGGTCAAAAGTGAGATTAGACATGTCAAAAACATTTTATAGTTAAAACAATCTACTTCATGAAATATAAACTCAGATCAAAAAGGTCTTGATATTGTTAACTTACCCGTACCAAATTGCTGTTGCCTTAGGCAGAATCATCTAATTATGTTCAATTGACCTGGTTGTCTTGATTTTAACCCGAGATGCTGGATAATGACAGACATTACTGTCAACTAACAGATGATACTATTCACCTTGGCCATTATTTAGAGGACATAAAATATAAAAAACTATTTACTGTGTAGTTCTTCTTGCATTCAGCTAGAATGTGCATGTAAATGTATATTAGTGCAGATGGAAGCAATTAACTTGACAGACAGTATTTTAAATTTGATTTCATCAAGCAAATATTTTTTAAATCATTTCAATAAAAATATCAGTTGTTTTCTAATATGTGGCAACATGGAATGTGTATGCTAACTATTAGTTCAACTACTAATTGAAATAATAAACACTGTTTAAACTGTTTCATAATAGGATTATGATTAAAGTGGGATCAAGTGAATGTAATTGGTTTATAATTGAATGATTTAGAGTACACTTCATTCTAAAAGTAGTGAGGACTTCAATTTAAAAGGCAAACTAAATCTTACAATTTACCTTGTGATGATAGTACAAAAGAGAGTTTTTCTACAGACATATATAATTAATTGCAGACAGTTATAATTCCTGTTTATAGTTACAGTATTTCCTCTTTTCTAAAAGAAATGAAATGATCAAATTTATATATTATTTGCCATGCTCCATCTTAATTTAGTTTGGGTATTAATGGCAAGTTGACTGATAGTTCTTTTCCATACAGCCATACAATATGACCTCAAAAGGTAAGATTACCAAAAATTACAACCGACATAATATATTCTCCAGCATAGACATAATAAGGAGTATAACACTGACAATTAAGTCTATCAACTTTTTCAAAGTGATAACTTGGCAAAGTTGTGTTTAACACAGACTCTGACACAAAATTAAACTTGTTCATTAACACTTAGCCTGCTAAGCTTAACTTGCTTTTGCTCAAGCAAACAGTGTAGATCCAGACAAGCCAGTCTCTTGCTTCTTTAGCCTTCCAATGTCTTGTTATGATTGAACTTAGTTGAAAAAAAAACCCACAATATTTATTGGTTATTAATACAGAAGGCTTAGACTGACATCTATCTAAACAATTATTCAATGGGTCATAATACCGTCAATGGCAGCTGGTAACATGCATGACTGCGAGAAACCCCACACAAAAACAGTGCACCTCATTTTCTTTTGAGAAAATTGCACCATGGGATAGCTGTGTAACCATAGCAACCAAGATGACTGACATTCGTACCTCCTACACAGAAAAGTGTTGGGGAAACACCTTAAAATAGTTGTGGAGTCAGCTCAGTACACTTGAAACAGTTTTTATCAATGCAAATATTATAAAAAGAAAGCTGTATGTTTATTCCAATTTAAATGAGTCTAAAGATTTAAGGGGGACAATGTCTGTTGTGGGTAAATATCTGTTATGAGTAAAAATCTAACAACAGGTTAGATTTCTGGTATGTATGAAAAGAAATGGACTGCAACTAAAGGTAAATAGACCATTGCCATTCCATGATGCAGGAATGTACAGCATTTTACATTTTTGCTACGTAAATTAATATGTTTTAAATCCATTTTTAAAGCTGAATCCTTTCTTATACTATCATGTGAACATATTTACTATGACAATAAATATGGCTATGAAACAATTAATACTGCCTATAAGTGTTTTATGTAAATACTTTGACAGGCAATATTTGTGTTGCTGCTTGATTATACAACCGTGCCATCATTTCTTTCAGACAACTCTGTAAACAACTATTGCTGGTAACTCTCATCTAACAAATGTATTCCTAAGCAGTTTCTTCAATTGTTTTATGTAACATAACAAGGCACAAAATTAAGTTTTAATTTATGACATACCCTATATTTAAGACAGGTAGGTAAAAAATAAAGTTTAATTTGTATGACATACCCTATATTTAAGACAGGTAGGTAAAAAATAAAGTTAAATTTGTATGACATACCGGTACCTTATATTTAAGACTGGTAAGTAAGAAGGTTGGACAAAAGAATTCTCAACAACTGCTTGTCAATGCGTTACTGCAAATGAACCAAAACTATTTAAGACAGAAGTATGTTTTAGCCATTGATTAAATATGTGACACCCCTGCACTTTGGGCAACTCTCTACGTTATCATGTCAGCATGATCTCATTATCCATATTTTAACCAAAAAATCATCAGGAGTTAAATAAAAATTATGTGATTGGAAATAAACAACCAATATTTCCTTTTCCTATCGAGTAACCAGATAAAATGTCAATGCAGCAAGTAAACCAAAATGAAAGTCACAGTAAACAATTGCTTATTATGGATAAAATATTGGGGAACCAGTTCACAGTGGTAAATATTGACCCTGGATAAACTGTGAATATATCGGGTTTAGTCAAAGGACAGGTGTGGGTGGGGAAACACAACAATTCTAAGGTGGTATTGGGTGGTACTTCAACCCAACTGCTCTGGTGACAAGATCCATTCAGCAAACACTGCGTTTATATGGAAGTCGGGTAGCATTTGATTGTGCGACTTTCAACGACTGTTGAAATGTTCTCAAGAGGGACCATATGGCTTTTGATCCAATATGGAACCATTTTTAATCATTATTAAGGAAACCACTTTTAAATGCAACATGGTAACTCTGGGTTTGCAAGAATGTAAGAAATGTAGCAAATAGAACAAGTACAATTTAAAAGCTAAAGAAACATCAACGCCCTCTGCAGTGATCACCAACACTACTTTTTTCTTCATTGACTATCCAAGAAAAAGGGCTGAGCAATCATATTTAGCGTGTTAAATGGATCCATTTGTTATAAAAATATTAGTACAAGTGTGATCTTTTTCAAACCAACTTAAACAACTTTAAAAAACATTTGAATCATTTACTGTAAACAAGACTGTAGTCACCAAGGGCACATTGAGAATACAGTACATGTACTTCATTTCTGACAAAAAGTCTCAAGGTTACTTCAATTGCAACCAATTCTATACCGAACATGTAATACAATACTGTTGTGACATTGAAAATGTCTGCTAGCGCACTAAAGTTTTCTACAATCACCTTTCTATATGTTTATCATTCAGTTATAGATCATAAAGTAGAATCATGTTAACATTTAGGTTGTTTGTATGTTTTTTTTCCCACCAACAAATGCATATGATGGTGATATGATGGATGGCCAGCTTATTATCAATGTATGATACAACCACCAGCACACTACATGCTCACCATATGCCTATGGGTGAAAGGAGAGGGTAAATAAAACCATCGATGACGATGAAGCACACCACAGATCAGCTGGAAGACCTTCCTACATGACAGTACTGGACTCGAGTGGGTCTCAAACCCACATGGCGTGGGGCTGAAGTACCATTTAGTATTCAGAAATGACCTTGAACTTGCAACTTCTAACAGAAGGTTCTGTTCTTTTACCAAGCTTCCATATATGGAATATAATTATCTTTAATTTAGAAGGGATATCATGTTGCACAGAAAGCACAATGTAGTCACACTCAGACAGTTTCCAATACTCATCCTAGCAATACTGAAATATTAATGCATTCTGTGTTCTACATTCAAATGGAACCATTCATTTATTTTGTTTTTAAAATAAATTGCAGAGACCATTTATGATCACTATAGCAACGTCAAGCTTTTTGGTGGCGCAAGACTCCAGACACATGTCTGAGTAGACCCACTGGTACACCGCAAGTCAGCTGGAAGACCTTCCCACATTAAGCCCTTTGCCCTGAACAGGACTTGAACTCAAGCAGTGAGAGGCTAAGCACTCAGAGGAGTTACAAATCGGTGCCTACACCTTACATTTATGTTCTCTCAATGAACTCTAAAATCCATGCAGACAATTATCCCATGTGCACAGTTTTTGCAAAGGTTTTATGTATTTTGAATAATTCATTAACAACAGCTACCTCATTTGCATATTTTTGCATATGGAATGTGCCCAAATGTATCATTCAAATATTATTTAATTTATTTTAATACTTTATTTTGACATTTATGATATACAGTTACTTACCAGGTATATACAAGGCACTCATATGACAGGCAAGCTTGCAAAATTTTATATTTTGAAACTATTTAGACAGATGTCATGAATTTGCAGAAAGAAATTAACTAAATGTTGCATTTTTTATATTTTTTACAATGTTGCACAGGAATGTTCAACAGATATGTAAGGGTGTCCATTTTGAGACTATATATATTGTTTGTTCAAGCTCCTACATTATTTAGCTATCATACGTAAGCTTTAGTATTACATTCAAACATTACTACCGACATGAACAATAAAAACTATATTTAAATTTCACCATATACAAGGCATATATTATGTACAATAACCCATTCTTTTTGTAAGTAACATTTGCAGTTATTGATGTCTTAGTTTATCATAAAACAGTCAGAAATGTTTTACCTAAGACTTGATAGATATAAAATGTCTACTCAATTTGCCTTAAATGCTTAACTCATTTCATGCTAAGTCTTTTAATTATAAATACCTAATGTAAAAATTTCATTAATACATAACAATGAGCATAAAGATTAAGCAGTAGATTGTGTCATATATAAGTTATTTCAATTTAGGCTTAGCAGACTATTTTTAACAATTAACAGAGTGAGGTACAAGCCTTACTTCAATAATTGGATTTTGAACACCTTAAATTCACTCTGTGCTGCATTTTTGCCTTGGTGCTTATCGTGTAATGGTCACAACAACATTTCTTTCAGTATGCATAATGTGCACCAAAATATAGAAATTACAAGACTTTTAGTGTTAAATAAAAACTTTCTTCAAAGTCATTTTGTCAACATTTTAGTGTCATTCTCTCCATAATATTTACAGGCTTTTGAGCCTAACTCGGCTTACCGTATCAACAGTCATAATATTACATACAGAAATATCTTTATGCAAGGATTTTGTTCTTCCTTGGGTGTCAGCAAGTATATTGCTTCCATTAACAAAAACTGTAGTTTGTTTGTTTGTTGGATTTATCGTCCCATCAACAGTATTTCAGTTATCTGGAGACGGTGTCCACTTGAAGCAGATATAGTGCTGCCTACACTGTGTATAGCATGCCGTGAACACCTGGCATTATACCACACCCAGTCACATTATCCTGACACCGGGCCAACCAGTCGTGGTTAACCCTTATATTTCCTATAGCGTTAGCAAGGGAGCCATACCACTACCATTTTTAACGATATGTCGCGGCCCGGGATCGAACCCGGAGCCTCCCGTACCTGGAGCCGATGCTCTACCGATTGCTTTACCAGGTCCAGTAAAACTGTAGTTTGTTTCAGACAGATAAACAGAATGCATTGTATGTATGAGGAATTATAAGAACTTTTAACTTTCTTGCTCAATATTTCCTAACAATGTATTTTAAGCATGCTTACTGGTTGTGACATGTTTGTATATTCATAAGGCATGTAGAGGGGATGTCTCTCTGACCCACAACATGTCGTCATTCACATCAATAATCAACTACTTATGTAGCAAAACTAATTTAATGCATAACTGTTTGTTTTTAATTAATGTACACAAAATTATTCAGGTGATTATTCTAAGATATTGATCAGTGAAATACAAGTGGGAACTGAATGTTTGGTATGAAGTTGCCGTACCAACAGTGTGGGTGTTAAATCATTTCCCATTTTTATGAATACATTTTGTGCTCTGTTCAGTAATTGTAAACCAACCATTTACAATTGTGTTTAATCTGTCTTCATGTAGAAATTATACCTAATACCAACATATAAGACTACCTGACCAGAATTCCAATATTAACAATCTGCCAGTACTGCTGACACAGTCAACAACCAAGTCTTATAGGGGTACGGTACATAAGAATACCATTATGATTCCTTAACAAATTATTGCAAACAGAGAGTGTGTACATGAAAACAGTGCCTAGGCCCTACAATAGACATAGATTTCTTATTCAAACAGCGAACCTCCAGGGGTACCATGTATGTTTATCTTCATTTTGGCATCTAGGTAGAAGTACTTATTGTTCAACTAAACAAGATTGTCCACAGAACTTTTGAACACCTTCATAAAGTCTTTGAACATGACCTGCTTTTTTCCAGAATTTTGATTAAAACTTGTGAGAAAACAGGAAACCTTTTACTTACACCTATACTGCATTAATTGTTGCTTACATAGTTTATTAAAAAGCTTACTGCATCACTTTCCTAATTTCGTTGATTTGTAAATTACCGGTACTCATATTTTGAATTCAAACTTAAGTTTTAGCAACAACATTTGTGTAAAATCTATATAAGAATATAAGTGAAGTTAAGTAACCCTTTCCACTTACTCAACACATCCTCATGTTATAACACATGAAAATAAATTCCATAGTCAATCAAATGAACAATGCCTTTTCACTTTTTTTTCTCTCCATTATTTAATCTTATTAGTCACATTATAATTGACCAAGCTTATTCAATGCTTACAATTGCCTAAAACTTTCACAACAAAGTTACTCAACTTTACCACTCTTATACACAAATGCACTTAAGAAACACAATCCAGATAAAAAGCTGTTTTCAGCCATACAGAAAATCTCACACAATCATCCTCCTTGCTTAAATCGTTAAACCCACACATAAAATCAACGTTCTCCTATCAATTCTGCAAGCACTATCAACTGTTTTCAAACAGTATTGGTCACAGTTGGGTGACCAGAGTCTTTCGCAACACCTGACGGGTCAGTCTCCTGTATAACAGATCAATAAATGTCTGTATGACACAGCAGAGACAAGCGCCTCTATGACACTGATTCTTACTACCTCTGACACACGGTACTGTGCAGGTAACAGTAGAGAGATTACCTGCTTAGAGCACCTGTCCTTGGGCTGTCTGCATGCACCATTTGTTGGCAGGTATCAGCCTCAAAAACTTAAACTTGAACTTGTAGGTCTTGTAAGATTTACTCAATTTTTTAGAAAAGTAATGAAATTTTAGTGGCCATGGATGATTTACTATAATATTTTATCACAGTTTTATTGTAAATATTATTTTATATATCATATAAAACAATATTGAAACTCTGCCATCAGCAATGTCATTTGCAGAATAAAGAGAAATTATCAAAATATCTGTTTCAGCATTAGGGATCAGTTTTTATGTTGAAATTACAAGCTTTTCTTATCGATTTAATTGGTTACTGTTATAAAATTCTGGTGGAAATCGATCTGTATGGTGTTATTCATTATAAAAGGGAAGAACCAAATTCCAGCTATTGGTTTCTATTTTTTCAATAAATTGTCTTATCTCTAAGTTAATTATATCAGCATTTTTTATTTCTGAGATTTTTTTTATTTGAGCCTTACAGGGGATACCATGTCAAGTTGGCACAGTACAAATTAAAACTGAACACTGCAAATAAAAAGCAGTTGTAAAACTATGTACAATACATCATGCAGATGAGCTGTAAAAGATCTAATGACAGAAGATGACACCATTTAAGTATTAAGGAAAGAAACAGACTTTAACAACTGTACATAACAACTAATAATGACTTCAGCAGGAAAAATAACTCGGGTATTTATAAAATTTTGAAATAAACTAGGTTCATCACTTTAAAACCCTTTGAAAATGATCACAAAGGCATCAACTAGATACCCTTTTGAGAATTTAAAGACAGTATTTGATTACATAAGAGTATTCAGGAGGTATGTACAGGTCTTGACAATGACAAAAGGACAGGCAGGCAGAGAGGTATTCGGTTAACAATAGGAGCAGCAATTGCTGACATTATAAAGACAAAAATGAGGGTGACCTGGCTGGGCCTATCAGAAATATTTGTTGTCACCTATAGAAATAGAGACTGCTAGAGGGGTCAGAGGTTTGAAACTTGGACTGATCTGCGCTAAGTTACAACAGATATTGTTCACCAGTAAGACAATAATTGGTTTTGTAAGATTTCTTATGACCCGGTGTGAATGCATCACCAATGCAATGCATGGGGAATACTTTGAAACCTTGTAAGGAATTTATGATGTGTGTCACTGTGTGATGTGCTCAATGTGTCACTGTGTGATGTGCTCAATGTGATGTTAGGTCTTTTAATTTGCTGAAATTTTTACATTAAACTTATACATTTGATCAAGGTATACAATCCCATTGACGATGATAATTTTATTTACATTTACATTATATCTTTGAGAAAAACTTTCAGGAAATACCAGATTGGAGTACTTTGTAAACCAGGTTAAAGCACCCAAGCTGTTCCTTTGCTGACTGGCAATTACAAGGCAATAACTCTTGGGTGTTTTCTTTGTGTGTGTAATGTCTCAAATGCTTTTGTCACTTTTACATTTACATGTCTATCTAATGGAAGTTCAACTTAGAACATATGTTGTAAATCTCATACAGCCTGTTTGTTTACTGGGTTTATTGTCCCACCAATTCATGCCTTTTTTCCGATACTGTGCAGCGACATTTCTATTATTATAGCACAGGGGCACTTATTACCGGCCGGTCCATTATACTGACACCAACGAGTGACCGTCATTTTCAGGTACCATCCCACCAGTCAACATCTGAGCAGGACTTGAGTTCAAACATACTGACATTGATTCTACATATTGAACATGGGTTGATAGTATAACAAGAGTAAATATATCCTTGATCTGATCTTTTCACTTCAAAGCAGACTTTGTAGCAAGTAAGTGGTGTACTTCTTGCAAAACAAAGCTGCAAGCACAGTATTATATATTGCAAAAAATAAATCACAATATAATCATATTCATATACAAACATCCTTAGCAAGATGGCTCATAACTTATTATTTCCAATTTATTTGAAAAATTCGTTTAAAAGTCTAAAGCTTTTTCTAAACACACTTTAATGCAGTGATCTACGTGTATTTCTTTAAACTAGATGTCATTAATCACACATTTCCTCCAGCCACAAACTGTAATTTGTGATCATTTACCTGAATACAACTGAAACCTGTACTAAACATAATAGAAGGTGTAGATTTCCTTTATTCACACACTTGACAGTCATCTTTACAATGATATGATTTAATACCTTTGAACAGAATATTACATGTGTGTGCTTATATGATTAGCATTGGTAAATAAAGAGACACATTACTATAGCATTTTTAACTAAATGGCCAAGGAAGTAAATGATCTGAAAAGAATGAGTTTGAAAATTTTAAAATCTGTTTGCCTTGGAAGATCCTGTTTGTTAGGCTTCGGTGGCCATTATTGCATTGCACTTGGTAATATCTTTTGAAATATGTATGATTTTCTAAACTTTCCATTTTGCAAGAATAGGTATTATTTTGCATCACATTATGTCAAGTTATTGGAGTCATGTAAACACTTGAATACTTTTAAACTTATCAGACTTTTTAGACATTAGTACAAATATTTTTGTCAAGTATCATCAATTATTTACTTTATGCGTTTGGGTTTTTGTTGTTTGTTACACCTTTTTGTTTGCAATTTAAAAATTATACAGGGATGCATAATCACTTCATGTAAAAAGCTTGAGTCAATATCATCATAAGGGTGCATTAAGGGGAAAAATGGATTTTAAAATAAATATTCTCAAAGGAACGTGTGTGCCTAGAGAGTTTGTCACAGCAAAGCTCAACTGTATTTCATTATTCTTAATCAGGTTATAATAAATGTAAATCCAACAGCTGCCCTTTTTATGGCTTCTTGGCATCTGGCACATATTTTATACAATTTGACCTTTGTCATTGTCCGCTGAATCCTCATGATTTAATCACTCATAGAAATTCATTAAAAAGAAAGAAAAAGAAATAGAACTGTATTTCAATAAGAGCTTGTTACTATTATTTTTTAATATTAGGCATTTGACATTCACTTGGAAACAAACCTTGTGAAATAAAACCTATTTCATACAAGGCAGAATAATCAAAGAATAAAGAGTGAAGAAAGAGTAGCAAAGGGAGATAAATAGAATGTAGTTTGCCTTTAAATACAAAAGATAAGATATAAAACAAACAGTTTATAAATCTAAAGTAAACAATTTTTTATGGAAGTAAAACTTGTAACTACTTACAACTAACTACCTGGAAAATATAGGACATGGGCAAAGGTACCATAAATAACCTTGAACAAGTTCATCATTCTCTGGTAAAATGGCTTATCAGAAGATATAAGACATGGTTGTTAACCCCTTTTTGATACAGCTAACTTATAAACTCCTATCCATTTTTGCCTTATTTAAAGAAGAACCCATATAAGTGTTTACTGTTAATCTCTGTAAACACTTCAGTAACAAGACAAACATACCCTGACATTATTAGTACATCCAGACCATCCTAGCTACACCTGTGATATACATAGTACATTATCAATGTCACATCTATTTATGTTAAAATCAACAAACCTAGAAATCATCCACGGAAAAATGTTGAATTATCAACAATTTTTTTTTCACTGCATTGTGCATAAACATGGGTTAACTTTCTAACTTTCAGCAAGTAACTGCAGTGTAAGATCCCAAGTAATGTTTGATCCCAAGTAATGTAAATGTTGAACCATTGTCTCTGGTGTTAAATTCCTACATCTTTTAAGAGATAGGGATAAATAGAGAGCTGCCATTTATGGAGGTAAGGCTCTCTCAGGACAAGTGGGTCTGCTGGCTCAATGATGATGATGATGATAATGGCAAGGTGGTTGTGATGATGATGGTCATGTGGTAGTAATGAAAATGATGATGATGAAAAAAAAAGATGATTTTCAAGAAGAATGGTATTTTCATAACAGGAAAGAGGACAAACTATGATTTAATGGTGATCAAAAAAAGAGTTAAGCAAAACTTTCCGACATATCTGAAACACTTACCAGGCAGTTGGAATCCACCATATCGGATAAAGATCTTGTATGTGCCAGGTTCCTCGGGTTCATAGGTGTAGTCCTTCCACAGGTAGCCAAGCTCGCGACTGTTAAGGACCACATCATGACCTGATGGGTTAATCACCTGCACCTCTTGATCCAGAGTACCAGCATTACTGAAGTCAACTGAAATATCAAAGATTGGTTCCTGGTTTTATTTACTGGAAATTTCATTTTTCATTCAAATGGGAGTTAAAGTAAAATAATGCAAACAAATTATTAGAAATACCAACATGTTGCAAAAATTGTACCTCTTTATATCACAACATCTTTATTTTCTTTTAACATGTCAATATTTTCTACAATACAAATAAACACACCACATACACATTACTTAACACATGCTGCACATTTAAAATCAGCAATATAAAAGCAATATATAATTGTAGGGAGAAAAACAAAATCTAAGGGAGATAACTTACCACTGAAGCCAGCATCTTCTCCCACAATGCCATTCCTGAAGTTATCTACCCTGATGGTGGCCAGATCAAACACATCAACAAAGAAGGGGCTCCCATCTATCTGGCTCCCACCAAACTGCACATCCACACGGTGACGACCTGGGAACCAGACACTCTATTAGGTTTTATAGCACACGAAAGTTATTCACAAAAATCAGTTAATCCTTGTCAACATACACCAGACATAGATTAAATTGAAAAACAAGGTTTACAGAAAACCATAATCCTTTGTTTGTTATTTTGTTGTGCAACATATGGCAACTTTCAATGGATCTTACTCGATTTAGGGTTTATAGAATGTGAGATGTTTACGATATGACTTAATAGGGTACATACAACATGGCCTCAGTCATCATTGTTATTACACTAATAGATGAGATTACATGTACACCTTAAATTTATAAATGTAGATTGAACCTCAACGTTGAAGCCTTATCCATCCTTTATATGTGCAATAGAAGAAGCAAACTTACACATAGAGGGAATATTTACAAGTAAATAATAAGTTAAGGATAAAGGGCCTACCTGCCACCCTGGGTGTCCACTCCACCTTGAACTCTCCACTACCCTGTCTGTAGACACTGGCATGCACCGAGTCACCACTGGGAGCTGCAGGGACACAGTGAGAACCAGGCATTATAAGAAAGAGTTCAGAATTGATCAAAATCATTGGTTTTGTCCAGACTAGGGACAACTGTAAAAGTAATCTTTACAATAAATGTTAACTACTGAATATTTCACCAAATATCACACTTTTACCTTGAGCTAATTAAAACAACACACACTAAAAGTATAGTTTTGATATCATCAGATTAATGATGACTTTTTAAAATCAAATTCTACTTAAAATATAGTCTAAAGTCATGTGAAAAATGTACAAGTCCTAAGAGAGAAAGAGCATTATTGATAAAACTTGTATACAATTCAATTTCTATATCAAGTGTCCCAAGACGCATCTAGCATAAAAAACAACAAAAAAGAAACACACACCTGTAACATTTATTTCAAGACATTTTTTTTTAATTTCAACAATTCCTATTAAACACAAGGTCATGCTATTCACAAGTACAGGCAACATTATTTTCTCATCAGGCTTTAATACTGTAACAACTTTCCATGCTTTAGTACATACATGTACACATATTATGTGTCAGTAATCAAGTAATACATTATTAACAAATATAATAAATAAATGTATCCACATGCATAATGTAAATAACAATCCTTTAGTGTTTGATTTCATGATAATGGAATAATAGCATAATGACTTCTGTTTTGTTGATAAGAACATGCACTCATAAATATTCAACTAGGACATGTTCACCATTTAAAATTTTAAGTCTTAGCTTGTTAAGCATGAATCAATAAAGCTTAGATAAATACCGTAAAGTTTTATTGATAAGATGCAGTTTTTTGCCTAAAATTATGATAAAAAAGTGGGGAATGCATCTTATCCATGCGAATTAAAGTTTTCCCTCTTTTTCCCCAGACCAAAATTGACCCTTAGAATAATCCGACCGCAGAGACTATCGCTGATAGTATCGGCCACAGACAACTGTATTGTGCTATTTTAAGGGAAAACTTACATTGTTTTAACCTAAAAGTTGACATTTAACATAAAAAGAAACATTTAAATTTGTTAAATTCGTTTCTGTATATAAAAAAAAAAAATATGCAATTAATTTTTGCATAAATATCACTTTATTCTAACAAAATCGGCGAAGTTTCATAATCCGGAAACAGTTATTGAGTTTAAGTGAAACGGGCATAGTCACTGACGATGCTATTATTATCATCGTCTAAGTAATATGATATTATTCAATTGATCAATTTTGATTTAAAATTTGTTTCATTTTGAATGTTAACTACGAATAGATTTTAATTTGAAATTTAAAACCCACTTAACAACAATAAAATGTCGATTGGCTATTTGTGCAGACGAGTTTTCACACCTCTTTTGATGTTAATCATCCATCATCCGAAAGTAATTACACAGGTGCATAGAACTAACTGTTTGTAAGCGGTCACTTCAATACCCTGGTGTGAAAATGAACATTTAAAAGCATTTAGTTGTTATTTTGTCATCTGTGTGTTTGTCCCATGTGTCGAGAACTTATTTATAGGCTGAGAACTTAATTGTTTTTATGACATGCTGCTGCGGGAAACAGGATGTTCTCTCATCTCTCAATTGTGTAGGGCTGGGATAGTCACGTGAATAACCTGTCTAGCGTGTAAATGATATATTGGGGTAGAGTGTCATAATGTAACACAATACACACGGTCTTACTGGGCAAACGGTCGTAGTATTATTCAAGACACTTAGAGAATAATAAGCACTCAGCGCAAACACCGATTTACAGAACAATTTGAACATGTTCCCTGGAGTCAAATCAAGCGATGCGGCGATGCGGGAACTGCTTAATGGCGGCCAGATAGATTAGTGAATAGGGGACGCGTCTTGTCTGAGAATTTGCTTTTTTCCTTGACTCTAGACCTCAAAGAGGAGGTGCGTCTTATCTTTGTGTGCGTCTTATCAATAAAACTTTACGGTAGTGTAAATACAAGTCAGTCAGGTTCT
The DNA here is from genome assembly GCA_007844125.1 of Sinonovacula constricta. Taxonomy (NCBI): domain Eukaryota; kingdom Metazoa; phylum Mollusca; class Bivalvia; order Cardiida; family Solecurtidae; genus Sinonovacula; species Sinonovacula constricta. The sequence goes on along the minus strand of CM017563.1, from coordinate 46,251,715 downwards.
GATTTGATCAGGACTTACACAATTTGCTTCAGAGCTCTCTAGCAGCATCTCTTTTAACTACTCCATGTAGATGGTAACAGATAACTATATGTGAATTATTAACAAAAAGCATTACAAGAGTTAATTATCTGAGATGAACTACACAACATGCACCATGTACATATTTAACATGCTGCCCCATGTGCAGTTGCTCAAACAATTAGCTGTCAACAATTCTGATGCTGAACATCAATTAAAACCATTAAAGTTGAGTCATTCATGTAGCGACATGTCACCATCTCAACAAAAATGCTCATAAGCCATTCTGATTGTCATGCTGATAATTAGAAGACCATTGTTGCTATAGAAGTCACTGAAAGCCTTACTAACTCTACCATTCAATAGTTTCAACATTTTGTGCAGGCTGTTTTCAACCACATTAGTACAATTAATTCCTAGCAATTGCATTTTGTTGTCATGCCTATAACGTGATGACCCTTGTTGCCATAGAAGTCATCAAACATCTCACACCATCCTTCACCAACTGCTGGATTTTGTGCAGCCCGTTCTTCTTATGTCACCATATAGCCACTCCCTAGCAACCATATTTGCTTTCCATGACAACCTGTGATGTACATGGTGACCATCTCTATAGGGTAGAAGGAGCCCAGCATCTGCAGGAAGTACCACTGTAGCTGCTGCACGATGAAGTATCGTGACTGGTAGGGCACAAGAGCACGACAGTCTGACATTATTGGTGTCAGATCGATCTTAAATGGAGATCCTACAAGACAACATGAAGATTTAGATGAATATATATATTGTAAATAAACCATAATGTGAGGCAAGGTAAAATCATTTTTGTATGCACGAAATGAACCAGGCTTGACATTTGTTATAGTAAATGCCAAGATTTGAATTAAAGAAACTGAAATTAACTGATGCACAAGACCCTAATTTATATCGGCTATACTTGCATATCAAAAGCATAAAAAATAATTCAAATTTAAATTAAAAACAATTGGACATCATTATTTGCTTTATGCCTGTCATATGACCTTACCAGGTATTGGTTCCCCATTGAAAGCCACATAAACATCATACAGGTCGGCCTCTTCAAGGTCAAAGGTCAACCATAGAAGGTCATCCTTCCCTCGACTTATAGCAGACTGCACTGTGCGACCTTTACAGAAAATGTTGATGTCAAGGTCACCTTCTCCCGCCCCTTCAACATCAACTGAAACAGACAAACCATCAGAAGATTTATTATTTTCCATGTAAAAGAAACCATCTTATTCTCATTCCTTTTAAACCAATTACTTTTAGAATCCTAAAACGTTTTAAACAAATCAGACATAGATACCTTTTGAGATTAACTAGAACTATGAACTATTCATTTACTGAGGATAAGGGCAAATAGAGAGGAAGTTGTCTGATCAGGATATGCTCTATACGCAGCCTAGTCTCTAGCAACATATCTTGTTACCTTTGCATGTGTAAGTAAATGACTAAGATTTAGTAATGCTTGTAAAGTGATAAAACATGATCAGGGTATTTACCTTTCATGAGATACCTTTCGCCAACTTTTGGAGGGTATCCGGATTCTAGGACTCTAACTTTCCTCGAGTCGAAAGCTTTTAACTGCAGAGGGCTGCCCCATATTGGTATAACATTGCCATATTTGATGTCAATATCATAGGTCCCTGCTTTAACTGGGGTCCAGTCTACACAATAGAGGCCCTCACCAATACTGCGGAACTTGTATGGTACCTTGTTGAACACAGGGCCTGAAAGGAATTTGGAAACATGAATCAATAAATTAAATTAAATATTGCTTTTAATTGGGAAACTTCATTTTGGTCCAGTTATTTGGCAGAGGACTGACATATTGAACCTAGCCCTAAGGTGAGGACAAACTAATGTCTACAACTAAATAATAGAACCATTATGAATTCAGCAAATAACAATTCTATTATTTAAATGCAAGAATATCCATTATTTTGCTTGCATGAAATATTTTACAATAAGCTTATATTGGAAACACATGTAAGATTATAAGTGAGAACATTTTCTGAAAAAGACACAAAACAATCGTGTATACTGCTCACCTTCGATGTTGATGACTATATCTGGTACTGCTGTAGGTGCACACACCATCTTCAACATCAGCTGATGGTCACATGGCACTCTGTGGGAGGGAAGCTTCTGTAGACGGATCTTGTCCACATCAGCAAAGTTGATATTATAGGGACTACCTGTAACATAGATGTATACACAGTTGAGGGAGGGTGAACTCCAGTTTAAACTTAATTAAACACGAGATGTCACAAGATAACAACTGTTGCATGGGGCAACTAAAACAGCAATACATACGGCAGCTTCTAATTTTAGTTTTCTGTATCTCATTTATTTGCTTTGTTTATTTTAATGGATACTTTATAACTTGGTACAACTACAGGTTGTTTTATCTTTTATTTTCCAAATAGTGAAATTTGACTCGAATATTCAAGTTCTCTAAATGTTCTAAACTGTTGAAATTTATAGACTGAAACACTAGCAACACCTGTCTTAAACATGTGAACTTTTTCTGAGGCCAAAGTGGGAGATTTTCACTTGCAAAGTGGGAGATTTGTTTTTTTTCGTATAAACAAAGAAGAAAGTTGTCTGTTTCCATGTAGGGAGATTTCTGATTGTGAAAAACACCCCTCATTTTTAAATATATTTGTACCTTAAAAGAGGGAGTCTCCCTTGAAAAGCGAGAGAGTTCACATGTATGCTGTGTGTTATAAAACTGTGCATGCAAATAAGTGGATGATTAAGAAAAATCTGAAATCAAATAATTTTTTTTGTTTGAACAACCTACATCTGCTTCTAAAAACATCGTACAATCTTCTAAGTGTAAATCAGTCATTGATTATCATATAAAATTTAATTCTATGTCAAGATATAGTCCAAAATTATATACACATTGAACTATTATTGTCATAAATTATTCACTTTAAGAACCGAACAATTTCACCAACCTGGTATATGCTGACCATTGAAGAGTATGTTGAGGGTGTGTACTCTCTCCCCATCACCCATGAATGTGACCTCAAATGTTCCATCACCCATGGGTGTCAGGTCACATGGTATTGCTTCTCCATCTGTCTCCACAGTAACCTCCATCTTACCATCTCCAGCCAATTCACCCAAAACTAAGAAATTGGATATATACTTAGTAAAGTAAATAGAATAATAAAAACAACAACAAAAAAACTAGAAACAATAACCGATCAGATTTCAAGACAAAAACAGCAGTAAAGCTATTTCAGAAACATCTCCCAGCATCAGGAAGTAATGATACTGTTGCTACATTCTATTTTATGTTGTTTTTTTGTTCATCTCAACAACAGTATTTCAGTTATCTGAAGAGTGTGTCCACCTGAAGCAGTGTAGTAAACACCAGCTTGATTCCACATCTAGTCACATTATCCTGATACTGGGCAAAGAATTCGTGGAACTACCTTTATATTTGTGCATTAACAATAGAGCCATACCACTACCAATTTTGGTGACTTTGGGATTAAACCCAGTACACAAAGCAGACACTCCATCTATAAAGCTACCGGGTCAGGTCTGTATAGTTTTAAATAAATAGCATAATCAATTAAAATATAATTATTCATATGGTGGTCATGAGCGCACTTATAATACTTACCTCTAAATTTAAAGGGAATTCCTAGAATACCTAGCGGCATCTTGGAGAGGCGAACCTTACTTGCATCATATGTCTTGAAGTAATAAGGACTGTCTCCAACTGGGGCCCCAAGGTATGTCACACTAACTGTGTGCACACCTGCAATAGCAAAAAATTCTTAATAAATGCTTCATTTTGTAATAACATAGACAAACAACTCCAGGAAAGGTCACTGTGTGTATTGCTGGAGATTCAGAAGCCAATAATGTAGATCCTGATCAGAGAGGCTGGCTGCTATGGATCTACACTGTTCTAGTGTGATTAAGCCAAGCTCAGCAGGTTAAGAGTTTGCTATACTTATCTTAAGTCCAAATTAACAACAGAAGGATAAATAATTGCATTTGGATCCACATTTCTGTAATACTGTGGATAAGAATATTTTTTTATTTAATACATTGAATGTCTGCAACAGGCTCCATGGAGTAGCCATTTTGTAATTCTGTACTTTATAGTTCTAGTCATTTATGCGATTTAAAATAAAATTGTATTTTAATTGAAACCATGTATAACAAAGTATTTCCTCACCCACTTCAGTTGGAGTATAGAATATCTTCTGCAGACCTTCTTTTTCTTGTTTGTATCTCACAGCTATATCCCTCCCAGAGGGAGCTACAATACAAATAGAGTCAATGTTAAACTTTTACTACATTAACAGACTGACAAGTTCAATGTTTGTTCTTTTAGGATGATGTATTTATATTTATTTTTCAGAAAACATATTTTAATCTAAGGGTTGAGGTTGTTTTGTGCATTGGCCAATTAGGCCAAGGTATTGTTTTCTTGCTGTTTCTTTGACAAAGCATGAGAATAAGAAACTGGTCAAAGAAAAATTACAATGTCTGTTACTGATTTGAATTTATGATTTTTTTGACAAAGGGTACTGGATGTTACTTGGGGTAAGTATCATTAGGGTAATTGTTCCCCTATTGTATTAATGATTAAATTTACTTACAATACAGAGACATTTAAAAATAGCAAAACTATTCACAACATTTGTGAATAAGATATTTTAATCAACTGCAAGACAATATGAATAAAAATCAACTTACCAACAGATATTACATCATGCTCAAGGGTAAAAACTTCGTCATGCAAAATGTTGATCACCGTCCCTTTTCCCATCACAATTATAATATTGCTACAGCAACTGCATGCATATTTGGCAGCAGTCCAAATGGTTTTTAAATTGCTTTAATTCAAATATTTTAATATGATTTTCTTGAAAAACAAAGCTGAGTTTCTAACTACAAATGGGGAAGTGACACTTGCATATGTAATCTAGAAATGACAAGAAAGCAAGACAACTAAAACATTCTTTATTGAGAAGTTTGACAAAACATTCCTTATGAAGCAAAAGCAACAAAAAATACTGACAAGTTTAAGGAATGCATTTTATTTTTATTATTTTTGACTATTAATATTAAATGCATTAATGCTATTGCATAACCCCTTAAATCACAGATGCTAAAGCATATAATCACTTTATAAGTTTTTTTTGAACTCTCAATTTTTTTTTCTTCATTTCAAATAATTAACAAAGCCATGTAAGATCCAGAATCACTATGCAAACGTTTTGTAACAGATACATGTCACAGAGGCTTGTCACATGCAGATACATGTCAGACATGCTTGTCACATGCAGATACATGTCAGACATGCTAATCACACAGACATGTCAGACATGCTTGTCATACAGATACATGTCAGACATGCTTGTCACACAGATACATGTCAGACATGCTTGTCACACACAGATACATGTCAGACATGCTTGTCACACAGATACATGTCAGACATGCTTGTCACATGCAGATACATGTCAGACATGCTTGTCACACACAGATACATGTCAGACATGCTTGTCACATGTAGATACATGTCAGACATGCTTGTCACATGCAGATACATGTCAGACATGCTTGTCACATGCAGATACATGTCAGACATGCTTGTCACAGAGGCTTGTCACATGCAGATGCATGTCAGGCATGCTTGTCATACAGAGACATGTCAGGCATGCTTGTCACACAGACATGTCAGACATGCTTGTCACACAGATACATGTCAGACATGCTTGTCACATACAGAGACTTGTCAGACATGCTTGTCACATGCAGATACATGTCAGACATGCTTGTCACATGCAGATACATGTCAGACATGCTTGTCACACAGATACATGTCAGACATGCTTGTCACATGCAGAGACATGCCAGACATGCTTGTCACACAGATACATGTCAGACATGCTTGTCACACAGGTACATGTCAGACATGCTTGTCACACAGATACATGTCAGACATGCTTGTCACATATAGATACATGTCAGACATGCTTGTCACACAGATACATGTCAGACATGCTTGTCACACAGATACATGTCAGACATGCTTGTCACACAGATACATGTCAGACATGCTTGTCACATGGAGATACATGTCAGACATGCTTGTCACATGCAGATACATGTCAGACATGCTTGTCACATGCAGATACATGTCAGGCATGCTTGTCACACAGATACATGTCAGACATGCTTGTCACACAGATACATGTCAGACATGCTTGTCACACAGATACATGTCAGACATGCTTGTCACACAGATACATGTCAGACATGCTTGTCACAGATACATGTCAGACATGCTTGTCACATGCAGATACATGTCAGACATGCTTGTCACAGAGGCTTGTCACATGTAGATACATGTCAGACATGCTTGTCACATGCAGATACATGTCAGACATGCTTGTCACAGAGGCTTGTCACATGTAGATACATGTCAGACATGCTTGTCACATGCAGATACATGTCAGACATGCTTGTCACATGCAGATACATGTCAGACATGCTTGTCACATGCAGATACATGTCAGACATGCTTGTCACATGCAGATTCATGTCAGACATGCTTGTCACATGCAGATACATGTCAGACATGCTTGTCACATACAGATACATGTCAGACATGCTTGTCACACAGATACATGTCAGACATGCTTGTCACATGCAGATACATGTCAGACATGCTTGTCACATACAGATACATGTCAGACATGCTTGTCACATGCAGATACATGTCAGACATGCTTGTCATACAGAGACATGTCAGACATGCTTGTCACATGCAGATTCATGTCAGACATGCTTGTCACATGCAGATACATATCAGACATGCTTGTCACAAGGAGATACATGTCAGACATGCTTGTCATAAGCAGATACGTGTCAGACATGCTTGTCACAAATAATTGCTAACACTTGCAAAAATATCTTAGCTCCACATGACCTTTTCTTAATATCGAAGATAAAAATAAGAATCAATTTCCATAATATAAATTATTTATTATATCAGTTTAACCCACACAAAATATACATTAAAAATTAATAACCATGAATATACATCATTATCAAAGTAATGTGACGTCTAGAAATATTCCATGCTAAAATTAAAAAAGAGGAATTCATCATGTTGAAAACAAATAATCTGAAACTTACAAGTGATGTCTACAGATGCGTTAATGTCTGAGCTGATATTTTCTGAGCTGACATAGAATGAAGCCTCTCTATCCACGGGAAGTTGTAGCTCAAAGCTACGTACAGAAGCTTTGTTAAGGTCAACAGCGATACACTGGAATGGTGAGTCTGAAAACATAAGATTTACAAATATACAGGAATGGTTTTATTCTTGTAAGTATGGTATCTGGATTATTTGTCCAAAGGTGCTCTATCAGCCATCTAATGAGTGTTTAAGTTATATATCTTACTTGAATTTTTAAAATACATTGTAGCAACACTTTTATGGCAATTATTGCTAAATTAAGCAATAATGGCAGTAGGAAGTCCCCAACAAATGAGTCCCAAGATGATGACTTACTGCTGGGCCACAGGCCTTCTGCCTTATCATCAACCTTTTTCTTGACAAGATACAGTAAGACTTTTTATGCAATGCCTCTAACGTCACCAAGAAAGTCCCAGTCCCTTCTTGGACAAATACTTTCATGTAAGGAAACTTTCCTGCTGACAAGTGATGGTGGTGATACCATCTTCAATAAGGCTGGACATTACCATGATGACTGTACATATGTATTTGTATCAGTGTGGTAGTCATCATCACAAAGACACGGTCAAACAACCCAGCTACACATATAGACACCCTCAACACCTACCAGGGTGTGACTCCTTATTGAAGATGATCTCTACAGTCTGTGTGCCTGCCACTTCTGGTATGAAACTCATCCGGTACACACCGGTCTCCTCCGATTCCACAGTGTTTGGAAGATTACCATTGTTCACCATTATCTCCAACTGGCCCTCACCGGCACTGCGTACATCAACTGTAAATGATGAGACACTTTGTGTTAAATAAGGCAACTACTGTAACTGCAATCACTTGTTTTAAAAGAAAAAAAAAATATGAATGTATATCAGCTGCAAATGAAAAATAAGTATGTGTCAAAGTGAAGTTATTGGTTAATCATTCCACCAACAATCAGTTATCTGTAGATAAAGCAGATATAGTGCTGCCTTCACTGTGCATAGCAGGCCAGGAACACCTGGCATAATACCACACCCAATCACATCATCCTGACATTAGGCCAACCAGTCATGAAGTGACCCTTTTTTTACTGGTCTAGGGCAGTTATTTTTGCAGTTATAGATCAAAGTGTAAATAAGTCAAAGCTCAAAGTGAAGTTATTTTGTTTTTGCAATCAAAATGTGTTTCACATTATTTAAATACCAACAGTGGGATGCACATGTGTTCTCTAACCATGTCTGTCTTTTACTTCATGGTACAATTGTGTTCTAAGGGTCAATTTTGGTCTGGAAAAAAAGGGGAAAACTTAAATTCGCATGGATAAGACGCACCCCCCACTTTGGGGGCAAAAAACTGCGTCTTATCTATAAAACTTTACGGTAACATTCAGTTTTCATAAAAAATGTACATACAATGCTGTTCAGTCTACTGCTTACTTTGTTGTGTTATTATACCTTTGTATTGTATTTATTTATTATTTGTAATCTTCATATTGGTTGGAGGAAATAAAGATTATATATATATCTGTTTTCTGGCTAGGTAGCATGTATTCATAAAATTTGAAATCAGCATGAACAAAAATGAAAAACAAATAGGTTGGGCCTGCTCTTGTACAAGTGAATCACTACTGATTTTACTGCATGTATACAGAAAACTTATAATCACTTTTAATACAACTAAATGTTTGCAGCAAAAAATTGTCAAGACCCTAAGGTCTTTGAAGACCAATTCCAAAATAAATGATGGGCATTTAAATAAAAAAAGACAACAGCAACAACAACAAGAATAGAAACAATATCATTGTAAACAAGGCAAGAAGCAGAGTTGTTTGAAGCCAGGATCCTAGCAGACAGACAACTGTGCTAACTTACTTCCAAACTCAATGGGTTGTCCGACGACTCCATTTGGCAGGTCAGTGACCAGAATGGCACCTGTGTTGTAAGCCTTTGCAACAAATGGACTGCCTGCCACCTCATGGTCTGCATACTTCACTTCGATCTGGTGGTCACCTAGTTAACACAGTTAGGATATTCATTTTAATCAATTTGTTATTACTCAGTACAAAATCTTAAGTATTAGTTTATAAAAACATTCAATTTTACCTGACAGAAAGTATAGATCCTGATCAGGGCAGGTTCCAGTGGGAGATGTGTAATCTTGATCTACACTAATTGCTTAAATCTAATTAACTCAGCTTAGTAGGCTAAGACTGAACGTCTAGAAAAATAAATGTTAGTGGTTAATATAAAATGATTCATTTATCTCTCACTTTGTGTGTTTTGTTTGCTCTTTCCTTGCTGGGTTTGATATCAACATTATATTTTACATCCATGCCATTAACAACAATTTTAGTGAGACTCTGATATCAATAGCTCAATTGCTTATTTGCATTTGAGTTCTTCACATTTAAAAATCTTATTTTCATTTCAAAAGTCTTCACACAAGTGTACTTACCAACTTCAGTAGGTGTGTACTCCACAATGAACTCGTTGGACTCCTTCTGGATTCTGACCGGCAGGGACGTGCCATTGGGTGCTACACAATTATCAAGATACACAAATCAGTATTACGGCAATGTCAAATTCACCAATCATTATAAATTCTAAATATTAAAGCACTGTTCTTTATCTTGCATTAAGAACAAGTTTGCAATGGTTGTGTATTTCTTTTCTTTATCTGGTAATGAGTCATTAAAATTTCATATTTATTACATATAAAGACAGCTATACTTGTATTAAATGGTATCCAAAGGTATGATTTGAAATTAGAAATAAATGAAAAACATGAGAATATAACAATTACATATTTTTCAACCGAAAACCCATTAAAGCACATGTTTATAAAACTATGACAATGTGCTGATTTGTTCATAAGGAAGATTATCAGAAAACATGGCGACTAGATCTATATCACAAAAGTTATCTGAAAAAAAAAAGGCTTTAAAACAATCATTTTTTCAATGATACTTCTGTGAGGACATTTTTTTACAAGGAAGTCATCAATAATGTGAGCAACCATCGTTCACTATGAAACAAAACTTGTCTTAGTCTTACCACCAAAGAGGTTTTGCTTACTTGTGTCTGACATGCGAAATAATGAACTTATTGGCAAGAATAGTAGCGAACAGAACAAAGACAAACATTGAATATATGTGAACAACATAGAGAATATGGCTAATTATTAAAATGTATAACATATAAACTAGTGTGACATCCCACTTTTCAACATAAACTTCACTTTCAACACAATTAAAGATGTTCTATAGACACTGGCAAACGTTTACCTCAACCATAACAATAATTTATATCAGTATAATAAATCTGATTTCAAATAACCAAAGAATAAGCCCACTCTTTAAGATAAGTTTGAATAATGATACATTTTTAAAGAATAATTATTATGAATATAAATATTTCAGACTAATATCCACTCACAGATCAACTGTGACTTATACATTTATGATGTGTTTTTTCAAGATAATCAAAAGTGAAACTCATGCGCAGAATTGAGACCAGTCTGTGTAAACACATGACATAGTTAGCTTGTAGACAATTCCCAACATGTTAAAAGTGCATAGCAAGCATTGATGTAGAGAAGCAACTACTAAAAGACTATGTTATCTATGTAACTGTTAGTAAGTTGGTAGTTTTAAAGCATGATAGACAAAACAATGACACAGATAAAAATAATAACAATATGGTGAACCTAAGAGGCATATGCAACATATGCAATCTGATAAATAACTTAGAAAAAATGAAATTATGTTTGATAGGATGTCAACCAAGGTTACATTATATGTAAAGTAATTATTTTATATATAATAAGAAGCAACTTTAAGTTGTATTTTTCAAAGACACATAATAAACACAGAATATGATGCACAAAAATAGGTTTTTAAATATTTCAGTGTATACAATGGATATGTAGGAAAGGGATTCAACTTCTCTTGCCTAACAATTAAAACAAATATTTCTAAAATAATTATAAAAAATTAACAAATAATAATAGCAAAATGATCGTGTAAATAAAATATTTGACTTTGTATGATGGCGATACATGTTTCATGTTTTAAATAAAAAAAATACATTTATTTTAAAAATATAGAACATTATTAAAAATGATATAAAAATAAAAAATAGTTTTGTCATGGCATGTGATAAAAATTTTAATCTTCTAATAATTTCTTTTCAAATTCTATACATCAATATCTCTATTAAGAAAAAAAATTGAATGCAGAATGAAAAAAGGGTGTTGTCGAAAAATCACGGGGAAATGGTGGAAGGAATACATAACAAAGACTAAAAGAAAACTAAGGTTTTATTAAATCTGGAAATAAGTACAACTAATATTGAAAGAAGGATATAAGACATTCACAAAGTATTGTGCATTGACAACAGTATGTACAATTAATGGTACAATCTATAACCTTTATTTTGAAAATCATGCAATATATCAATATACAATATAATAAGGTTATATAGTTATTTAAGGAAATAAATAAAATAATTATTACACTTAACTAAATAAGATTCCTTTTACCAGATAACATAATTATATGTTATACAAGGGCACTACACTAGACAATATTATTTATAATAGTGCAGTGTTACAGTTTGCTTGATAATTGGATGATGCAACAGTTACTGTAGTATAAATATATACAATATAAAAAAATGATTCGGTATATATGATCAAATTTTATTGGAAGTATTGTTTAAAGTGGTAACAATTTGCTCTAATGACCTGAGAGCAGGTCCCTGTCGCCTTTGATCAATAATGAGTCTATGACTAATAATTTTATTTGAAGTATTGTTTAAAGTGGTAACAATTTGCTCTAATGACCTGAGAGCAGGTCCCTGTCGCCTTTGATCAATAATGAGTCTATGACTAATTTAATTGATAATTGAGAGGTCAAACTGACACTAGCTACAAGGGTACACTGACAAGTCGTACAACATACAATTACAGTTTACTAGTGATGAAAGGACAAGATGTAATACAGACTAGCCTATATGTGTACGTATATCTCACTATAGTCCTACCTATAATGCGGATGCTCAGTTTATTTGCGTCGTTCTGTTTTGTGTAAACTTTGAAGAAGGTTGTCTTATGGACATGTACAAAGTCCAATCCTGATCCAGTTGCTGTCATTCTGCTAGGATCCAAGATGGCGACCCGCCAAGGGGATCCTGGGTAATAAAAAGCAAATATGGTCATGTGACTTGTATTAATGAGAGATGTCGCATCTAAAAAAGAAATTTGCAAGTAAATAAGTCTCAGAGTTGAAGCGGAAAATAACATTGCTATGTTTTGCAATATTTCAACACAATATTGCAATATACCGGTACTGAAATAAACCATTTTCAATGATGGTTAAAGATCTCCAGCTTCATAAAAACCTTTCAGTTACAATGGGGCAGTGTTTGCTTGATAAAACCTCTCAGTTACACTGGGGCAGTGTTTGCTTGATAAAACCTCTCAGTTTTACTGGGACAGTGTTTGCTTAATAAAACCTTTCAGTTACACTGGGGCAGTGTTTGCTTGATAAAACCTTACAGTTACACTGGGGCAGTGTTTGCTTGATAAAACCTCACAGTTACACTGGTGTAGTGTTTGCTTGATAAAACCTTTTAGTTACACTGGTGTAGTGTTTGCTTGATAAAACCTCTCAGTTACACTGGGGCAGTGTTTGCTTGATAAAACCTTTCAGTAACACTAGGGCAGTGTTTGCTTGATAAAACCTTTCAGTAACACTGGGGCAGTGTTTGCTTGATAAAACCTTTCAGTAACACTGGTGTAGTGTTTGCTTGATAAAACATTTCAGTTACACTGTGGCAGTGTTTGCTTGATAAAACCTTTCAGTTACACTGGGGCAGTGTTTGCTTGATAAAACCTCTCAGTTACACAGAGGCAGTGTTTGCTTGATAAAACCTCTCAGTTACACTGGGGCAGTGTTTGCTTGATAAAACCTTTCAGTTACACTGGGGCAGTGTTTGCTTGATAAAACCTCTCAGTTACACTGGGGCAGTGTTTGCTTGATAAAACCTTTCAGTTACACTGGGGCAGTGTTTGCTTGATAAAACCTCTCAGTTACACTGGGGCAGTGTTTGCTTGATAAAACCTTTCAGTTACACCGGGGCAGTGTTTGCTTGATAAAACCTCTCAGTTACACTGGGGCAGTGTTTGCTTGATAAAACCTCTCAGTTACACTGGGGCAGTGTTTGCTTGATAAAACCTTTCAGTAACACTGGTGTAGTGTTTGCTTGACAAAACCTCTCAGTTACACAAGGGCAGTGTTTGCTTGATAAAACCTTTCAGTTACACTGGGGCAGTGTTTGCTTGATAAAACCTTTCAGTTACACTGGGGCAGTGTTTGCTTGATAAAACCTTTCAGTTACACTGGGGCAGTGTTTGCTTGATAAAACCTCTCAGTTACACTGGGGCAGTGTTTGCTTGATAAAATCTCTCAGTTACACTGGGGCAGTGTTTGCTTGATAAAATCTCTCAGTTACACTGGGGCAGTGTTTGCTTGATAAAACCTTTCAGTTACACTGGGGCAGTGTTTGCTTGATAAAACCTTTCAGTTACACCAGGGCAGTGTTGATGTCTGAGTGCTGTCTTCACTGTTATGGACTGCAGTGACCACTCTACATAGTATTCGCTCATTTTCATTATCCTTACACCTGGTCAACAGATCTTGGAATTACTGGTATAAACTGTAATCAATTTAGATAAACAACTGCTGCTTGTACATCTGTTATGGCTGAAATCAACTCACTACCTTTAACTGCACCAAAACTTACTTGTTGTTGATGTGTCCTGAGCATTTTGGCTATGGTGATACTCAAATGAGTTTAAATGCTCTCCTAATTCTAAGAATATTCATAGAATTTATTCATTTTAGAAATACATTGCAGCAACCAATTAGGATCCAGCTTTTTGATGCAGGAAGACCCCAGACACATGTCTGGGTAGAACCATCGGCACACCACAAGTCAGCTAGAAGACCTTACATCAAGTCCGTTGCCATGAACAGGACTCGAACCCACATGGTGAGAGGCTAAGCAGTCAGAGGAGTTACAAATTGATGACACTACCATGACATCATGGGTGACATGGGTCACTATAATGACCAAAGTAAACAAACGTGAATTATAAGAATAAAATCTTCATCACATTTAATGATTTAAAGAAAACAAAAATAATAAATTAGAATAAATTATACCTGGAACTTGGTAAGCATTAAATTTCATCTCCACACGGTGATCTTCTGTGTTGACAGGAAGGAAGGAGGCTGTGAATCTATAGTTGCCATGGTTCTGAACACTACATGCTATCTCTCCATCGTTAATTAGTATTTCTATGTTCCCACTGCCTGCCTTGGATGCATCGACTGGTGAAAAGATACAAGAATTGAACATTGAAGTCAGAATGGTTCTCGACAGTTACAACAGTTGCAAATAACAAGTTGTTTTAGAAACTACATATCTATGCAAATAATAACCCAACAGGGAGATTACCCAATACATTTTAAATATTTAAAGTAAGGTCCCTTGACCAATGAAGAGATAATATTGAACTATCAGTATGCATTTGAAACAGCAACTGTAGCATCAGGTTACAAAACCTTTAAATCTTTTTATTAAGGACAGTTGCAATGTATTTGATTATTCAGGTTAGAGTAAAGATGTTATTTTGTACAGCAGAACAGTTTTTTTGTTGTTTTTTTATTGTTGTTTTACATCTCACTGAATAACTATGGTCATTTTGGCAATGTCCGGCTATTATTTGTGGAGGGCAGACCCCAGCTAGCAAATGACTGGGTATAACCAAAAGTGACTTGCAGAGCAGCTGAAAAACCTTCCCACATGAAAGCTATTACCTCCACAGGGACAGGAACCATATCAGGGAAGTAGCTGATGAGTTAGGGACTCACTCACAGAAAAACCTTCATTTCAGAGGACATCATAACTATACATATACTCACTATCAAACACAACGGGCTGTCCAAGTACACTTGTCATGGGCATGTTGGAGACGATCACTCGATTGGAGTCATACACCCTGGTGGTGAAGGGGCATCCCTTGATGGGACGCCCCCCATACATCACTGTCACCTTATGGTCTCCTTAAATAGAAAATACAAGAATACAATAATATGAATCCATACACATTTTCTGAACTTTACATTATCAATCTAGATAATTAAACTGAATGTTACAGTATCAGTCGATACACTAAAATATCTGAATGTTGCAATATCAATATAAACACCTTATCTGAATGTAGCAGTATCAAAGTGTACACTTTATCTGAATGTAGCAGTATCAATATATACACTTTATCTGAATGAAGCAGTATCAATGTATACACTTTATCTGAATGTAGCATTATCAATGTATACACTTTATCTGAATGTAGCAGTATCAATATATACACTTTATCTGAATGAAGCAGTATCAATGTATACACTTTATCTGAATGTAGCAGTATCAATATAAACACTTTATCTGAATGTAGCAGTATCAATATAAACACTTTATCTGAATGAATCAGTATCAATGTATACACTTTATCTGAATGTAGCATTATCAATGTATACACTTTATCTGAATGTAGCTGTATCAATGTATACACTTTATCTGAATGTTGCAGTATCAAAATATACACTTTATCTGAATGAAGCAGTATCAATATATACACTTTATCTGAATGTTGCAGTATCAATGTATACACTTTATCTGAATGATGCAGTATCAATGTATATGCTTTATCTGAATGTAGCAGTATCAATGTATACACTTTATCTGAATGTAGCAGTATCAATATATACACTTTATCTAAATGTAGCTGTATCAATGTATACACTTTATCTGAATGTTGCAGTATCAATGTATACACTTTATCTAAATGTTGCAGTAGCAAACAATATGCTTTATCTGAATGCTGCAGTGCTTAATAAAAAATCTCTAAGCTCTTGATTGCCAATTTATTTATTTCAGAGCTGCCTAAAATGGTCTATAAAGTTCTTTTGGGTTGATGTTGCAAAATATAAAGTAATTTCACCACATGATTTTGATTATTTTAGACTTTGAATATACCAGGTAACAAGTTTGTAATCAACTTTAGCACAAATAATGCAATAAAAAATCATTTACAAAATAAACATTTAAATAACACTAAAAAATGTTTCCTTTTTTTATCTGGTTGTGATGCAGAATAATTATCAAAGTGAAAAAATAGGAAGAAACAAAGCTGACCATGAGTGTCCATACCAGGATTCGAAACCTCAACCACAGATTTTTTAAGCATTTACCCCTAATTGTGATACTCTTCTATTGGTGGTGCAGCCTTACATTTGCTCTACCTTAAATTGCTAAATAGGAATATAGACTTATATGAATATGATTTGCAGTTGAATGTTATTAACATGTAGAGATCATGATGCATGTAACACTAGAACACTACAATGTTGTAGCATTAAATATTGAATAATTATAAATCCAGGAGATAAAAATACACATATGCATTCTTGAGAACATGCAATTGAACATATTTTGTGATCTGGTTGCCAGTAGTTCACAAAAAAGTCCTATTTTAACACCTTCATATAGATGGTACATATATCTTTGTATTTGTGAAACTACTGATCCCAAGAGTCATACTGTATTTCTCTACATGTTCAACATGTTACTCACCTACTACGTGTGGTGTGTATTTAACAACAAAAACACCATTTGCTTTTTGTTCCACTCCAGATACCACTGATCCACCATTGGGTGCTGCAAGGTCAAAGGTCACACAAATACTTAACAAAGGAATTAAAAATGTCATGATATTTTTAGACATAAGGAACATGTTTTTGGAAGTTGAATTATTGCTATCCTTTGGCTTGTTCAGTAATTTATGTTAAGATGATTAAGCATAGCTATAAATTAAATATTTTTTTTTAATAAAAGCCAAACAGAATAAAACCAAAAATATGATTATTGTAAATAAAACATAATAACATAAAAAATTAATGAGTGACAGGGAAAGAGTTAAAAAATGTGTGCCTGTGACGTTCAGCATGCATATACATTTATATATATATGTCACTGCATTCTGCACATAAAGTAAATCACATATTTGTTAAGTTAATTACATCAATATAAATAATAGCATAAATAATATGGTTACCATAGTAACTATAAAGGTCATCATTCCATACATTTGACCTTGAGGTAGTCACAAGTTGGGCTACAGGCATGCCACATGCAGTCTGTGTCTTTTGCAATCTTGACTTGATTCTTTAATATCTTCTTCTTATCAACATTTTTCTTCATTTTCTCTGAAAAGTAGTTTAGTATCTTAGGATCGCAACAAACTGTTGCCGAGTTGCATCTTTATTCATTGAAAATTTACATATAAAACTTTTTTTCTTCAATTTTTATTGATAGTGTGTTTTATATCTTACTTACATTATATAATGTATTTCTCTTTACTGCATTTATGTGTTAACTGTAAAATGTGTTATGATTACCAATCTATGTTTTGAAAGATTTTTTTTTGTGTGAATGGGAAATATATCTTGTGGCATTTGCTTACAGGTACAATTTTGTCAATGTTAATTGGCTGAGATATAGGTCAATATTCTAACCAGTTTGGAATCATCTCTGTTCTCTATGACTCATGACTGTTGGTGAAGTTAGCACCATTAAATTACCTCCTTTAGGTCTTTTATACTTTACACAATTATTTAATAAATTTTTATAAATATGCAATCTTATTCAGGTCAGAAATCAAGTTTGGGAATGCTGTTGTTTATTTTCAGCATTAAAAAGATCTAAGAATAATAAACAACAAGAATCAAGAATTTCTTATTAAATCCACATTTCCGTTTGTTAACAAACTTCTCAATTCTATTAATAACTGTAATAACTGCATTTCAAAAAAAACAATTAAACATTTTTAACATTGATAAATTAAATATACTATAGATTTTTAAAGTAAAATAGTCTCATGAACAAGATAAAGGGTTTTGTTTAGATTTAAATCAATATCATGAATATCAATTAAGAAACAATTAAGTGTCAGAACTCACCTTGTTATTCTAATGTGGAGTATTCAAGCTCAAAGAAAACTGTGGTCACAAAAATATAGCCGTGCTTTCGTGTCTGGCGATAAAGTTGTCCAAATATTGCCTTGTAATATTATATCTTATAACTGTAGTCATTTTAATAAAATCTTTGAATGCTCATACAGTGTTTTTGCCAGAGTAAAATGAAAAACATAATTATGTGAATTATAAATGGGCATCATTAAATGACTGAAGTCTGCAATGAAATGATAAATAATGCTTAGCTATAAGAAAACAAGAAAAAAAGGGTGACTACAATATGTTATTGGACAATGGAAGTATCAAGTATATAAACCTTTCTTTTAAAATAGAAGGCAGTACTTGGGTATGGTTGATAGGTAGCAGGACTTGATACATTTAGACAAACATGACCAAAATTTCAATGTTTTCTTTATAAACAGGCTAATGTTAAAATAAAATTAAGACAGAAATATCTTGTTTACAGTGATAATAAACATGTGTATGAGGGTGCATGTTAATGTGGTGAAAGTTACAATATGGCAGTGCTATCAGAGCATAACTATACGAGGTATGATGTAACAAAAATGACATGATGAAATTGAGGCTTTTAATAGGCAATTTAACACTTCTGTAAGCTGTTTTATACAGTGGTATTTTTCTATACATGCAATGAGAGCGAGTTTAAAATGCTGAAATCATTTACATTCAAAGTTTCTTCTTTCAAAATGAATCTGACTGGATGGAAGGAGCACAACATTGATATGGTGCAAAACATTTAGGGAAAGGGACGGGATTAGCCGTCATTTTTGCCGATACTGTGCAGCAACATTTCTATCATAATAGCACAGGGGCACTTATGAGGTACCCAGGGACTGAACCCGGCCAGTACATCATACTGACACCGATGAGTCAGGCGTAATGCTGTCCCCTTAGCCCCGAGCGTTAGGAGGGAAGCCTCTACTACCAACTTTAAAGTCTTTGGTTTGACCCGGCAGGGGTATGAACCCACGACCTCCCGATCCGCAAGCCAGTGCTCTACCACCTGAGCTATTGCGGCTGGTCATTTAGGAAAAGATGGATGTTTGGCTGAAAATGTCTGTGATAAACAGTCCTTGTACTGTTTCATGCAACATTTTATTAAACATATGAGGAACTAAACTGTGACTGAAACAAGTTTTCTCAAAAATCATTTTAGGACCTAAAGCATGCTCTATTACGTCTTTTCAAGCAGGAAAAGATATTTTAGTCAATAAAATAATAAATAAAAAATAAGAATAAGATGCTTAAATCAAATAAATTATATTTTTTTCTAAATAAAAAGAAGTTCAGGATGATCAAAAAGTATGAACACATAAAAAATAATAAAAATGTTTAAATAAGGAAAAGTAACAAAGAAATACTGGTAAAACAAAAAGAATGATTTTAGTAAAGTAAGATTAAGAGTGGCATTTAATTTGGATGTATGAAGTTAACTTTTGAAAAACTGGCTAGATTAGGTTAACTTTGGATTTAATGTTGGTCTAGTTACCTATTGTTGAATTTGCAACAAAAAGTGTTAAAATTTCATATAGTTTATTGACAACAATAATAGGCTTATGGTTGTTACATTTTTCTACTTTTGATTGTAAGGCTGATATAAATAAATGGCAAATTTAACTCAAAAAAGAGTGCCAGGATTTATGCATGTATTTTCTTTATTATTAATGTTATAATACCATGAACTTTAACTTGACAAATCTATACATATGCAGCCATGCAACTCCTCTACTTAATCAATTTGCACTTACGAAGCAATGCAATATAGGTGAACTTTTCATCCTTTGATAGCTTTATCTATTGCAAAAGACATAGGCCGATACAGAGTACATGTTGGATTGTCAGTACATATAGCCCATCAACAACAGTTTAGTGATTATGCATATATGGCATTGCTATATGACCATATTAAGCCAAGCATACAGTTTGTTAACATGTTCATGATATGTTTCCCACACAGACAGAAGACTATTAGAATACCTTACATCTAGGACACATAGTGAGAAAGGTACCATACACACCCCCACCCCGAACACAGTCTTAAAAGCAATGCAGAACCGCTTTTGTCTTCCTAAGCATGAATGGACCAGGCCTATACAAATAGTGTAGATCCTGTTCAATTCAGTAAGCTCCAATTGGTTGATGTCTAATATTTGCTGCAGAGTCTTATTGAAGCTATATGTTTAACTATCTGTGAATATTTTTGTTGACTTAAAGCATGTCTTGGTTTTTTCAGTACAAGCTAGTTTGGCGTTGACAGGGGATACTTTAAATAATTCCAAATGTATGACCATCATCAATATTAAGCCAAAATAGCACTGTTAATGATGGTGGGCAAATATATATAAGAAGCTGATTATTAACAGTTATTCATAGACCATAACCTAGACTGATACATAAATAAAGCATTGTATTGTTTTATTGAATGTGTCACTAAAACCAAACCCTCTGCATAACTATGATACTGTTGGTTTTCCATATTTGGTCATGTATCATTTATAAGTATGGTTGTCACGAATCCTAATACATGCATGTTATTTCTCTTGCAGTTACAAACAAAGAAAGCAGGGTTAATGCTTTACAAGCCAAAGATGAAGATATAGGTATTTAGTAAAATAAAACATTTTTACACATGTTTGTAAACTTGATACAATTGTATTATATGTATCTTTCTATCATTAATTATTACAGCTGCAATTCCTTTCTATGTATTAAAGATGAAATACTTGATATTTCAGGTGCTAACTTACAGTACAAACCATGAAATGCAACATGATAATGATAAGTCAGGTGTAATGAAACACATAAACAATGTATTACTTTCTAAAAATATGGATGAACCTCATGGTTAAGAACATGTGGTGGAAATGACAGGAAAAGGACCAATTCATAAATGCTTAGAAAAGGTTCAGTTTATAAATATTTTCTTGTTTGATCTTGTTGAAAAAATCCCTGTGTTATTCTAGTCAGGACAACACAAAAACCAGGCATCATTCTAAGCTAAGGCATCATTCTAAGCTATACTTTCACAGAGAGCTGTCAGAACAATGTTTGCAATGTTTGGTATTCAGTCAGTTGTTAACTATGCATGAAGTTGTTAGTGAATAACTTACAATTTGGTACGGGTTATTAACACATATAGTAGTATAAGAGTTTAACAACTTTTTTATGACAGTTAAATCACTTTGTAATTTATGTACAAGTTTTGAATATATGAACACAAATGATATGAGTAATGAATACATATTACAAAAATATATAAATGCATCATTAACTTGCAATTATGCATTAAAGAACACAGCATATGCACAAGACAAACAATTAGTAATTTATGTTAATCTATTCTTGCCAATAATTGGAGTGACATGGACTAGATGAAGGTTTGTCTACCATTTTGATGACTGGGACAATACAGTGAATTACCACCCCACTCCAAAAATAAACCATGAGAAATGGAAATGTTTACTACTGTTGATTAGGGTTTTGTTTCATAAATGACAGTGTACTGTAATCAATGAATAGAATAACATCTTTCCAAAATACATTTGTATTATCTGTATTTTTTCAATGTCTGTTAAACTTAAACTATCTCCAATCAATACCGCAAAAACATTAACTATTTCAATAGTCCCCATATTAACTATCTCCTTTCAATACCCCCAAAACATATACTATTTCAACAGTCCCTACATTAACTTTCTCCATTCAATACCTCCAAAACATTAACTAGTGCAATAGTCCCCACATTAGCTATCTCCCGCCAATACCCCCAAAACATTAACTGTCTCCATTCAATACCCCCAAAACATTAACTATTTCAATAGTCCCCACATTAACTGTCTCCCTTCAATACCCCCAAAACATTAACTATTTCAACAGTCCCCACATTAACTGTCTCAATTCAATACCTCCAAAACATTAACTATTTCAACAGTCCCCACATTAACTGTCTCCCTTCAATACCCCCAAAACATTAACTATTTCAATAGTCCCCATATTAACTATCTCCTTTCAATACCCCCAAAACATTAACTATTTCAACAGTCCCCACATTTACTGTCTCCATTTAATACCCCCATAACATAAACTACTTCAATAGTCCCCACATAAACTATCTCGCTTCAATACCTCCAAAACATTAACTATCTCCCCTCAATACCTCCAAAACATAAACTATTTCAATACCTCCAAAACATAAACTATTTCAATAGTCCCCACATTAACTGTCTCCCTTTAATACCCCCTTTAAATCTCCCTTCAATACCTCCAAAACATTAACTATCTCCCCTTAATACCTCCAAAACATAAACTATTTCAATAGTCCCCACATTAACTGTCTCCCTTTAATACCCCCAAAACATTACCTATTTTAATGGTCCCCACATCAACTTCAGTACCGATTAAACATTAAATGTAACGTTTCAATAACCCACTAAATTTTACAGCGATAAATGTCAACAACTTACAGAGATAAAGGCCAAGAACTTACAGAGGGTGTGTCATACAAATTACAGAGATAATTTCCTACAACTTAAAGAGATAAATGTCATACTTACAGAGAATCTCCACATTGACCTTGCCACTCATCTGTCCATGTGGGTTGACCTCAAAGGAGGCTGTACGGTTGACTGGCACCAGATTGATGCCATCTCCAGACACAGTCACATTACTGGAGTCTCCCACATCAACCTGGTAGGGGGAACCTAAAGCACACAGACAGGGGACATTCTATGAAAAGAAGTCAATGTTTGGATATGCTGAACACATCAAAATCAAAATATGCATAATGTCAATAATATCACTCACACTCTCATGGTCTCATCATTATGCAAGATTATATTACCTTTGTCATACAACATTTTTGATAATAAAGATTACTAAATTATTAGCTAATGATTAAAACTACATTCAATAGCAATGCAAACTCTATATATTGCACAAAAGTGAACTGACCTAATGGTTTTATTTACGCTTGCCCTTCACCTTACTTCATGGCGAGCATGCTTTTGTGATAATACTTGGGTCTAAGACATTATTGCAATTGATAATTTAAGACTTAACTGGACAGTTTTACATGAACTATGTACAAACACTGTACTGGCACTAACTACATAAACTTGTATATGACATGTCAATAATGCAATAAGAAATTTTTTGAGTTTGAGTTTGATTAGCCGGCTTTTTTGCCGATACTGTGCAGCAACATTTCTATCATTATAGCACAGGGGCACTTATGAGGTGCCCAGGGACTGAACCCGGCTGGTCCACTATACTGACACCTATGAGTTAGGCATTATGTTGTCCCCTTAGCCCTGAGCAATAGGAGGGAAGCCACAACTACCAACTTTAAAGTCTTTGATTTGACTTGGCCTGGGTTGGAACCCGTGACCTCCAGATCCGCAAGCCGACACTCTACCACTTGCGCTATTGCAGTCTGTCAACTTCCTCCCTGTGTCCACAACTTATTACATGACAATGCATATTAATAATCCTATATCACCTACAATAACTAATAAAATTCCTGTTTTAAAGTCAGTTCATGTTTTGCAAAAATTAAGATGTAATAGTGAAAAATATTAACTGGACTCACTGACCTCTAACCTCTGTCTCATTGAAGAAGACGTTGACATTGTAAGTGCCGGGTCCCTCTGGAGTAAAGTTGATCTTAAAGACCCCGTTTGTTTCTTCATACACTTGGCTTTGAACAGTGCGGCCATTGTTCTCCACAGTCACTCGGAGGTTACCGTGACCTGCACGGGTACTGTCAGCTGTGGGCAAATGTCCAGGGAAGTTAATTAATGAACCTAACAATTTACATGTATTGATAACTCAAAATTTATCTCTTCATGCAAAAACAACAGAATTTTTTGAGAGGCTTTGCAGCAAATAGTGCAATCTTTGATCTCAGCTTCCATTGAAGCTGACTGAATGGAATTCACACCATCTGCCTAAGGCTGGTCAATTTGTGTAAATGAAGAGTTAAGACAAATTTTTAAAACTTAAGAACATTCACATCTAATCATAGGTTGTTTCTGTAAATGTTTAATATATTTGACTGTTACTACTGAAAAACAAAAAACAATTTACCTTGCTAATATCTCCGATGTTTTGTGGCCTTTGTGAATATGTACCCAAGTATCTAAATTCGAACTTGTTATGTGCTGGCTGTTAGATTTCCTATTTATAGCCACCTTATAAAACATGTTAATTATGTATTGCTTATTTATCATATCATGATTTTTTTATGGTTTCCATGCCAATTATAATTTAATATTATTGATTTTTAGGATATTTAGCTGTAAACTGGGTTATATTTAACAATATGATAAATGTATCTGGGTCAGGAAAGTCTAGGATACCTGGACCATACCCTGACCATGGCTGAAACTCCTGGCAGACCAAAACCATGGCAATGACCCTTACAATAGATAAAGCCATGCTTCATTATACCTCAGAGGATGAAATGGACATGAAAGCCTGGCAGTCTTCAACATTCTAAACATTTTGGATATATGTACATATATATGTATATATATATATATATATATATATATATATATATATATATATATATATATATATATATATATATATATATATATATATATATATATACATATATCCAAAATGATAAGAATGTTGGATATATACACATATATATATATATATATATGTATATATATATATATATATATATATATATATATATATATATATATATATATATATATATATATATTTGTATTAAACTCCAAAATAACAATAAGGTGAAAATGTTACCATTAAATGTGAGTGCTGATCCGACGAGACCACTTTCCAAGTTATAGATGCGGACAGCGGAGGGATCATACACGTTGATGGTGTAAGGACTCTCTGAGATGTGTTCGCCATCATACTTCACAGACACCTCCCACTCACCTGTCAGGGAATTATCGGATATATTGTTTAAAATGGAGCATAAGTGGATACATCAGGATATTTTAGGGTGAAGTCACACATCTTTCTGAAAAATGCTTCATACCAATGCTTTTATAGTTAAAGTAGCCATTTGCCAAAACGTTTCAGAAGTATCTCTTATAAATATACTAAAATGAAAAAGAAACACAGGGTAACAAAACATAGAATGGTATTTTCTGTTTTCATATTAATTACAAACATCATTCAGGTGGTTAAATAATTAAAAATTTATATTCTAAATCCATTCACATTTCCTGTAATAGGTGATGAAAGCAAATTTTTGATAGATTTTTATTTCAAATGGATGATGCAGAAGCACATTCCCTTAATCACCACTAATTTTTTATTCTTTGTTTCTTTTCATTACACTATAAACATCATGACAAAAGTGCATTGTTGATGATTATAAATTTTGACAGCTTCAAAGTAATGCCTGCTTTTTAGACAAATATTTAATTTTTTAGTTAAAAATATTTTGTGGTCTCTGTTAAGTTTTATGGTCTAATTGTTCAATATATCCCCAAAACAGAATGTATAATGTATAGCCATACACATGAAACGACTAACAACTAATAAAATAGTTAAGACTAATCATCCTTAAACTATCAAAGCTTATCCCATGTCTTGCTGAAAACACCATTCACCTATCATAGAACATACACCACCCTTATCATGCCTCATATTGTTTCTAGGCTCACTAATTTATATTTTTTGATTACATATTATATGTATTATATAAGGTTTATATACCTAATACTTGAGACAAAGCACCAAATAGTGGAGATCCTGATCAGATTTCGGCCAGCCTTAGATATAAATAATTAGGCAGATAAAAAGCTCATGGTGTTTCTAGCAAGTAATGGGTTAAAAGGTGTTTTGGCTCAAATCAAAAAATGTCAAAAATATCAGACAAACAGGGACAGACAAAGGAAAACACATAAGTATCGATCCATGATCAGAAGAACTAAAAACTGAAAAAATAAGAAATTAGAAGACGATTAACAAAAACATAAAGTTAAAACATATCCAGTAAATTATATGTTACTGATCAAATTTAAAAGAATACTACAAAAATTATATAAAAATAAAAATATTTTTTCAATACACAACACTTTAGAAATTTCATGTAAAAATGAAGTTACTCTAGTCATATTTCTGATTTTTTATCTATTTTATTATCAGAATATAATATCACAATATGCACTTGAAAATGCCCTATGATTATGCTATATCTAAAGTACAAATACCATTCAGTTACTTAAAATTGTTTTTTACAATTTTTGTCAAATTACAAATTATCCAATGACAAAAATAAATTTACATTTTTTTTTAAATATTGGTTAAATATTTTTCATTCATAATATAAACTGCTTTTTAAGAAAAAAAAGAAAGAAAAAGAAAGAAAACTTGCTATATAAGTAAAATACTTCTCTAAAATTACAGAGAAAACAAGTAATATAAATATCATTAGGTTTCTGCTTACCGTACCATCTCAAACTTCACAAACAACACTTCAACCCAACACACATTTTCCAAATACAAAATTTATACTTTTGTTAAGTGCACTTAATTAGACAAAGGTCAATGTCTACTGTACAAGTCAGTGGAAACAAATTAAATGCTGTTTTTATTGTTAGTTTAGCCATAACACAACACTGGGTAAAGGCTGCTGTTGTTGTAAGTTTAGCCACAACACAACACTTGTTAGATGATGACTTTAGGCAAGCATGAAACACACAATTAAAGATGGTTAACTTTTAACTAGCGAATCCTGTTTGTTTTTTAGGTTTATCATCCCAACAACAGTATTTCAGCTATTTGGTGATGATGTCCACCACTTGAAGCCGATATGTGCTGCCTTCATTGTGTATAGCATGCCGTGAACACCTGGCATGTTACTATGCCCAGTCACACTATCCTGACAAAGGGCCAATCTAGTGTGAAACTACCTCATACGTTTTTGCTTGAGCATTAGTAAAGGAGTTATACCACTATCATTTTTAAAGACTTTGTTATGCCGCAGTCCCCAAATCGTGTATTTATAAGACTTAAAACATAAATTGAGGATCCAGGGTTTACACTATTTATTGCTTAGTCTTGTTTAAGAATTTAGCATGGGGTTTTAATTAAATGCTGCATGATAAGGATTAAACACAGGTGAAACCAACTGCAGGAGTGATCACAATATTGTGCAAGGTGTTCCTACCCAGTCCAACATTTTTTAAGAAACTCATAGCTAGATGTAATTCTTACCAATACTAACACCTTAGTTTCTGCTATCACCAAAAACACAAAGGTATTGCTTCTTACTGACAGAGACTGAGCAGCAAACAGTGTGGATTCTGATCAGATAGAACACAGCAAGGTTCTGTCTGATATGGATCTACAATATCTGCCTAACCCTGATTAGTTCATGGATAGCCAGCTAAGAGGTTACATGCCAACATATTTGTATCAATTCTGTATAAGTACTACAAGCACAAGGTTATTGCATGGATCCCCTACAGGGACAACCCAAGCTATCAAAGATGTTCAGAAATATAATGTGAAACAGTTCTACTACATTAAGCAATCTTTCTAATTTATTTGTCACTTTTGAAAACAACTTATTTCAAATCAGTTTTAATCATTAACTTTACAATATAGTGTAAAATGAAATGTAAAAAACATTGAGACATCATTAAAAGAAAGAATAAGATCAATAAAAGAGCTGTAGCTATGACATGTCTTTCTTTTCAAAAATACTAAAAAAGAAATCATTGTTCAAATTGTTAGTTTAAAAGTTTCAATTTATAAGTGTACCACCATCTTACTTATATTTTTTCTTGTCAGCACCATACAGACACAATTATGGTCATATTGGTGACATTCAGCTATTATTGCTGGACCAAGACCCCAGACAACAGACTGGATAGAACCACTAGTGCTCCACAGGCCAGCTGGAAGACCCCAGACAACAGACTGGATAGAACCACCAGTGCACCACAGGTCAGCTGGAAGACCCCAGACAACAGACTGGATAGAACCACTAGTGTTCCACAGGCCAGTTGGAAGACCCCAGACAACAGACTGGATAGAACCACTAGTGCTCCACAGGTCAGCTGGAAGACCCCAGACAACAGACTGGATAGAACCACTAGTGCTCCACAGGTCAGCTGGAAGACCCCAGACAACAGACTGGATATAACCACTAGTGCTCCACAGGCCAGTTGGAAGACCCCAGACAACAGACTGGATAGAACCACTAGTGCTCCACAGGTTAGCTGGAAGACCCCAGACAACAGACTGGATAGAACCACTAGTGCTCCACAGGTCAGCTGGAAGACCTCTCCACACTGAAGTTCTCACTCCGCGACTCGAACATATGCAGAAATGGACTGAGAAGTTTACAGTCTGGGACTGCTGGTCCACAGACACCCCTTCCATCAAAATTACCATTTTTGAGATTTTGTTTTATTAAATCAGAATCATCATGAATTAGAACAAACATTACGTTGTGAATAAATAGCAAACAAACAAATACTAGTGTTGTCGATAATGAACTGTCTTTCATATTGTACAGCGCTAGAAAGTTATGTCTACTTCATGCAACCTACATAAAACTGGTTACAACTTAATGGTGCTTAATGAAAAACAAAAGTTTGAGTTCTAAACTATACAATCACACAAAGCAAAAGAAAATGTGAGCAAAGTAAACAGAAAAAATAGTCTTTTACTGACCAAACTACTATACTATATGATATGTATCTGACTATTGTGGTTACTAAACAGGAGTTAAAAAAGACATCAAATAACATACAAACCAGAGTGGCAAAACTTTGATCGGAGTTTCAAAATGTTGCATCATAAAGTTTATAAACTTATACACATGTACATAACAGAATCATATGATAAGAGCTTTTTTTCTATCAGGATGTACTCAGTATATTAATCACAACAAAAGTTAAGAAGAACAAAAACTATTACTGAAGATGACGTCCTGCAGATATTGCTTTACTACTGTTGCTGTAACCACTTTAGCAAAGGCCCATAACTCATGTACAATACGGACCCCATAAACTTCACAGCAGGGGTATAATTATCATTGAAAATAATAAATAACCCCAAATACTGCTGTGCCACAGATTCTGTATTAAATTATTATAACAAAGGGCCCTAACTCCTTTAAAACCAAGTCTGTCATGATATGACAACAGTATAAGTAGTACAGCTTGGTATCAAGTCCTAGAAAGTGTCATCAAAGTCTGGCCAAAGGTAGTTGAGAAATAGATAAATTGTATATGGAGACAGGATGGACCTACCAATAGACAGACTGATGGATGATAACCCATTATAGCTCCCATAAAATGAGGATCTGGGGTACAATGTATAATAATAAATTCTTTCCAATAATATTCTGATCACTTCAACAATAATAACACGTAAACCAGTTAAATTTTGTATCACGTAAACCAGTTAAATTTTGTATCATGTATACAAATAGATTGTACTGTAAAAAGAGGATTGAACATAGCATGTACATTGTCAATCACATTATTAAGCCAGTTTAAAACTTGTGCTCAGTAAGAAAAAAACACCAATAAAAAGATTAAATATCAATTACATAATTAACATCAATTAACTAGTTAAATATCAATAAGACAATTATAAAGTGACAAAATGTCTCTTTGTCCATGAAAAGAGTATTTATTCTGATAAAATAGTAGAAATTACGAAAGTTGGTCTAAAATCAACTATACTAATTGTTCAATGAATGAAAAATATGATAGTTTTACACCATATCGTATTATAGTTACTTACAAACAATGTGAACAAGAGCTGTCCAAGGACAGTAAGGTCGACTATTCAAATACATCATAGTATGATATTAGCATGAGAGTATTTGTATGCAAAAACTTAACCTTCATGTATAGACATTGAAATTGTCTAATGTTACAAAAAACAACAATCAGGAAATATCAAACTTGTCTTTATCAGTGGGTATATTCATTAGAGAGACTTACATAAAGTCTAATTCTATGTATGCCATTGTTATTGTGATACAGACTTGACATTATCTGCACCTGCAAAACTAAACACGGAGATGCACCAAAAATTGTTGAACCATATTTCTAAACAAATACAATCTTTAACTATACTTGATTATCCAATTTGATATTATCAATAGAAAGACATGTGTAACTTTTCATTCTCATCTAGTAATTGAGATACAAGTTTGTCAGTTCATGTACAAGAAAGGTGAAGCTGCAAATGCAGATGCTTGGGTACAGAAATGTTTTGTCTTTATTTTTGAAGTAGATAGCAGCACACAATTATGATCATTATAGCCAGCTAGAGGAAAAAAGCCCTATACCATTGTCTGAGCAGAACCAAAGGAGCACAGCAGGTCAGCTGAAAGACCTTCCCACATTAAGTCCTCACATAAATGGGATTGAATCTTTGTGGTGAGTGGCTCAGAAATAAATGCCTCTGTTCTTTGAATAGGCCATCTAAAAATATGGCATGAAAAAGCAATGAGACCTCTCAGACAAGTCACATCAAAGAAACATCCCACACTCCAAAACACACCAATACAACAGTGTGCAAGTACTTTCTGGCATAGTTATATAGATAATTAGCATCAACAGATGAGTGAATTTATGAATGTTTGTAGTGACATTTTATGACACCATAGTATGTCAATAAAATTCAACAACAGGAAGTTTATAAACATAAAGATTCTACCATACAAATACACTGATGCGAAAAGGACAAAGGCCCTAGTCAAACAAATCCTCTGTGCCATACCAAACACACTGATAATTTGTTACCTAAATGGACCTATAAGTTAAAGTATTAGTTACTTTTAAGACAGCTTTTTACACAAAAATGAGAGAAAAAGTAACATGAAATATCAATGACAAGGAGTTAAAAGAGAACAGCACCAGGTCAACTTATAAACAAGGTGGATATAATGACTATGATACTGAGGACCCTGCCTTCAGCTGATAAACTGTCTAAGTTATGTGAAAGTGAGGACCCTGCATTCAGCTGATAACCTGTCTAAGTTGTGTGAAAGTGAGGACCTTGCCTTCAGCTGATAAACTGTCTAAGTTGTGTGAAAGTGAGGACCCTGCCTTCAGCTGATAAACTGTCTAAGTTGTGTGAAAGTGAGGACCCTGCCTTCAGCTGATAATCTGTCTAGTGTCTAAGTTGTGTGAAAGTGAGGACCCTGCCTTCAGCTGATTAACTATCTAAGTTGTGTGAAAGTGAGGACCCTGCCTTCAGCTGATAAACTGTCTAAGTTGTGTGAAAGTGAGGACCCTGCCTTCAGCTGATTAACTGTCTAAGTTGTGTGAAAGTGAGGATGCTGCCTTCAGCTGATAAACTGTCTAAGTTGTATGAAAGTGAGGACCCTGCCTTCAGCTGATAAACTGTCTAAGTTGTGTGAAAGTGAGGACCCTGCCTTCAGCTGATAAACTGTCTAAGTTGTGTGAAAGTGAGGATGCTGCCTTCAGCTGGTAAACTGTCTAAGTTGTGTGAAAGTGAGGAACCTGCCTTCAGCTGATTAACTATCTAAGTTGTGTGAAAGTGCGGACCCTGCCTTCAGTTGATAAACTGTCCAAGTTGTGTGAAAGTGAGGAACCTGCCTTCAGCTGATTAACTATCTAAGGTGTGTGAATGTGAGGATGCTGCCTTCAGCTGATAAACTGTCTAAGTTGTGTGAAAGTGAGGACCCTGCCTTCAGCTGATAAACTGTCTAAGTTTTGTGAAAGTGAGGACCCTGCCTTCAGCTGATAAACTGTCTAAGTTGTATGAAAGTGCGGACCCTGCCTTCAGCTGATAAACTATCTAGGTAAGTTGTGTGAAAGTGAGGACCCTGCCTTCAGCTGATTAACTATCTAAGTTGTGTGAAAGTGAGGACCCTGCCTTCAGCTGATTAACTGTCTAAGTTGTGTGAAAGTGAGGACCCTGCATACAGCTGATAAACTGTCTTAATTGTGTGAAAGTGAGGAGCCTGCCTTCAGCTGATAAACTGTCTAAGTTGTGTGAAAGTGAGGACCCTGCCTTCAGCTGATAAACTGTCTAAGTTGTGTGAAAGTGAGGACCCTGCCTTCAGCTGATAAACTGTCTAAGTT
The DNA here is from genome assembly GCA_007844125.1 of Sinonovacula constricta. NCBI lineage: Eukaryota > Metazoa > Mollusca > Bivalvia > Cardiida > Solecurtidae > Sinonovacula > Sinonovacula constricta. The sequence continues at coordinate 46,219,266 of CM017563.1, read as the reverse complement.
GTATGAAAGTGTGGACCCTGCCTTCAGCTGATAATCTATCTAGGTAAGTTGTGTGAAAGTGAGGACCCTGCCTTCAGCTGATTAACTGTCTAAGTTGTGTGAAAGTGAGGACCCTGCCTTCAGTTGATAAACTGTCTAAGTTGTGTGAAAGTGAGGACCCTGCCTTCAGCTGATAAACTGTCTAAGTTGTGTGAAAGTGAGGACCCTGCCTTCAGTTACTAAACTGTCTAAGTTGTGTGAAAGTGAGGAACCTGCCTTCAGCTGATTAACTATCTAAGGTGTGTGAAAGTGAGGATGCTGCCTTCAGCTGGTAAACTGTCTAAGTTGTGTGAAAGTGAGGACCCTGCCTTCAGCTGATAAACTGTCTAAGTTGTGTGAAAGTGAGGACCCTGCCTTCAGCTGATAAACTGTCTAAGTAGTATGAAAGTGCGGACCCTGCCTTCAGCTGATAAACTATCTAGGTAAGTTGTGTGAAAGTGAGGACCCTGCCTTCAGCTGATTAACTATCTAAGTTGTGTGAAAGTGAGGACCCTGCCTTCAGCTGATTAACTGTCTAAGTTGTGTGAAAGTGAGGACCCTGCCTTCAGCTGATAAACTGTCTAAGTTGTGTGAAAGTGAGGACCCTGCCTTCAGCTGATTAACTGTCTAAGTTGTGTGAAAGTGAGGACCCTGCCTACAGCTGATAAACTGTCTTAGTTGTGTGAAAGTGAGGAGCCTGCCTTCAGCTGATAAACTGTCTAAGTTGTGTGAAAGTGAGGACCCTGCCTTCAGCTGATTAACTATCTAAGTTGTGTGAAAGTGAGGATGCTGCCTTCAACTGATTAACTAAGTTGAGTGAAAGTGAGGACCCTGCCTTCAGCTGATAAACTGTCTAAGTTGTATGAAACTGAGGACCCTGCCTTCATTTGGAGGAATCTAAGATTTAAACAAGTGACCCAGTTTTATGTGTGATCAGAAAACTTACAATGAGCTTAAAGTTTAGAAGAAAGAAAAAACAACAACAATGAACACACCAATAATAATAGACAAAAAGAAAAGAAAATAGCCCTTGAAACAAATTAAAACATAAAGAAGTGACAGATACAAAAAGTAATCAAAAAGGCATGTTTTTGCTAAGGTTAACAAACCCTTGATCAAACACAACCACACTATTACTACGTTTAGTTTCCGTCTAGAAGGGTTAAACCAAACAAACTTGTCTACATACACCAACATGTGAGAACTGGAGACTTTGTCCCAACACCAAAAACCTACAATAACAAGGGGAGATTTTGTTAAGGGGTGTATCAAGATTTCTGAAATGTTGGGACAGGCTCTACAATGCTCAGATCTTGGCTCTAGCTGCTGACACTCACCAACTTCTGTCGGATCGAAGGTGGACACATATTTCCCACCATGGCGTGGTATTGGTGTCAGACGCATTAGGCGCCCAGTTGGGGATCGTGCCTCCATGTGCACCTCCCCCTCCCCCGCTGCGGCACAGTTCACCTGCAAAAGGTCAAGGTCATTTAATTAGTAACCACAACCAAAGATGCGATTTATGAGCTTCTTAGAGGCACCAACAGTAACTATAAAGGTCATGGAAGTGTGAATATTTTGCCAAACCAACTGATTAACATAAGGGCCATAACTCTGCATATAAAGGTGGATCGTAATTAAAATTAAACTTTATTTATATTTTGATATCAAAATATTAATTAAACCTGCTGATTCCATCAAAAATTAGGTAAGTATACAGGTAAGTCAGAAAGTTTCGTAGCATTCATCACATGGCTGGGGTAAAAACCACGGATATCATTTAGACTGTGAGTCATAAAAGTATCCAAAACAACTTATAACTGTGGAATGGGAATTTAAAATTGTATATAAATTATGTCTTCTACACTTACCGCCAATTCGGTGGGAGTGCCAAGAGAGCAACTGTCAACAGCATTAAATGTGACTTTGGAGCGATCAGCCAGAACTTTGAAGGATGCAGGACATCCATTGATCATTTCATTCTCACAGTATACATTCAGCTGAAATTATAACAAAGTAAGATGTTATTGTTCATATAAAATGTTATTGTTCATATATACATGTATATGCAACATGCAGTTTGTCTGTTATGGACATCAAAAACAAATGGGACCGGGCGCAATATTACTACATGTATTTATCAAAGTTTCATCAATGGCTAATTCAACAAATATAGAAACATAATATCATAATACATAAACTGTTTAGTTAATCTAAATGTTGCAAGAAAATTTCAAACAATCAAATAAAAAGGTCAAATTAAAGAACTTAAAGAATTAAAAAGTCAAATATCAAAGCATTAATTTAAACAGTCAAATAAATAGGTCAAATCAAAAGATAAAATTTACAGTCAAAGGGCCAAATCAAAGGTTAATTTTACGTCATATTAAAAGGTCAAATTAGATGGTAAAATAAAATGTCAAATAGAAGGTCAATTCAAAAGGTCAAAGTTTAAGGTCCAATGTGTAACCTACCCTGTGTAGCCCAGTCTCAGTGGGTGTAAAGTATCCTGTTCCACTGCGTTCCTCCCAGTTAAAGTGAACAGTGTGCTTGGACTCAGGTCCAGTCACCTCTGCTCGGATGTCACCAGCTGACACATCATCATCCTCCAGGTTAATAGTGAAGTATGCCTGTAACAACAGAATGGAGTTTGACTTTAGAAATATACCAGGTCAATAGAGAAGTGTGCCTGTAACAACAGAATGGAAGTTTGGCTTTAGAAATATACCAGGTCAATAGAGAAGTGTGCCTGTAACAACAGAATGAAGGTTTGGCTTTAGAAATATACCAGGTCAATAGAGAAGTGTGCCTGTAATAACAGAATGGAAGTTTGGCTTTAGAAATATACCAGGTCAATAGAGAAGTGTGCCTGTAACAACAGAATGAAAGTTTGACTTAAGAAATATACCAGGTCAATAGAGAAGTGTGCCTGTAACAACAGAATTGAGGTTTGGCTTTAGAAATATACCAGGTCAATAGAGAAGTGTGCCTGTAACAACAGAATGAAGGTTTGGCTTTAGAAATATACCAGGTCAATAGAGAAGTGTGCCTGTAACAACAGAATGAAAGTTTGACTTAAGAAATATACCAGATCAATAGAGAAGTGTGCCTGTAACAACAGAATGAAGGTTTGGCTTTAGAAATATACCAGGTCAATAGAGAAGTGTGCCTGTAACAACAGAATGGAGTTTGGCTTTAGAAATATACCAGGTCATTAGAGAAGTGTGCCTGTAACAACAGAATGAAAGTTTGGCTTTAGAAATATACCAGGTCAATAGAGAAGTGTGCCTGTAACAACAGAATGAAAGTTTGACTTAAGAAATATACCAGGTCAATAGAGAAGTGTGCCTATAACAACAGAATGAAAGTTTGACTTTAGACATATACCAGGTCAATAGAGAAGTGTGCCGGTAACAACAGAATGAAAGTTTGGCTTTAGAAATAAACAAGGTCAACAGAGAAGTTTGCCTGTAACAACAGAATGAAGGTTTAGCTTTAGAATTATACCAGGTCAATAGAGAAGTTTGCCTGTAACAACAGAATGGAAGTTTGGCTTTAGAAATATACCAGGTCAATAGAGAAGTGTGCCTGTAACAACATAATGAAGGTTTGGCTTTAGAAATATACCAGGTCAATAGAGAAGTGTGCCTGTAACAACAGAATGAAAGTTTGACTTAAGAAATATACCAGGTCAATAGAGAAGTGTGCCTGTAACAACAGAATGAAGGTTTGGCTTTAGAAATATACCAGGTCATTAGGGAACTATGCCTGTAACAACAGAATGAAAGTTCTATTTTAGAAATATACTATGCAGTCACATTTTGTACCAAATACAACAGGTAAAGATCAGAAGCCTTACATATTGTTAATGTTACGATGATCCATTCCTTCTCAAACTATACAACTCCACACCATTTTAAATGTAGTGAAAAAAAGAAAAATAGGGGTCAAGATATAAATGACATTTTTTTGTGTGTATTTAATCATGTACAGTTACCAAGTTTAGAGAACACAAGTCTTTTCCAAGGTTCATGTAGAATGTGATGAAAATGATGTGTAATAAATAAATAAATCATGGTGTGTTTAAATATTTACACCATGATGTATCATTTCAGGTTTTTTCAAGTTTTACAAGGAAATATTTGTTTCACAGGAAAATATTTTAAATGAATTTATGTCAAAAGTGAACAAATATTTTATGTCCTTATGCAGAGTACAAACAATAAACAAGGAAAATTAAACATTTTGTACAGGTAGGATTGACATATTTAAGCTGTCATAAATCTCAAATGTTTTTCTTTTAAGCTAGATAATTATGCTAAAATAACAGTTATAGATGGAAGAAAAAGTATTGCAAACTCATTAACCTGGATATTATATATTGAAGTACATTGTAAGAATGTTGTATGCTACAAAATGAAAATAAAAAAGAAAGATAATTAATCAAATGAAAATTTAATGTTCTATGTAGAAAAATTAATTTTGTCTACAATTTTCTGACAATACAAGAATTTTAATTAGGATGTACTCAAATAATAGAAAGGTGCATTGTACATTCTAATGATTTCATCAAAGTCATTAATTGAGCATAACAATATAGATGTAATAACTATTAATATTCCATAAAAGCAAAATAATAGCCGTATACAGTCATGATGTACATGATTTTTGCATACAGTAAAAATAAAAAATATATGTAAACATATAACACACAATAATATTGCTGACTGTAACAAAGATCAAAATGTACATACCGTTTGAAAGTAAAATGAATTTTGTGGTGGAAATGAAAACTTAACAATCTTCTTGCTGACATTATAACTGATTGACTTCCTCTGCAATACACTTCCACCATATCTGAAAGTCAGCTGTCTCAGTGATGCCAACTGTTCATCCCCCATTTTGATTTTTGCAATGACTACCTCCTACCACACCTTGAGTCAGAGTAACTTCCTACTTAACCAGATAACTAACCCAGATGTGCTCTACCATCTGATATCCACCCCAATATTGTATTGTATTTTTTTTTGCTTTACAACACAAGAGCTAACCCTTGTTATTCTACATTTTGCTAATTACCAATTAATGGATTTTGGTCATCTTTCTATATCTACCTAAAGATGAGCTCAGACATATTAATGGAGACTTAGTAGCAACTGCTGAGGATTCTTATAAGACAGCTCCCAGATGGAGCTAGCAGTTCAGGATCTACATTATTTGCCTAAATCTGGTCAACATGTACATAGCAGGCTAAGTAAACTGCAAAACTGATGTATGTCAGCCTGTGTTTTTCTCAAGTTATGACACTTCTGCTGTCACCATGTTTTGCATCCTGGTATATAGATGGAGTTACAATCTACAGTTACACTAGGATAAAGGAATGTCAGGTAACATTGGTGGGGATAGAAATTGGATGCTTGACTTGTGAGCAGTAATGGAAAAGATCAACAACCATTCTATCAGAAGTGACCACAACATAAGATGAGTCTAAACTGAAGTAACTGATGGTGTTGCACATAACCAAAGATCCAAAATTTTAAAACTAAGTCCCTGATCTGTGCGATTTTCAATTTTACCATAATCAACCTTTATCAACCAATACCGCAAACTATCTGATTCTTAGTCAATTGCAAACAGCTTCACACAAAAAAAAAAAAAAAAAACTGATCGAAGCCAAGCAGCAAATAGTGTAGGTCCTGACTGAAAGCTGGATGATCTGGATCTTCACTGTTTGTGAAAACCTTGCCAACTCATGCTTAGAAGGGAAGACCCAATCCTTTACTTGCTGGAGACACTATTCACCTCATAAAGCCATCCTAATACGGTGTTTCCAACAAGAAAAGTGTTAAACTGAAGATAATAACATCTTGTTATGTGAGGCTGCCGCTCAGGTGAATTGGACATTATAAGTACTAACAACTAAAGATCATCCTCTATACAAATTCTATGTTTTAATTAAAATCAATGTGGAAAACATAAGAGGAGTCCTCAATTTACATTTTTGCTGATTCATAAAATGCATGTTCTGGGTATTAGCTTTTTGGGGGGGTGAGGGGTGGGGGGTGGGGGCAGTTTTATGTAACCTGTGCACTTAAAGTGGCAGTGCTTCTTTTTGGCACTTTATGTGCGTACACATTTTTCTTAAGAAAATCATTTAAATTTCTAGAAATAGACCTACAAATTATTGGCGTAAATCACTTCAATTTAAATGTATATGTCTAAAACACTTGAAATTACACCTACAGTCATATTGAATTTATTGTCTTCTCAGGGCAGAATTCTGCTGGATAACCCTTTGTAAAGAATGTCCTCACATTTATTGGAACTTGGTTATGCCCTTGACATGCACTCATTATTCATGATTTACCTTAAAACCATAGATATGTTTGATTATTGGTTGTAGGAAACAATACCAACAAGTGACAGAAACGTGACATAACAAGACTTACCTCCTGACCCACAGAGCAGTTGCTGGGCAGGCCCGTGAAGATGACCTTCTCTGAGGAGGATCGAACTGGTTTAAAGGACTGGAAGTACACAACGTATGCCATGATGCCGATATGGTCTATCTCTGGGTCACACATCTGCTTTGCTGTCAAGATGGGATCAATACCAAGGCTCTGGGCAGCCGTCAGACCTGTAACAGGGAGGATGAAGTTGGGATGTTTGGCTTCCTTTAATAGATTTTTTTCTGTATTTTTTCTTTATAACATTATATGCTTAGATAAACATGTCTATTTTAAAACTCTAACAATATCAATACTGTAGATCCTAATCTGACACTTCCAGTAGGAGAGGGCTTATCTGGATCTGTACTGTTGGCCTGATAAATTCGTGCTTAGCTGGCAGAGTTATTTGTTTCTTTTCTCATTTTGTTAGTTCTTCTAGTAATTCAGCGACTTGTTTAATCACCTTAGCATTCCTATCAAAAGAATTCATGAGACAAAGACAAATGCTGATCACCCTTTAAAGTCCTTCAAACTGATATTTCAAATGATTAATTTATACGTTTGTCTACCCACCATTCTGCATGTTCTCCACAGGGTCGGCAGACATGGACGGAAAGCCAGCCACATTGCCTCCCACAGCATTCACAAGCTTACACAGGAGGCGGCCATCGCTCCAATCAGTCTTGGAAAGACAGACAATAACTCATCAAGCTGTATGCTTATTGATTAGTCATATTGACTGCATAAAATAAAATGGACAACACATGAATATCTTCATACATAACTAAAAATAGACAAAAGTCTTTGAACTAAGTGTTAACTGTCACATTATATTTATTTAGCACAATTCTATAAAGTTGCTTTAAAGTTGCTATTCACTGTTTTAGTAATTTTTCACTAATGCTACAGGCCTTAACATAACAAAGTAAGCTAATAAAAATACTTTCAAATGAGTAAATTTAATATGAAAGATTTTTTACAGAAATAAATTTTGTTAAATGATGATATATTTACCGTAAAGTTGTTGACAGATGCCTGTTGCCGCAGCAACCTCCGCGCCAGATTCAAGGTCGCGTGGTACCCGGGGGAGTCAAGCTTCATGAAGTAGGACAGATAGGTCATGCCTGATAACTCGTCGAGGTCAGAGCTTGATAGATCCTCAGGTCGAACGACAAGAGGTATATCAAAGTGCTGCTTGGCGAGCATCATAGCACTGCGACAGTTGTTCAGACTAAAATATAGGGGAAATATGTGTGATTTTGACTCTATTAGCATCATAGCATTGCAACAGTTGTCCAGAGTTCGGATACAGGGGAAATATTTGTGGTTGTAATTTGGCAAGCATTACAGCATTGAAAAAGTTGTTCAGACTGGAATACAGAGAAAAAATGTGTGATTTCAATTTTGTTAGCATCTGAGAGCATGGTGCCAGATGTTCAGACTGGAATACAGGGACACATTACATGATTTTAATTTCATTACCATCATAGCATTGCACCAGTTGTTCAGACTGGTATTTAAGGAAAATACATGTGATTCTAATGACTTTATAGTGAAATGATGGAAACAGTCCAAAACGGAATCTATGAAATGTTTTTCCTAACATTGTGAAAATAAAGAAACATGAAAAATGTTATTCTAAAAATTGCCAAATGAAAGGAAATCATGGTAGAGTTGACCATAATAGAAATTGTCAGAGATGCATATCATTGCAGTTTTCCATACTGTAACACATAAGAAAATCAAAACAATATTGTCTTAAAAGTAAGTACAGTGAATAATTAAGTGAATAAGGCACAACATTGTATTTCATGCATATGATGGTAAGAGAGATATGAGATCATGGATAGACATTAAGGTTTGAAACATGTGTTCCAACAATAGCATATATAATATGAATAAACATGTATATTCCTTTATCAAGCAAGAAGGATCAAGGCAAAGAAAGAGAAGCAATTTACTTAAGAAATGCATTCAGAAAGAGAAGCAATTTACTTAAGAAATGCATTCAGAAAGAGAAGCAATTTACTTAATGCATTCAGAAAGAGAAGCAATTTACTTAAGAAATGCATTCAGAAAGAGAAGCAATTAACTTAAGAAGTGCATTCATAAAGAGAAGCAATTTACTTAATGCATTCAGAAAGAGAAGCAATTTACTTAAGAAATGCATTCAGAAAGAGGAGCAATTTACTTAAGGAATGCATTCAGAAAGAGAAGCAATTTACTTAAAAAATGCATTCAGAAAGAGAAGCAATTTACTTAATGCATTCAGAAAGAGAAGCAATTTACTTAAGAAATGCATTCAGAAAGAGAAGCAATTTACTTAAGAAATGCATTCAGAAAGAGAAGCAATTTACTTAAGAAATGCATTCAGAAAGAGAAGCAATTTATTTAAGAAATGCATTCAGAAAGAGAAGCAATTTACTTAAGAAATGCATTCAGAAAGAGAAGCAATTTACTTAAGAAATGCATTCAGAAAGAGAAGCAATTTACTTAAAAAATGCATTCAGAAAGAGGAGCAATTTACTTAATAAATGCATTCAGAAAGAGGAGCAATTTACTTAAGGAATGCATTCAGAAAGAGGAGCAATTTACTTAATAAATGCATTCAGAAAGAGGAGCAATTTACTTAAGAAATGCATTCAGAAAGAGGAGCAATTTACTTAATAAATGCATTCAGAAAGAGGAGCAATTTACTTAAGAAATGCATTCAGAAAGAGGAGCAATTTACTTAATAAATGCATTCAGAGAGAGAAGCAATTTACTTATGAAATGCATTAAGAAAGAGAAGCAGTTTACTTTATAAATGCATTCACCATGTAGAACTCTGACCGTAGGTGACTTACTCCAAGTTCTCAGGTAACCCTCCAGTAATGTAGAAGTTCATTATATTGAGATCATTACTTACCCATCTGACCTACTAAGATTTTTCCAGTTGGGACATAGTCCTGGGCGGCACCAATCAATCACCGCACTGAAATAGTAAATAGTATACATTGGATACAGTATATTTTTGTATTTTTTCTTTTCTTATGTGACTGTTGTATACACATACAATACATTTATTGATCACAAATTAAAAAAATCCTTTGAAGGAAGTAGATAAGTAAAACAAAACAGTTCAAATGTAACTGGCTCTGAAGATTGTCCAAAAAAATAATGGTTGTCCCAGTTGAACCTAGTAACTGTGTCGCTCTTTTGCCAGTCACAATATATATAAATCTACATATACATATGCCTCAGTGGCACAGGGGAGAGAACGTTGGATTGACAAACAAGTATCCTGGGTTCAAATCAAACAATGGATTAGCAAACACGTAACCCAGGTTAAAATCAAACAATGGATTAGCAAACAAGTATCCCAGGTTCAAAGCAAATATTGGATTGACAAAAACATATCCCAGGTTTGCATCAAACATTTGTATTTGTATTTTGGGTTTTTACGGCACATCGGCACTTGATAGGTAATACGGCGCTGAATACATTGTAATTCAATAACAATAGAATGTAATCAGGTTAAAACTAAAATACGTGAGTAGAAATAAAAACCTACCGGGTTAAAAATGTGAATTATAAGTGAAAACAGGTTAACTATTAAACATTTGATTGGTAAACAAGTATCCCAGGTTTGCATCAAACATAGGATTGGCAAACTAGTATCCCAGGTTTGAATCAAACATTGGATTTAAAAACAAGTATTCCAAGTACAAATCAAACATTGGACTGACAAACAAGTATTTAAATCAAACAAAAAACAAGCAATTTTTTCTTTGATCACTTTTGTCTTATTTTTTTCACTGGACAACTTGGGTACAGCTACCAAATACATTAGCAGATAAGCTTATTATTATTTTAAAGCCACAGACAATTCAAAACTGTTAGGGAGAACGTTTAATAACTTGTCTGCCAGAGTAACTAAGACTTTTTCAATCAATTATTGAAAAGAAATAATAAAGTACTGCAGATTATCATAGCTATCATAAGTCCAAGTACAGTCCAATATTACATTTTATATTACAATTAATTACACCTATGTGATGGTGGGGTGGGGAGGTTGGGGTGGTGGTGGTAGCATGACCAGCGGCAAATCCTATTCTATTGACTTGACTTGCTAGTAAGTTAATTTGCAGCTTTTTATTGGTTGAAAGTAGCTGATTTAGAACATTCCAGTTTAGCCGATCCATTATCCTTTGTTATTGTTGTCCTGCCTCACACCCAAAAAATTTTGCCGCTTTCAAATTGATTTGGAAATAGGTCCCTTGAGACAACATTTATAATACATTCAGTACTTACTGTAGGGCAATGCCATCATTCCAATCGCTGGTAAAGTTGGTAATATCTCTATTGGGGACGACAGCATTCAACCAGGCTAGCATAAGTTTCTTCGTTGGGAACTTGCTCTTGCCAATCTGGTACCTCAGGATGAGGTGCCATATCAGACCCAGAATCAACTTCAGGTTACCGTTCACAATATCCTCTGGGCCTGGAAGAGTTACAACATATCAATTATATCCTTTATCAGGCTACTTTTCCTAATGACCAATACAAAATGTCAATTATCTTCTTATAAACAAGTTTAAACATAACTTTGTCTTTCTGCTAGAGACTGCAGCAATTTGTGTCAATACTGATTGGACAGCTCTGATCTGGATCTACACTATGTGTGAGAACCCTATCAAGTTATTCTTGGCAGGTTAAGAGGTACAGTACAATCATGGGACAGATATATCCTGTACCACAAAGTTTCAAGACATGATATCTGAACGACCAACAACATAAGTTCCTCATTGATCGGATTCCGTATGTGAATGAAGGAATGTCCCAGTGGAGCAAACATTCAGCTAGCTAACAGTGATAGTGGTTCTACCTAGGGATGTGGTTTGATTAATAATAAAATAAAACTGAAATTGAAATAATCAAAGCTGGTGATCCACTTGAACAAGTGGTGAATGCCAATACATGGCATTCAATTATTTATGCTGAAATGGTCATTGTTGTCTATCACTTATGCAGTGATATCGTGATACCATATTTTAGAAAATAGATCTTATATGAGAAAAACAACAACAGAAATCCTCTTAGAGTAACATGGCAATCTGTATAGTGGCATCTTTTTAAACTCTATTTGAGAGACGAGCATGAACAAGGGAGGTAACTGAATAACTGCTTGAAATGTCATGACAATATTGAATGGTTGTCTTTCTTGAAAATTTCAAGGTCGCATGGTAAATCAAGCATCCATCAGCAAAGATATTTCACCTGACACACCTAAAAGCAATTATGTAGTGCTTAAGACGTGTGTGTGTGTGTGTGTCCCTTATAATGATCAATTTATTGGTGTGTAAAATATATATTTACAGTAAAATTCTTCTCCAATAAGCCATATGCAACTAAACAAATACTGGTAGTATATTAAAAGTTAAAGTTGGCTTATTGATAGAATTTATGTGTGTTCTGAATCATTTGAGGGTGAATTATTGACAATAGGTATGTTATTCAATTTATGCAGAAGAATACATGGTATTGACTAATATATATAATTAGATATACGTGTCATTTTTAATTAACCGGTTCTACAATTTATAATAACAAGACATATCGGTAATAAAAAGATATGCTGCATTGATGAGGCTTTAAAAGATGTAGCATATTGCAACTGCATACATGTTAACTCTCCCACTTTTGGGTGGAGACTACCTCTTTTAAGGTTCAAAATTATAAGAAATTGAGGGGTGTTTTACTCATTTTCAGAAATCTTGGAAACAGATATTTTCCTTCTTTTGTTTATATGAAAATTACAAATCTCCCACTTTGCAAGTTAAAAATCTCCCATTTTGGCTTCAGAAAAAGTTCACATGTATGCAAGTGTGGTGTATATTTACCAAAACTTACACACAATTTACTGATTGGTTATTTTGAAGGAAGGATTGCACACTTTCAAACAATAATATTTTACATACAGCTTACTTACACATGTAATAATAGGTCCAATTTAGTAAATTATTGAATGCATGTTTTATATAACACACAAAACAAAGTTTGCTAACATTTGTTACACAATTTTTTCATAGCTTGTTATAAAATGCAGTTTAAAGTCAATGAAGTTGAATACTGATCAGTCTTGATCTATGCAATAAAAAGTTTTTCAGTTTACACATCATTTTATTTGAGTGATGCAGGCAGACATCGCCAAGGACTTTTGAATAGAAACATACTGATTGGACAGCTCTAATGGTGAGCTATCTGATCTGGATCTACACTATGTGTCAAGTTATGCTTGGTAGGTTAAGAGGCACAGTACAATCACGACACATTTGTGGAAAAATCGTGGCCTACAGTGACAGCATTAGACTTGAGCACACAGTGTGGGTTGTTCAGAACACCAAGGATCAACAAAAGCAATTGGATAAACAGTTAAACACTTGTTTCATGCTCTTTAGAAGTTCAGCAAAGTTCAGAAATACATGCTTCTAAGAGAAATAAATATATATAGTGGTCATCATTCTATACATTATTATTGCATAATTAAAAACCTAGGTATAGTGATGATAATCCTGTTAAACATATTTATTGATGATGATTTTTTCTACACTGAAAATTGGATTCATGAGATTTGTGAATGAAAACTAATTAAGTGAATTCAACCCCACCCAACATAATAAATAAGCCATATATTTAATTATCTCATCTACATCAGAGTCAGTCAAGTGTATTCTACTTCTTGTAATGATAAAGCAAGTTATCAATTGTGGTAGATTTAATGATGATAAAACATGGCTCTTTAAGTTTGCTTCACTTGAAAGGTTGACAGGTGTTTTGCTGTCAAATTGTTGGCCGACATATGTTATGCACAATACCGCACATACACAGGTCTGCCAGTTGTTTTGGTAGTTAATGAATGCTTTACTTTACAACAATAATCTTCTTGATATGTTTTAACAAAAGAAGAACTACACTCAGTGCTTTGAAGATCAAAAAAGTAGGTCAGATAAAATTTCAGGCATCCAAGTGTTTTGTTTGTTGGGGTTGGATGACATTTCCCCAATCATAAGTAAACTTGGCATGTTTGAACCAAATACATATATTATAGATAGGTTTTGTTTGATGTTTTTACATATAACTCACAAACACAATGATGATCATTTTGGTGAAATCCAGCTAGTTCTGGTGGAGGAACGAATAGCCCCAGACAAATATCCGGGTAGAACAACTAGTGGCCTAAAGATGAGCCAGAGTAATACATTTACACAGGAATATTACTTGTGTACTTCATATCAAATATACTATAGTGTTATCTACCTTACTATGATTCAACAAAATTGCAAATTCCTAGTTATTACACTGCTTCACAGAAATTGGTCCAGTTTAAGCAAATAGTACAGATCCATATCAGCCAAGTACGGCTGGAAGCTGTCTTGTTAGCATCAGCAGTGCTGCACTATTTACTGCTGTATTTGTAGCATTTAGTTTAAGCAGAGTTTCATTGAGATGCCATGAGATAACTAGGGTTCAGTATACATTATATCAGAAAACAAGATGGTAAGAATTCAGTTCACAGTCTTACAACCTAAAGATGCAGCATCTGTTGATGAGCAGTTACTGCTAAGCCTCTCACTTACATAAATGTGTGGGTTCCAATCCAGGTCATGGTGATAAATTTCATGTGGGGAATTTTTCCACCTAACGTGTGGTGTACCAGTGGTTCTACCCAGACATATGTCTGGCATATTTTCCACTAATAATTAGCTGGATGTCTCAAATATGACCATAGCTGTGTCGGTCAGACATAACAATGAACTAAACAACTTGAAGCTATGGACGCACCACCCAGTTTCAATGGGAGATGAAACCTACTACCTCCAACTATTGGGACAGTATGGTCATGGTCTCTTTATGATTATTACTTCATTTTCTACAAATTTTAATAATTTCTCAGATACAAGAAAGGTTTCATTAAAAAAACCTGTTTATTTTAGACATTTTCCATTATCTCAGGATTTTGTGTCTAAGTTTTGGAATTTTTCTTAATTTAATTTAAGTGAGCACAACTAACAAAGATTCTATGGGTATGAGCCTTAAACAACACAGCATTAGCCAAGGGCACCTCCCTTTAGGTTTTGTAACCACTCTTAAGCCTCCTACTGCGAGAGACTGTGGTCTAGATTGAGTGAGAACCTTCATTAGGGCAGATCTTCTAGCTGACCTGTACGGCATCACTGGTTCTACTGAGACATGTGTCTGGAGACTTCCTACACCATAACTGACCATAACTGTGTTGGTGCAAGGTATAAAAAAGATGAAAAATATAACCAGGAACAATGTTACATACTGGATTATTGACTTTTGAGAAAGACCTATATCATTAATAATTTATGATAACACCGTCTTACTTTGTGGCAACCTTGGCCAATGCAAACACAATCTAATCATCCCGTTATACAGGATCATTGGATCTTATCTTGAGGGGTGAAACAGTTGTATATATTGGTGTAACTAGTGGCTGCCGGAAGACACTTAAAAATAAAAACTTTAATTCTTTCGTCTTACAAAGGGCATGTATCACTGAAAATGTTTTATTATACCTTTCACCACCTTTACCATTGTAACTCCAGACTTTGACCTCAAAGATTATTGACCTAAATATCAAATACAATCACATTTATAAATGTTGGGTGTTAATAAGGTATAATTCAAGTATTATAACTCCACTCTTATACTTCCAACTGAATAAATATCAAACGATATTACAATAATAAAAGTATTACAAATATTTCTCCAATGCATTGTCATAGTAATGTGCATTTATTAATGTAAATGCATACTAGAGGTATCCTATTCTAACCCTCTACTTGTTCTTCTAATTTTATGCCCATCGTACAAAATTTTCAGGGTTTGTGATTTCTTGATTTGTCTGTCTCTATTGGTTTAATTGGTAAAGATTTCTTTTTTTGCATTTGAGATTTCTACCAAACATCATGCAAAATTTGAAATGCATTAGCATCACACGCCTTAAAAAAACATGTTTATTAACCCCCAAATTTTTGACAAAATCATTTTAATGCTGGGTGTATACAAGGCAAGTCCAATTACTGACTCATAATGGGTGGGCTATAGTACACAAGCAATGATTAATTTCTTAAGCATGGTTAAAAATTATTGGTGATATATAAGTGCAGAAATGAATTTTGACTCATAATGATCAGCCCCTTTTTCCAAAGAATTAAAGTAACTAGTCAAGGACCAAGCACATATCATGTTTTTTTCTTGCGAAGAAAAATTCACACACTCTAATATATACCTGTATAAAAAAGCACAATTTTACAAGACTTACGCAAGTAGTGTTTTTTGTTTTTGTTTTTAAAATACATCGCAGTGAACAATTATGACCATTATAGCGATGTCCAGATATTTTGGTGGAGGAAGACCCCAAACAAATGTCTGGGTAGAACCACCAGTGTACCACTGGTCAGATGAAAGACCTTGAAGACCTTCCCCCATTAAGTGCTTTGCCACATTTTACTAGCGACTCTATGGATATATTTGCAAGCAAATAACATAAAATCATGTAACTTTACTAATAAATTATACAAGTTTGCATGAAAATTGTTAATTTTTCAAACATTTGCAAATGAATATTCATGAAGTTAAGAAAGCCATCTGAATATTCACGAGGTATATGGTTAATTTAGTCTGACAGTGCTGCAGGATGACATCTGTCAAATAATAATTGTGTTGGTTGACCCTCCAGCTACATGAGTGTGTAAGTAGAAGTACGGTTTATACAGCAGCTCTTAATGTTTGTTGTGCTTTTGATCCCAGGGACAGATGTCTGGATAGAACTACTGGCACTATGCAGGTCGACAGAAATTCATCTCCACATGAAAACTTTTTCCCTGATGCGAACCCACATGGTGAGTACTCTGTGGCTAGTGTTAATCCTTGCCTAACTTCTAAGTTGGCATTTATTTATTTTATACAGTTACATTGCACCAACACATTTATGGTCTTAAACCCCATGTCAGGTCCATCCAGTCAGGTCAAGTAAATATGTATTTTTTTTGTATGAAAGCGTGTTTGTTATTTCAACTGTTCTTAAAGTGGATCTTTTTACAAGAATTTAAGTAACAATATAGGACTGTCTAGATATCAAAATGTTTAATGTATCAGCATTAAACAATATATATAATAAACAATATATCAGTAGAATCATAAAACAACACTACCCCTTACAAAAACAGTTATCAGACTACTGGGTATCCTGATATCAGAGGATTAAGAGTGTTAAAAACTACTATCTACCATCACTTTCATTTACATAGAAAGTTACATCATTAAAGCTCTTTACATAGAGGTAAAACCTGCAATCTCCCTTGATCACCATCTTCAGTTACTCCCCTTCATCACACATGCCACACCTCCTTTTACCCTTGGGGCCAATGAAGACAAATGATTTGTTACAGACATGTGGGACACACCCGCTGTCAACAATACTGAATGTGGCTACAGAATGTTTCTGAATGTCACAAGTGGAGTCAGGCCCCCTTTCTCATCCTGCTACATTGTGTATAGAGCTCATGGTATATTACATATTCCCGGTACATGTTGAGGTTAATATACCCATCAGTGGAAAACAGAGCAGCAACTACTGTAGATCTTCATCAGACAGTTAGCAGCAGGGAACTGGACAATCTAGATCTTCACTATTTTTATAAACTTTAAAAATTCAGCAGGTTTAATAAGCAATACTAAATTTCTGAGTTATTTTGCTCACATCTTAGTGCAATAAGGTTACAAAATGTACTGATTATCTATCAGTGAAAGCAAATGCAGTGTATGCATGCAAATCTGTGTTTGCACCTTTTGTCTAAGCCTTATCACTTTTGTATTTAACAGGTTATGAGAATATAATTGAGGGTAACTGTGTTTACAGTTTTACATCTTTGATTATCTTTTTTACATTTCACTTGATATTTTTGGCATATGACATCATCGCATTGTATGACATCATTAAATTGTTCTTATTACATGTCAGCGCTTGGGCTGTTTTATATCAAACTACTCTTCGACTGAATTTTTTAGGTTGGCTAGGCTTTGATCTACTGTACATACTGTACATATGTTGATAGTTTATTTTTGTATATAAGTGCACTGTATCCATTTTAACTCCCGATGCAGGTGCTAACTGTTAGTTGTTTCACTTTGACGGGAATTTTTTTATTTACACTGTTTGTTTGATAGAAAAACCTTCAGGAAGTGTGAGGTTGGAGCGCTCCACAAACCAGGTTTAAGCACCCCAATCGGTCCTTTTGCTGACCGTTCCAAGGTGGTAACTGATGGTTTTTCATGTGTTATGTCTCGTCTCTGTGTTTTTGTCACATTTACACATTTACATTTACCTTCTTTGCCTTTGTCTTGAGGTAGATAAAATTTTAATATCTCTGGAAATTTTGATAGGACCTGTTCTTATTTACCTATTGTTTGTTGGGTTTATTGTCCTAACATGGGTATTTCGTTTATTAAGAAATGGTGTCCACTTGAAGCAGATAAAGTGCTGCCTACACTGTGTATAGCATGTCGCAAACACCTGGCATGGTACAGTCCTGGCACCGTACCAGTTGTCCAAAACATCGTATATCGTGCGTATTTCTATCGTAAACGTATCGTATGGTAACGTAACGTATCGTGTAACGTAATAGGCCTATCGTGAAGTAACGTAACAAGCCATATCGTAAATGGTATATCGTATCGTATCGGAACGTAACGCTTATGACAAGACCGTGGTATCGTAACGGAACGTATAGTATGGTAACACAAGCAGAATTGCACTGTGCCTTCTCATAAATCTTTAATACAAAGATACATATATTGTGACATTTTTCTTATGACAATATCATGTTCATACAAAAGTTCACAGGAAATTTAAATGTCATAATAAATGCTTCACAAATACAAAAAGAAGTTTATGGTTCTAAACAGAAACTAAACTATATATTACATTTCCGGTACATGCATACTATTAATGAGCAAATTAATATTGCACACCTTCGAACTAATTACTTGAATGACAATATGCGTAGATTGAATATGAACGGACGTTTAGGAAAATATTTGTGAAAACTAGGATTTTGGTTATTTGCCCACGCTTTTATGGAAAATAAAGAGCAGTAAGACTTAATTAGAATAAACATAAAGCTGGAAAAAAATAGCTATAACAAAATCTAGCTCTATGTCAGGTTATGGACAAGAGGTTTGTCTCAAATATGGGATTCAAATGATACGGCTCATATACAATGAACATTGTTAATAAATGATTTGACCGTGTTGAATCATCTCTGCTATTCCGACAAGTTAGTTAATTGTAAAGCTAGCTTACCTATGTCATCGCTGGGCACAATCAACACTGATATAGTCTCTTCGCCAATTATTTTAAACGCGTAAATTTTATACAATTTTATGCGAATTTAAATAAATAAATAAAAGCAATTCAGTGCTCGACGAAAATTCAATAAAAGTCCATTCACAAGTGTAGCAAACAAATTAATATAACTAATCTTCTGCCAGTGATGTGATCAAACGTTTAAGGTGTGAATGTGTTTGTCAAAACAATGTGCTAGTATCATAATCATAAATAACAGTAAACATCTGTCATCATGCCTTCTTAAGTTCCGTACATTTTCCCGCCCTGCCAATCACGTGCACGTGTGTTAATTCCAATTAATTGGTGACACTTTTATGACACCACTAATCTTAAAGGAAGTAGGATTTTCAGCCGTTCGTTATGTTAATTGGTTTGATCCTTAACGTGTTGACCGGAGGTGTTAATTGGTCTGTTCTTAAATCGATTTCCTCTTATAACGAAATGGTCCTGTGTAAGTCTTTTTAGGATGATGACGCCATTTACATACTCTCCTAAAATAACTAGCGCACATCGGCATGTACCTTGACGTCAGTATGGATACTGAAACGAATACCGTTGGTGTTACAATAGAAAATGATATAATATCTAATCATTGCAAAATCAAGCAAGTCAGCAGACATATATAGTCTTTACAGTCTCCTTTCAAAAAACCTCAATGCCTTTATAAAACTAGGGTGGATACCAAGCCATGGAGAAAGAGCTATAATTAATAAAATAAATATAATAAACAACGCACAAATTCAGATATTCGGATATGTTGGTAGGACTCTAAGTTCAATATTTACTGCCACAATATCGTTAATTTAGAATAGTTTTTTAATTAAAACTAGGATCAAACTACCCTGGTAAAGAATGCAATTTCACCAAAAGAAACTGTCCTTACTGTGACATAGAGAAATACTTTAACCCCGTGCTGTTTTGGTTAAGGCAGCACACAATAGCAAGAGATTATCTACAAAGACCTACTAGTATATTATTCACACATGTCTTTGCTTATTGTACCAGCGGAAAAAGGCAGATTTAATAAAATTGCAACACTTTAATACCTAGAAGATATTAAATACATTTAATTCTCTACTAAAGTGTATATTATATACGATATACTAAACTAACTGAATTACCACCCCAAACTTAACTACTCACACACTTTTCCCGTACTTTTTTCACTTTAAAACATCCTCGTAACTAGTGTGTAACTTAATGTGCTATTTGTTCATAATCATCCGATTTCATGTTCACTTTTAGTTCAAAAAGTGCCTGGGCTCTAATCAGGAGTAGAAAACATTTCAATGGTGAACATTTTAAGAAACAGTTTCTTAGAGGTGTAATGCCTTTAAACAAAGAGCAGTCATAATCTTCCGCCAAATTGTGGTACAGCCAATCAGAGAATGGGTTTATTAGGAATGTTTAGATTTTAAAGAGATTTCACCCCATCACGTGTCTTGTGGGTTTTGAAACTTTAGTTATTGTTTGATTTGGATATGATATCGGTTGGGCATTGTAATAATTCAGTTTATGTAGGTGTTATCCTATATTATTAATTAAATATTTAATGAAATGCATTTATTCTAAAAAAGATTAAGAGCGCGTATTATTAGTTCTGCTTTGTCGGGGGCGGGGGGGGGGGGGGGGGGGGGGGGGGTTACTTTCTTCACCTAGGTAGCTGGATCCGAGTCTGAGTCTAGTAATATTTAATCATAGGCTATATTATGATGGTGAGTTTAAATCTCCAAATTCATATTAGAGATTTTGCTTAACATTTGTATTTAAGTATTTTAATCTATATATTTCTTTGATTAGTTCTTGTCTATTCTTTCCATAAATTGTCTGAAATGCTTGTAAATAACTAAGAGAGCCGGGGTAAATATTTATTGTTGATCGGCAAGTTTGTTCTATTTGAACACATTTTATGGGTTATAATTAACAGTTCGCATCTTAATATAGAATGTCTAGTGTTTAGTTTTATTTTGGCCTAGTTTATTTATTCTGTTGATTTTCAATCATAATAACTCATGCTCATATAGCATTTTTGTTTGTATCCTTGATACCGTCGGTGTAGATGTGGATGTGGGTAGCGATATCTCAGTACTTAGTATTTGAGTTTAGTTTAACTAAGGGAATAATCTTATCAATTACGTCGATTACGTCTTCTAAATTTGTTTTAATGTTAATGGATTTGATCCCTAAATGGAAAGGATTAAGCGGAGGTGTTAATTTGTCTGTTGTTAGTCCAATTTTGTCTCATTATAATATAATTATTATTTAATAGCTCTGTTTCTATCTTTTTAGTTTGTTAAGCTTTTTCCCAATTGACCCATATTCTACTATTCCTTACCGATTTTTTTTATTTAAATAGTGCTTGAAAAAGGGTTGAGTAAGAGACAATGGTATGTTTCTGATATTTATTTTCTAGCAGCTAGACGATTTATGTAGGTTATTCGGTACATGTACCTACAATTCACGCGAGCGATTATAAGCCCCCATACAGATTGCCACTTTTATTACACAACGTTTCTATTCAAATTAACGGGCAGTGGTCATTTAGCTGTAGTGCACAACACCTGCATCCGGTCTGAAGAAATGTCATACATGTATGAAGATCCCAGCACACATAATCTGGCTGTGAAATTTCACTTCAGTTAAACGCAGATACGGATGCAGGGAATAGGGGTAGAAAATTGAAATATACGTGTATAGAAGAGTGGTGTAAATATGTTAGGAAATTACAGATTTAAATTAATTTGTCTTAACATGATACATTTTTACACACGTGTTCAATGTTTAAGCAGGCTATCATATTGGCGTCACTTACTTATCATTTGCCTACACATTTTACCATTTAGACGGAAATAGTTGTATTGTCTCATATGAAAGGTGTGAAAACATTACCGCCTATATGCGCTGGAAGTGGACTGATTGGGGCGGAACGATTTGGACTAAACCGAGTTGGTACAGTATAAATAGGCTGATTGAACCCGTACTTTAACAACATGCCGCATTTGCCATGGTATTTCGTGTAACGTGATGTAAACGGAAACAGTACAGTACGCTGTATCGAAGCGTACATCGTATCGCATCGTAACGTGTAGATTTTCTATCGTAATGCATATCGTGTATGATATCGAACCGTAACGTGTATGGTATCGTGTAAAAACCGCACATGGTATCGTACATCGAACGTAATCGCACCGTACGTACATCGTATCGTGTGACAACTTTTACGGTTCCAGAACTGTACCACACCAAGTCACATTATGATGACACTAAGCTGACCAGTTGTGAAAATATCTTCATATTTGCTTGATAATAGCATATTTAATTACTTTGGAATGACGTGGCCCGGGATCGAATCAGTACCTAGAGCAGGTGCTCTAAAGCTTGCACTAAAAGGTCCATCCTCACTTTAACTGGTTTTGATTCTAAAATTGTAGTTTAGATATTTCAATAAGACAAAGACAGTGTGCAAAACTTAAGAAAATTTTTTTTTTGCCTTCACTGTAAAGGCATGGTAAAGACTTTCCACATCTTACGGTAACCCCCAAAAGCCTTACCTGTAGTGTAAGCATTAAAGAAGTTGAAGCTTAATGGTTTGTCTTAAAACTGACCTATAGTGCGCCAGCAGATCTACCTAGACCTATTTTTTTGTGTGCGTGCATTTTAAACTCGGACAAGTTTCCATTGTACAACTGACACCTAAACACATGCTAGATAGATAATCACTTGAATAATGCTCTGTCTTGAGTTGTTTTGTGATTGTATGCATGTTGATACAATCAAACTGTTACAATATTTATAAGTGTAGTGCAAACATTACTCATTGCTTGATAACTGTGGTCTAATTAAACCAGTTTTTCTTTGTTACATTGCATTGACACAATTATGGTCATACTGACGATGTCTAGCTGACTTTGGTGAAGGAACATCCCCTGACAGATGTCTGGGTAGAACCTTTAGCGCAATGCAGGTCAGCAGGTAGACCTCTCATAATAAAAGTTCTTGCCCTGACAAGGACTCAAACTCACGCTGTGAGAAGTTGAGGAGTTACAAGTCAGTGATTCACAACATTCAACCGCAGGTGTCCTTGTAGGTCAATTTTTTACAAGTTACATGATATTTCATCCCTAAAAACCCCTTTCTTAATTTTTGATAATTTAATTACCGGTAATATGTATTCTACAAATTAATATGTTTGCTAGTTAGTTAATTTCTTTTTAATTAAAATTTATTGCTACAAACTAGTAAGTTTCTTCCTGTATCAATTTACGGCAGCATAGTTTTCGAAGAAAACTTTCCTTTGTCTGGTGCGTAAGCATAGGACATTTCCTTATCAAAAGGAAAGGCTCATATGACGGGGCATTAAAATGCATTAAAGTATAATTTTCCTACAAAATGGACTCATAAAATAGTAATAGCCACAACCATTTTCATATTTTAAGCGAAAGATAACATTTCTTGTAAAAGCAATATGTATGTGACAATTCCCTTGGTTTAGGGTTTACTGCATACATGGCTTATTCTGATCTTACGGATTTTTCTTCAATGTTCTGGTGAGACAAAATGATGAAAATCCACACTGAATGCTGTTGTTGCAGTTTAGATCTCCTTTCAAAGGAGGAGGTATCCTGCACATTGTTGGTAGGGTATAATGTAGCTACTTACTGAGGTTTAGTCTAGCAATTCACCTGCTACCATTCTGTCATAATAGACTTACATAACTTAATACAACTACACAGTCCATGACGTGAAATATTATTCTATAGGATTATTTCGGGTAAACACTTGAATAGACAACACTGATACCCAAAAAGGTCAAAATACCAATATTACCTTAGACAATCTCATACCATAAATGGAAATTTCTTTTTGCAGTTATATCATTTTACAAAATTTATTAGAAACGGTGTTCTCATTAAATACAGGGATTTAAACCTTTGTTCATTAGTGAAAAGTAAATGTAGCTGTTATTGTATGTTAATGGATGTTTCCTATTGGGCGTGCACATAGCCCTTTGTTTTTTGGTAGTGACATCTATATATACCGGTAACAACCATTTTAACAAAATACCAAATAAATCCATTTTAAGGGATACAATATCAATGCTTTTGTAACAAATGTGAACATTTTGGGATTTGTTATTTGTACTCATTTTGATGATGAAAATCAATTTCAAATATATTCATAAATGTCCCATTAATTCTTAGTTATCTTCTTATATCTCAATGCCTAGGTATATTATTGTAATTAAGACTCAGCTGTATAAAGTACATTTACAAAAGTACTGTTTTCATCAGCCTGACATATATAATCATTGACATGATTTTGTTCTATGGTTATAAGATATATGCTAGAAACTAGTCAGATTATACTGCAGCTTATGATCAGACAGTTGTCAGGGGATGTACACTGGATGTACACTGTTTGTCTATACCTGATCAATTAGCGTTTAGAGTTAACATACTAAGTGCCCATGACATTGGCTGGAAATAAGTTGCAGATTTAATTGCTTTATCACTGATGGTTAGACTCAATATGTAAGTCTGTCTGTATGACTGGATCTCAATTAGTCTAATGACAGTAAAAAGGCTGGCAGTTCAGTTTTTCCTTAAACAGTGATCCAGGGATATCAATGAGGGTTGACATAAGGTATTCAATCATAACTTTATATACATGAATAAATACCTTGGGGAAGAAGGACCTCAGACATTTAATTTCTAGGAGGAACACCAGTGTACTGCAGGTCAGCTGGAAAACTTCCCTTTATAAAGTCCTTCATTCTGACTGGGACATACACCCACTCTGAGAATGGCAAATATAAATCAGATGTGTTTGAGAAGAGTCTCCAACTCAGTTGGCTGCCAGCTCAAGATCAAATCTTGTCTTTGCTGGGAAATACTTAACAGCAATGATTTGTTAGCAGCTATAAGGATGTCAACAAAATTGGTACATGAATAAGATGTCTATATATTCAGGTTTATGTAACGCATACAATGTCAGGCCAGAGAGAACATATCGTTAAAGGTGCCACATACCCCTCTACCAGGTGGTTTTGAACAATGACATATCCCTTGGAGTTCCTCTTTTGGGATTAAAGATGCACTCAAACAACAAGGTCATACAATAACCTTCAGATATTATTGATGGAGGATGAACATAGAACCATTTAAGGGACGAAACCAATGAGGCTTCATAAATTAATTTAAGCCCAAAGCATGTGTTTAATAAATCACTTGTACATGATTTGAAATTTGCAGATCTATAAGTTGTACAACACAAAACTTAAATTAGCAGTTAACAATTAGAAGGTCATATAAGATACAGTTTGGTTGAATCAGGCTCATTCAGACCCTGGGAAACATACATTTTTAACTTATTTTTATATACAACAAATTCTTGTATATTTTTAGTGGTTACATTCATGAAAACCAGTTTCGATTGTATATGATAATAATTAGCGCCCCAAAGTTGTTAACATAGCACGTACACAAAATCTGGGGCGAGCTGGTGGCTGAGTAGTTGACCAACTTTTAACTCCTCGACACTCGCCTCCAAACGTGTGGGTTTGCGTCATGGCCTAGGCGAAGAACTTAAAGTAGAAACGACTCCCAGCTGACCTGCCATGTACCAGTCTATCCTGACATTTGTCTGGTGTGGTTCTCCAATAATATATCTGGACATTGCTCTAATGACCATTTTTGTGTCACTGTGTTGTGTTTTAAGAAGCACAACAGATGCCAATTTTGTCCTATTAGTCATGTTACAAACATGTACTGATAGATATATTTTAGCTATCAAAATTTTCTTGCGCTTTATTCCAAACCAGGCAATTATTACTTATTCACTGGACTCGTAACTACATTAATCACCAAACCATACTTATTTGCAGTTATTTACAAACCAAAATATGCAGATTCTGATCATACAACTCTCTGTTAGCTTAACCTGGCTGATCCTGATCCTTACCGGTTTTGCTTAGGCTTAGCCCACATGTTATGAGTAGGCGAATAGTTGGATTTATCTTGACTGAGAAGTTTCTTGGTGCAAATAGTTGATTTTTAAGTCTTCCATTATATCATTTCATTGAGGTACAGATATCAATACACAGGTAAAAGGTTTGTTTTTGTGTCAACCCTATCTTTGCTGAAAACACCTTTAAGGTGTGGTATGTTAATTGTATGTGAATGGGATGAACAGTGTTTCCGGCAAGTAAAGGGTAAATACTACCTGCAGATCTGATCATTTTGTAAAGCAGCTAAATATACTACCAGATCATTTGGTGGGACAAGCCTTGAAACTTGAACTGACTTTGCTCTGTTATGAAGATGGGATCTGCAGCCGGATCTACTATTATGCCGTACAAAATCTATATACCTGCTAACAACTACCTGCAAAGGTAACTAATTATAAAACTGCCAAAAACACAGCAACTTAAATGCAGATCCTGATCAAAAAGCTTCCAATGTATCTATACTATTATTATATCAACGCCTGATATCAGTCATTTTGTGTTTTTAGTTAAGAATAAAAATCCACCTAAAGTCATACAACAGACAAAGGACTGCCATCTGAGCTGGAGATATCATAAATAATTAATGGATGCTGGAGGTATAGCTTCAGCAGGCAAGGTTTCTATGGTGACTGATTGTTGTGCAAGTGGACAGTGATGGAATGATGTCAGTCTAACCAACAACAGAAACACCCTAGCTAAGTTAGTTAAGTGCTTTAGTGTTACCATGCATTCTGTTGACTGTAACTCAAACATCCTCATCCCAACGAAAATGATTTGTTGTGCTGTGAGGCAAAAGTATAAGAAAGGTAAACACATTGCATCATAACACACCCTGGCATATCATGTCACGGTGTGAGTAAACACATTGCATCATAACACCACCTGGCATATCATGTCACGGTGTGAGTAAACACATTGCATCATAACACACCCTGGCATATGACACAATGTGAGTGAACCCACTGCATCATAACACATCCTGGCATATGATGCCACAGTGTGAATGAACCCATTGTATTATAACACACTCTGGCATATGATGTCACAGTGTGAGTAAACACATTGCATCATAACACATCCTGGCATATGATATCACAGTGCGAGTGAACCCATTGCATCATAACACACCCTGGCATATGATGTCACAGTGTGGGTAAACACATTGCATCATAACACATCCTGGCATATAATGCCACAGTGTGAGTGAACCCATTGCATCATAACACACCCTGGCATATGATGTCACCGTGTGAGTGAACACACTGCACCATAACACACCCTGGCAAATGATGTCACAGTGTGAGTGAACACATTGTATCATAACACACCCTGTCATATGATGTCACAGTGTGAGTGAACACATTGCATCATAACACATCCTGGCATATGATATCACAGTGTGAGTGAACACATTGCATCATAACACATCCTGGTATATGATATCACAGTGTGGGTGAACACATTGTATCATAACACACCCTGGCATATGATATCACAGTGTGAGTGAACACATTGCATCATAACACATCCTGGTATATGTCACAGTGTGAGTGAACACATTGCATCATAACACACCCTGGCATATGATGTCACAGTGTGAGTGAACACATTGCATCATAACACATCCTGGTATATGATATCACAGTGTGGGTGAACACATTGCATCATAACACACCCTGGCATATGATGTCACAGTGTGAGTGAACACATTGCATCATAACACACCCTGGTATATGATGTCACAGTGTGGGTGAACACATTGCATCATAACACACCCTGGCATATGATATCACAGTGTGAGTGAACACATTGCATCATAACACATCCTGGTATATGATGTCACAGTGCAAGTGAACACATTGCATCATAACACACCCTGGCATATGATGTCAAAGTGTGAGTGAACACATTGCATCATAACACACCCTGGCATATGATGTCACAGTGTGAGTGAACACATTGCATCATAACACACTCTGGCATATGATGCCAGCAATCTGGATTAGTTTGGACTGGAACGTGATCTACCAAAGCCAATTCTGAAGCATTTAATGGTCGTTGTAAGAATTGCTTAAAGCAGTGACTCTTGAAAAAACTTCTAGACACTTTGTAAGTTCCAAAATATTTATTTTTTAAAATGACTTGTCTGCATATCTAGATCCCATAAGGCATAAATGGAAAATGCCAGGGTCTTTAGATGTTAATCCACCCATATCCTCCATGCTCTAGCTGACTGCTGTGTAAATCTTTGTCAAGGGCTAGAAATAATTGTAACTCGGCCTTATAACACAGAATAAATATTGGACTTTGACTTACAGCTAAACTCTTACCAAATATGGGGCAGAATATTCACAAGGGCTTTGAATATCATATTTCAAACCTGCAATCATTCCAAAAATGCTTTCTGTTTGCACAAGTTAGTGGGTTTATTCAATTGAAGGAATGTTTCTATACTGTGTGTAGAAGAAGGAATGCTATAATGTCATACATTCTGATCTAATTGCAATGCAATGCAATATACATGTAGCACAATATATCTCACATTTATATTTAGGCATGTATATAGTTTTTTATTTGTTTTTAAATAACAGCATATGTCCATGTAAAGGAGGCCTTACTGAGCCCCGCCCTCCTCCACCTCCCTGATAAATATCTGGGTAGAAGAAATGGTGCAACTAGAAGACCTTCCCAATGAAACATCTGACTAGACCTGAACTCACCTTTGGATTTAGGAATTATAATTTATTTCTTAAAGTGGAAGAGGACCATTGACAAATATTTGACAAAATTACTGATATGCTGTAGGCCATCTCTGAACAAAAATGTTTCACCGCAAGCATTGGGTTGGTTATTATTTTATTATTTTAGGTTTTACAGCTCCACAATAACATTTGGCAGGTCATATGGCGCCAAATACAATGAAGTTTAATGTGAATAAAGTATAATCAGGTTAAAAAAAAAATATGGTTTAAACAATGTGAATTATAACTGAATACAGGTTAGCATATTTAAAGGTTTAAAATGTATAACATTAGCATAATAAACACTTTAAAAAACTGTCTTAAATAGTGTGTACATGTTTGTTTTAATTTAGTTTTTATAAATACATCGCAGCAACCAATTATGATCATTATAGCAACGTCCAGCTATTTGGTGGAGGAAGACACCAGTCAAATGTCTAGGTAGAACCACTGCTACACCGCAAGTCAGCTGGAAGACCGTCCCACATTAAATCCTTCTCCCGGATTTGAACCCACAAGGTGACAAGCTAAGCAGTCAGAGGAATTACAAATTGGCAGTTTGTACATGTTATTGACATTAAAATACTTAGACCGAACATGGTCTGTGTCAATACAATTATTAAAATATGGTTAACTGTGAGAAGTTACTGAAAACGAACGCATTCAGGTTGAACTTCTCCTTTTCAAAGATAACAATAAGTTATTCTAGTCTGTCCAATTTGACGGCAGGTAAGAGGTACGGTACGTCTTCTCGTATATTTTGGTATATTGGTACCGACTGTAGGTTTAATGTGTAATTTGTTATAAACAGTGTTGTCCCAACATGTTTGACATTAGGGTACAATAAACTGATTTATTTTATAAATGGTTTAAAATCCATCCAGATGCAAAGATCTATCTCAATAAGGGCTGAAGCATTTTCTTAACTCTTATCTGCATCCTTGTTTCCTCAGATGCCTACATGACCAGATAGTCAACAGAAAACAATTTTCTGATTTAGAGAAAGTTCATCAAGTTTCAAAAGTAAGTTACTTAAGTAGGGGGTTAGACAAACTGAGATTTTCAGTGGACTGTAAAACTGACAAAGAGTCAATAAACCCTACAAATTTATCACCATGATGATCTGAAATGAAATCAAGAGAAAGGTTAACAGCCAAAATTTCAGCTATAAAAATGGGTTAATCATGAGGTAATTTTTGTTTAATACAATCAATGTTACAGACGGAAGCACAGTCAACATATGAATCTGCTTTTGAGCCATCAGTATATATTTCAAGGTAGTTTGAGTATTTCTTGTTGTGCAGTTTGAGTAACTTTGAATGTAGTACAAGAGGGTCTGTTTTTGACTTATTATGTGTACATAGGGTTAACTAAAACGATAGTGTTTTAAATTAAGGTGCAATGAATGCATGCTTTCTAGCATTTATAAACCAAAGTGCCTTTGGTTTATGCTCATACAAGTGTTCATATTCAGGATTTAAAATGACATTGTGTGCAGGATTTTTAGGATTAGATTTAACTTTTGTAATGAACTGAAGTGCAAGTTTCTCTTGTGTAACTAAGGTGTAATGAAAGCTCATTGGCTTCAAAGTAGAGGCTCTCT
This sequence comes from Sinonovacula constricta, assembly GCA_007844125.1. Taxonomy (NCBI): domain Eukaryota; kingdom Metazoa; phylum Mollusca; class Bivalvia; order Cardiida; family Solecurtidae; genus Sinonovacula; species Sinonovacula constricta. Next base: position 46,189,031 of record CM017563.1, on the reverse strand, counting down.
ACAGGTGAGGTCCTAAAGGCCATAAGGGCCAGTTGGAGTCCCTGGTTGTGGACAACATCTAGCAACTGGAGATATGATCTCCTGGCAGGGCCATAAACAATGCAGCCATAATCTAATTTGGATCTTACCCGTGTTTTAAGAAGTTTTAATAACACTTTTTCTATCAGCTCCCTAGTTGGATGGTGATGAAAATGTCAACAGGTTAAGAGACTTAAGACCATTAGCTTGTACACATTAGATATGAGGTATAAAAGATAATTTGCTGCTAAATATGACACTTGGAAATTGTGTGTCCTTCCTGACAGAAATACGAATGCTAGTAAGAAACAATTCAGGATCATTTGTGCAAGGTCTTTTTTTCTGACAGAAATGTATGCAGTTTGTTTTGATGGGTGAACATTTAAAATCATTGTTGTTACTCCAAGTTTGTAATTTGTTGAGGCAGTGTTGTAACTACCTTTCTATGATGTTAATATATTTTGAGCAATAGCATATGTCCACTATCAATTATACTTGGCTGTCAGGACTCTATACTTTGGTCAAGGCTCTGGTCTGTTTCAGTAGTCCATATCTTTGTGTAAATCTGGATAAAGACAGTCAAAATAATGCCTCTTCAAGTGATAATATATGAGATAAAGACATCTTCAATAGGGTCTCCTCCATAACATTCCTTCATGCTGGATATACCGAGATTAGATTTAAATGCCTCTTTAGATACCGTTAGTCTAATTTATCTTAATGTTGTCAAGTAAATAAAATTGTCTTTTATGAGTTATGTTTTCAACTGAAAGGCTATAACTATTGATACACCTTTAACTAAATTGTGCACAGGATGAACCTGTTTATGATGGACTTTTACTTTATGAAAACTAACATTCTGTTTATATTTGATGATGTTTGTTTATAGGGTTTATGATCCCACCAACTGTATTTCAGTTATCTAGAGACAGTGTTTGATGATGTTTTTGTGTTGATTCAATACAGCTTTGTCAAAGTAGATCAAATTTACGTTTTTTATTTAATCTTTGCTAAGAAAAACAAAGCTTTGTATAAGTCACAATGAACACTGAATTTGAAGCAAACATCCAAAATAGAAAAGATACAAAATAAAAGATACAAGGAGAAATGAGAAGAGTTTAAGATATAATGTATCAGAGGATAACATCTGAATACAGATGATGATGAGGACAACGGCACTTGTGATGTGGAGGAGGGGGAGATGGGGGAGGAGGAGGAGGAGGAGGAGAAGGGGGAAGAGTATGAGGAAGATAGTGGTGGTAGGGAAGAGACTGCTTTTATAAGAGATGGTAGCATAGTAGTACTAATGGTACATGGATTTGATTTTGAACAGTTGTTGCATACTAAGAAACAATGTATGTAGACAATCATTCTGGATAAAGGACACTTATAGACAATTGAATGGGAATTTAAACACTAGCACCAATTGTGAACCACACAAATTATCACACATGCACGCCCCCACCCCCACCGCCTTGCACACACATTCATGTAATGTATACATGTATAGTAAACCTACCAATGTTGACAAGTTTGATGTTATCATGTGCAATTGCAGCGAGCGCTTCGGAGACGTTTGCCAGTTGCTGATGCTGGTTCTTGGGGCTCTTAATTACCCGGATCCTCTTCCCTTGCAGGGCTGAGATAAGTCCACACAGCAGGACCCCGCTGTCAAAGTCGTTCTCCAAGTTCTCTACTTCCATGCCTCCAGAACGCAGCTGCTCGTTCACCCAGTTCCTGAACGTATTTTCCTGAATCATCACCCATTTGTCTACTCCGGCATTCGCCGCATGGCCCTTCAAAGACCGAGCAATATCATGAGTTTCCATTTTTTTTCCACACTTTACTGTGCTAAAAAGGCAGTTGCTTGTCAATTAAGTCCAGCGTTGTTGTTTTTTTCAAGTTCAACTGCTCCAAATTTACTTAATCCCCACTGCACTGTATCCGAAATAATGCACCTGTTATGAAAGTGCTAAACTATAATTTCCCTTTGTCACAAATTGTAAATGAACTGGCTTTTCTTCAAATCGTCCGGTCAGATTTCGCTGACCATAACAGTGACTGGGTGTGACAACGAAAACCCGTATTAAACTGTCTTGGACCTCAGCACACTATCATTCATTCAAAACCCTACAAGCTTGACACACTGCAGTATACGCGAAAAACCGGTTTACCTTGACAAAATACAATAGCTATTTTTAGTATCATCCCAGGTACGCTTCGATTCACTCGACCATTTCTCAAAGGCGAGGCGTCCCGATTGCTCTTCGTTTGTCTCCGATCGGCCCATTCGTTTTGCAGCTAATGAAACAGCGATATCAACCGACCATCTGCGGAATTAATCGATAGGATCGTAGATTTTCACAAAAATGCCCCCACCTTTTTAAAATTTCTTTCGACTTCGCATATAATATGTCAAAGTGATATGTATTGTAAAGTTTTGAATGACTGAAAAGCTAAATAGTCCGTTGTAAAAGCTCATTTTACATGTTGCTTGTTGAAATGTTGCAGACTCAAATGTTATCTGTAACTCAGCTTGCATGTTCACCGAAATAACAATTCGTTAAAGTGTGTTATTCGAATAACGATGTGTTATTCATCGGATATAAAACATTATTTGGACCACACTTTTTTATGCATGATTTCTTATAGGAACAAAAAAGAACAAACAAACAAACAACAGCAACAACAAACAAACAAACAAACAAACAAACAAACAAACAACAACAACAACAACAACAAACAAACACAAAAAAGATGGAGGAGTGTACAGAATATCTTTCACAATGTATACATGTAAACATTGTGATCCTGTTTATCTCTCACCCCTACAAAATAGCAATGCTGCTAGTTTTTTATAGTAAAGACATACATGTAGAATTCCGTTTTTAACACACTCTTATTTAAATTGACGCGAATAAATGTGCCGGTAAAATTTTCATTTTCTAGATGAGATCCGTATTTCCTCTCCACGTATAATTAATTCTTAACATTTGTTTACTTTTCATTTAAACATAACACATCAATTATTTATCAATTAAGCGCTCAAAGTTATGGTGATATTATTTGCTTATTCAAGTACTATCCCCATAAGATTGATAAGTAGACCTCAGATCTGACAAGTGTGATTCCTAATATTAACAAACACAAGTTTACATACTGTATATATTTTAAATAGTTTATTTCGATTATTGTAGTGCTGTTTATATATTGTATTCTCTCCTCAGTTATTTTCTCTCCATGCATGTGTTAGCTGTTGTCGTTGTTTGTTTTTGTCTTTCTTCGGCGGGACATGTCCATTTGAACCTTTTGTCTTCATGAAATGCGGGTTGAGATGGTACGTTAAAACCTTCATGAAATGCGGGTTTGAGATGGTACGTTAAAACTTCATGAAATGCGGGTTGAGATGGTACGTTAAAACCTTCATGAAATGCGGGTTGAGATGGTACGTTAAAACTTCATGAAATGCGGGTTGAGATGGTACGTTAAAACTTCATGAAATGCGGGTTGAGATGGTACGTTAAAACTTCATGAAATGCGGGTTGAGATGGTACGTTAAAACCTTCATGAAATGCGGGTTGAGATGGTACGTTAAAACCTTCATGAAATGCGGGTTTGAGATGGTACGTTAAAACCTTCATGAAATGCGGGTTTGAGATGGTACGTTAAAACCTTCATGAAATGCGGGTTTGAGATGGTACGTTAAAACCTTCATGAAATGCGGGTTTGAGATGGTACGTTAAAACCTTCATGAAATGCGGGTTGAGATGGTACGTTAAAACTTCATGAAATGCGGGTTGAGATGGTACGTTAAAACTTCATGAAATGCTGGTTGAGATGGTACGTTAAAACTTCATGAAATGCGGGTTGAGATGGTACGTTAAAACCTTCATGAAATGCGGGTTTGAGATGGTACGTTAAAACCTTCATGAAATGCGGGTTTGAGATGGTACGTTAAAACCTTCATGAAATGCGGGTTGAGATGGTACGTTAAAACTTCATGAAATGCGGGTTGAGATGGTACGTTAAAACCTTCATGAAATGCGGGTTTGAGATGGTACGTTAAAACCTTCATGAAATGCGGGTTTGAGATGGTACGTTAAAACCTTCATGAAATGCGGGTTTGAGATGGTACGTTAAAACCTTCATGAAATGCGGATTTGAGATGGTACGTTAAAACCCTCCATGAAATGCGGGTTTGAGATGGTACGTTAAAACCCTCCATGAAATGCGGGTTTGAGATGGTACGTTAAAACTTCATGAAATGCGGGTTGAGATGGTACGTTAAAACCTTCATGAAATGCGGGTTTGAGATGGTACGTTAAAACTTCATGAAATGCGGGTTTGAGATGGTACGTTAAAACCTTCATGAAATGCGGGTTTGAGATGGTACGTTAAAACTTCATGAAATGCGGGTTTGAGATGGTACGTTAAAACTTTAATGAAATGCGGGTTTGAGATGGTACGTTAAAACCTTCATGAAATGCGGGTTTAGATGGTACGTTAAAACCTTCATGAAATGCGGGTTTGAGATGGTACGTTAAAACCTTCATGAAATGCGGGTTTGAGATGGTACGTTAAAACCCTCCATGAAATGCGGGTTTGAGATGGTACGTTAAAACTTCATGAAATGCGGGTTTGAGATGGTACGTTAAAACCTTCATGAAATGCGGGTTTAGATGGTACGTTAAAACCTTCATGAAATGCGGGTTTGAGATGGTACGTTAAAACCTTCATGAAATGCGGGTTTGAGATGGTACGTTAAAACCTTCATGAAATGCGGATTTGAGATGGTACGTTAAAACCCTCCATGAAATGCGTGCTTGGGGCGCTCCGTTAAAACCCCTTTAAACCCTCCATGAAGTGTGGGTTTTGGGCGTTCCGTTTAAACTCTCCATGAAGTGTGGGTTTTGGGCGTTCCGTTAAAACCCTCCATGATGTGTGGGTTTGGGGCGCTCCGTTAAAACCCCTTTAAACCCTCCATGAAGTGTGGGTCCATTCTTTCCAATTCTACAAATAAGCACAATGTGGATTGCTACTCAACATCTTTTCAGGGGTAACATTAATTTACTTGTGTTTTGGAGAGGGAATATGGTCCAAAGTGTTGGATACCACATTTTAAAAAGCTCCGATTACATGTCATCCCTCGGCCGCCTTCTCCTGCTAATCTCCTCATCGTTATCCTTTTCGTAATCCTCGCTTTCATGCAATAATGAGGTATTGCGTTATCGGCATGTTAACATTGTCAAAGGGAAACAACTCGTACCAGTATGCGAACAGTCAGGAGTGTATTACTTACCTTGATTTCTCACATGTCTAACAGCACTTTGAAGATATGAATCGATTTATACAAAAATGATACTGTTCACACTATTCCTTAAACTTTACATATTTCATCGTCCTAAATACACTGTACTAATTTCGCAGCTAAACTAGTCTCTGTAATCTATAATATTATCGGGCATTTACTTCGATTTAACCGATTGTGGACACGCCCGAGGCTACGTGCATAATTCAAAGTAGGATGTCTAAGCCACTTATATCACCTGGGCGTGACACGGAGATTGCATTTCTTATTTCATTCCCCATTTTCCAAATTAAAAAAAGTATATGATATCTCTCTTTTGGCTAGATAAATACATTTTATTAGAAAAAAAGTCTTTATTTTATTTATTTGTTTTTGTTTATAAATGTTTAAAATACTGTTCAAGCATTGTAAAAATAATTAAACAATCAATAACATGCAATTTTATATTCATCTTGAGGTCTGAAAGGTTCATAAATATTTAAGTAAATGTGAAAATCTTATTTTTTCCTATAGGAACTATATATCCAATACCTACATGGAAGGGCGGTAAGAAAGCAGTATTAGAATTGTAAGAGTAACGTCCCTTTATATACAAAATCGCCATGATCCGAGCATAATGGTGTGATACAGTAATCACCCATCGACTGGCGTTCGTTGTCTGTCGTCTCGCATCTGTCAGCCGGTGTTCGGCGTGTATATATAGCGTTGACTTTTAGAACACATGTTTTATGCTCGCCAAATAATTCATAATTAACGGCGAGGGTAAATAAGTCCAAATAAGCAACACATGTTCATTAACTGGCTTCGTATCAAGATTGTTTAAACTCTCAACGTAAAAAAAAACAAAAAAAAAACAAAAAACATGATAGCCTGGAGCGTGGCTTTTTTCCTTCTATTGATGATTAGTAAAACGTGGAAACAGTAGTGTCTATAAACAAACCACAAGTGCTACAGCCTCGATATATTTTATCCATCTTTCGTGGGTGGCCCTATATATAGATTAAAAATACTTTGATATGATGAAAAGAAAAACAACCACAAAAACCTGACCGCTAGGACCACTTAATGGCTCTACAGTTAAACTTTGGATATCATCTTGTCAGAAACTACAAGAGGCAGAGCCTTGATATTTACCATACATGTTACTTGGATTGCCGTCTTTCCAGATTTTAAAAAAAATAATCGGTAATAAAGTATGTCCAGCAGGTACGTGGCTATTGTGAGAAGCTTCGACAATCTTCTTGTCAGACCAAAACGCTTGGATTAAAGTAAAACTGCTTGATCAAACGATTCGTGCGTACTTCTCTATCAGCAGCATTACACCGGCATGTTGTTTATATATGGCTGATATTACTGGCTGATTATTACTTTACAGAGGCGGATCCAGGACTATTGTCAGGGCGTGTGGGTCCTATCTGGGTGTGTTCCAGAGGTGCTAGTCGTGTTAGGGGGTCTGGGGATGCTCACAAAAAAACTTCTAAAATGTAGCAGCTAAAAAAAGCCATTTCCTGCATTTTGTGAAGCTGCTTAAATCTTTTCCAAGAGTCCAAGCTGTTTGCATTTTCGGCGACAAAGATAATCCATAATCATATTATTTTCAGGGGATGAAGGGAGAGGTCAAATTTAGTGAGAACAATAGATACGAGTAGTGGAGGCATGCTCTCACAACAAGAGTTCTGATATCTATAAGTCAAATAGTAATTTCTTGAAATTCAGATGCTTGATAGAACTTCATAGAAAGTATGTTTTTCCGCATAAAGTATAATTTCAATGCGTTTATAATGAATTTTAGGTGTAATTACGTGATTACTGTTATTATCTGTAGCAATGGGCACATGCAATGGTAAAAATACTTCAATGGAAGGTAATTTGTGAAAAATCCAGGGGGACCCCCGCCCGTGTTAGATCCGTCCATGCTTTCTGTCTAAGGTATTTAGCTGAGTAATACTGGGCCATCATGGTTCCCTTGTTACATTGAAATTGCGTAAGATAGAACTATTTAATTTCAGTGATTTAATTTAAAGATTAATATTTTAAGACACAATTATTATATTTTTTGTCGCAATAAAACAAGTTTGGACACAAGGAAAAGTTCTTTGGTATAAGTGGACCTTAAAAAATACGTATGGGTGACGAAGGGGTGCACGTTTTGCTAGCCGAGAGACCATAGTGTCCACACTTTACCCTCTATGTTATATTCAGTGAATTGTTATTCCAAACACAATTCTGAGTCATTTACTTGTATCTTCACGCAAGGTGAACATAGCTTATCTATAGGGACTGGCCATCAAACAGTGACGTTCCTAACCAGACACTTGGAGCTTGCTGATCTGGGTCCACATATTTGTTCAAGACTGTTACACTAGTGATAAGCAGGTTAAGTGTTCACATGAGGAGAGCCAAGACAATTTCTAGGACTTGTCCACTTGTTATTGATGATTCTGTCAGAGCGGGTGTAACAAAAAGCATAATCCATTTAAGCTTTTTAGCCCTAAAGCGACTTGGTCACACAGTGTGTCAATTTGACCTTTTTTTCAGAAACGAAGAAAAAGTATTTATATCACGTCGAATAATGAAAAAAAATCTCTGGTCTCTAAGTTATAAATAAACATGTTGTCTTTGACAAGAATGTTGTCTAAAGTTTGGGAGATTCAAACCTGTCGCAACGCTTATCAATATTTTAACCGTTATAAGTTTAAAACCTAAATATGTCTGAACTGTTCCCGCGAGAGTTTGTGCAACATGTTAGCCGTTATAAGTTTTAAAACCTAGTATATGTCCGAACTGTTCCCGCGAGAATATGTGCAACATGTTAGTCGTTATAAGTTCAAAAACCTAGTATATGTCCGAACTGTTCCCGCGAGAGTATGTGCAACATGTTAGCCGTTATAAGTTCAAAAACCTAGTATATGTCTGAACTGTTCCCGCGAGAGTATGTGCAACATGTTAGCCGTTATAAGTTCAAAAACTTAGTATATGTCTGAACTGTTCCCGCGAGAGTATGTGCAACCTTTTTAGCCGTTATAAGTTTAAAAACCTAGTATATGTCTGAACTGTTCCCGCGAGAGTATGTGCAACATGTTAGCCGTTATAAGTTTTAAAACCTAGTATATGTCTATACTGTTCCCGCGAGAGTATGTGCAACAAGTTAACCGTTATAAGTTTTAAAACCTAGTATATGTCTATACTGTTCCCGCGAGAGTATGTGCAACATGTTAGCCGTTATAAGTTTTAAAACCTAGTATATGTCTATACTGTTCCCGCGAGAGTATGTGCAACATGTTAGCCGTTATAAGTTCAAAAACTTAGTATATGTCTGAACTGTTCCCGCGAGAGTATGTGCAACATGTTAGCCGTTATAAGTTTTAAAACCTAGTATATGTCTATACTGTTCCCGCGAGAGTATGTGCAACAAGTTAACCGTTATAAGTTTTAAAACCTAGTATATGTCTATACTGTTCCCGCGAGAGTATGTGCAACATGTTAACCGTTATAAGTTTTAAAACCTAGTATATGTCTATATTGTTCCCGCGAGAGTATGTGCAACATGTTAGCCGTTATAAGTTTTAAAACCTAGTATATGTCTATACTGTTCCCGCGAGAGTATGTGCAACATGTTAGCCGTTATAATTTTTAAAACCTAGTATATGTCTATACTGTTCCCGCGAGAGTATGTGCAACATGTTAGCCGTTATAAGTTTTAAAACCTAGAACATATCCTAACTGTTTCCGCGAGAGTATGTGCAACATGTTAGCCATTATAAGTTCAAAAACCTAGTATATGTCTGAACTGTTCCCGCGGGAGTATGTGCAACATGTTAGCCATTAGCAGCTGAAAAATCTTGTTTATATCCGAACTGTTCCCACGGGAATAAATGTTACCTATACGTTAATCCTTAATCACGCTGATTGGCTCGATATTGACGTAGTAATTTAAATACTAATACAAGATCGTGGATCATGTGATTTGCTTGACACGAAAATCATATTCTCACTCATTCTCATATTTTATGTTGTGGGTTAATAACCCAAGAACAAACACACAAACACAACACGTTCTACAAAAATATCAATTTATTCAAGAGGTAATTGATGATTATGGAGTGTACGTATGATATAAACATAAATACTTGGATACTTTCCTCTATTAACGTGTTATAACAAACCTAACTAACTATCACTCAACAGCTAATTGGACAACTAAACATACAAAACTGGCAAGAATAACCCAGAATTGGTTTTAAGTGATTCGATAACAATTTTCTACCATTAAAAGAATTTTCATAAAAAAGATAACAGGCTATAATACAATGTCTGACATATCGAGACCGTCTATTAAGGGTATTTACGATTTTATTTATTATATTACCATACCCAATTAAACACCCAGCAATAGAAAGATGGGTTTATTGGTTCTTTTTTGTTGTCGATAAATCTGATGTAATTCATCAAGTATTGCATGTAGAATTAGACACTTTGATATAAAGTCATACGGATTTAAACATGCAATTTAATAACGTATATCTATCAAATTGTATATATGACAAAATATGTCCACACATAGATGATAATGAGACCCAAAATTATCGAAAAGTAAATAATAAATATTTTTTCTCCAATTGGGAATAATACTTAATACAACTCCAAAAGTACAAAAAAATTCATAAAGGCAATTTTGTTATATGTATTGATTAACAGTTATGCATGTTCTACCATTTTCTTCAATTTTAAAATTACGAAAAAATTTCTGTGAGCATTTTCCACTAAATTCTGGTCTTTCAAAGCTGTCTTTTTTTCTCAACCAAAACATCAATGATACGATAGCATGGCATGTTAGATAAGTACAAGTACTTCTAATTAACTTCTCTTTTGAAATATGGTTATACAGAACAACTTATAAAAGATGACAACCGCTTTCTGATTGTTTAGTACGTCCACTGCTACAGTAAAGCAGCGCTATGCACGCTATCTATATTTAAAGATATAATTAAGTGCATGCCTCTTATCTTCTAGACAACAAACCGTCCGAAGTTCGATATGTTAACTTAATATAAATAATGATATCCTAAGAAGTCGCCATGACAACTTTTCGAGTTTCAAAGTCTTGTATCTCCATTGCTTCCCTCGGAACGGACGCCATTTTGGCTGCGATGGGATAGTCCCTCCTCCGTGTCGCCACTTCCGCGACTGCAGCAGCGCCGTCTATTGGTCAGACAAGGGAAACCATCGAATCCCGGCATGAAGGGCACATAACGCCGGCCGGACCATTTCCGGACAAACTTCATGATGAAAGGAAAGTCGTACGTTTTCAGCGTCAAAGTCTCCGTCTCGTTATCTTCATCGCTATCAGGCACCTGGTTCCATGTGGTTAACCCTCGATCCTCCGGCGTGCCTAGAGACCAAATATTTACCAAAGCATTATATAGGTTAACGACAGCCAGTATGGCGCTTGTGTTTATAACTGTTAATTAAAGATTCTCTGCACATTCAAAGACGCATCCTTTTCATTTTTTAATTACATGTTAATATGAAAATAATGTGAACGAAGTAAACTTTATTTACGTCACATTCTTTTCAAAGTTCAATGACGAAATAGTACCATACATGTACTTCACGATGTGTCTTTACATTGCAACACCTTACAGAAACAGCGGAACATGGAGACCTGGTCAAGAAACTGGGTGAAGTTAATCCTTTACGTCAAGGACGAAGCAATGTCTAACTTAATTACAACGTATGCTCTTCTCTCAAAGTCCTTTACATTGAATTTGGTTGTCTAAGGGGTCTCTTTATGTTTATTTATTTCTGCGTATTGATATGCTCTGATATCTGCTGTAAAACTGAATGTTATAAAGAAAGTCCAAATGGCAGTAAAATATAATTTAAGAAAGATGTTTGAGTATGAAAACAGGGGCGTCCTTTTACCTGGCAGTATGTTGTCCAGCAGTAAGGCTGTAAAGGAGCCTACAAACATGTTGTTGGCCAGCAAGGCCTTCAGAACCTGATCGAAATCCTCGTCACCTTAAACGAATCCAATGTTTCGCAGTGTACAGACATATCAAGCTGGTAGATTGAAGGATTCACACATAAACAATGTCTTCATTATATATTTATGAAAACAGAAGTGAGTTTCTTTCCTTTTGCAAAGTAATATTTGTCAGAAAGTTAAATACTAACTGACACTTAATTGTATCGTTCAGATGACAATACAATGTACATCGCTTAAAGTAAATAAATAAATTTAAAACGTGACAATACGAATGATTGAGCAATGCATGAAATTATATGAGGAAAAGAAAAGAAAGTTAGGTTGAAATAAGCCGTGACGTATATATACCGGTAGTGACGAGATGCTCGTTCAGGACGAGCCATGGCGGGAAGCCGAGTCCGAGGAAGAGCGCCATTCCAAACACAGCGAGGTTACGGGACGAGTTGAGATTCACATACTGCAGGTTAGAGGCCCCAACGGCCGTCAGGACAGCTGCAACATGGACAAGGACACGTCAATAGGGTACTACGGTAGTAATTAGAGCAACAAGTCAGTAATAGGAATTGGGACAGTAACAAAAATAGAAAGAAAAAACAGAAAAAAAGTTCGATCTGTCTTCTTATCATTGAAGCAAACATATAACCGTAACAAATCTCAATTGGACTTGTTTGTCAATTTAGAATATGACTAAAATTGAGAAGAACCCTGTGTGCAGTCATTCTATATGAACTCCAGATCTGGTATAACTCTCCATTTTCAACATAAGAATGACGTCTTCAACCAGTCCAAAAACGAACCCGTTCACAACTAGTTCATTTGTTGGCTATACATGGAAACCTGTTCTCAATTAGTCATGACCCTAACATATTGTTCAAAGATCCCGTTTTCATCTCGTTCTTGGTCATCTAAAACAGATTTACAATTACTTCATGACCTGAAGGCTATACAACCCGAGTACGTGTCAGTCGGGTCCTTTTCCATTTAACACTGAGCTGGGAAGTCCCAAGTCAACATTTAGTATGACAAACATTGCCATATCCACGGGATCATCACGTGGCTACACGCACGAAAGAGTAAGCCCAGACGGATAATCCTTCTGTATTATTCATCTGCTTCCAAAAATGTGTTCGAAACCATTTGAATACAATCGGGTTCGGATCGAAACACGCGTGCTGCGTCCTGCATGCTGCGTGAGCGTGCCCGTAGCCGTTTGCGTGAAAATCAATTTGCCATAAATCTGCATACCCTATTCCATACCTCCGTGCCCGTGTCCGTTTGCGCCGGTGTGCCGAATCGCTCAGTGAACGATTTTAACGCAGTCGAACACCTAACGGAAGCCAACTGGACAGGTAAAAAGGTAAAAAAAACCCCAACAACAACAAACAACAACACGAACTTGTGCGGGAAATCCTGATTATATATAATGTGACTATGTATGACCATAAAGATGACAATGTGACCAAAAGTGTATGGAATTCCATTACGGAAGACAGCATTTCTGGTACGGGGTTTTCATCTGCTGTTTACCTGGTGTTTTTAAGGTTTTTAAGAGACTATAAGAGAATTATTGATATCCGCACCAATAACGAACATGTAAATGTCTGTATGAACTAACAATTTATTTTGTTTGCACGTTTTTCATGCATTTTCTCGACAGATCTAAACCAACGAACATTTGAAAATGATTTAAACTGCACTGTATTTTTCTTCGTCACTACACTGAGTTCGAGTCCGGCTAGGGTAGAAAACAAAAAAAAAATGCATGCAGAAATGTAGGCAGATTACAGAGAAGGGTGAGTTATAAAGGCGCTGTCTAGGAACAGTAGTTAGGTGAATTGCTCTCGTGTAAATAACTAAAATACTATTTAAAACGTTGATTGCTGCATATAACATTGTGTACATGTCCATTAGACCGGTGTCGGCGTCGTCTCATTGTCTTATATAAATTATAAAATCTGCTCCTAAAGTAAGCTGCGCCTATAGTTAGAAAATTACTTATTTCTTCGCCGTTTTGGCGCGCCAATTTTCATTATGCCTGAACGTCAAATGATATTCACGGGCGAAAGGAATATAGCTCACCACGAACGCACGCACACGGACATGCAAAGGCATACGCAGCACGGATGAATGAAACAGCAGCTTAAAGCTCTGAAAATAAAGGTTTTTCATTTTTTTGCCAGGCATAAGCAGCCTAAGGCAGTGGCTCTATATTGCCCGCATACCCGATGTCTAACCGATCGCCTAAAGAAATTGACTGATCAACAAACATTGACGTACCATACAAATTCTTTCGACATTATAAAACAATGCTAAAATGTTTACCAAAAAGCACCATGAAAGAGCCCCCGGTGATAGGGTCAGGAAGTGCCGCCACGATGGAGTTAAACTTCCCAAGGCATCCAAACAGGGCCATGAAGAAACCTGCCACTAGCACTACTCGCCGACTTCCGACCTGGAAATAAATCAATCTCCATAACATTTTTTTCTTTGAAGAAAAACAACAACATTGCTGCTTCGAGAGTGTAGTTTAATATTGAGTTGTTTTTTTTCCACTATAATATGGTTCGGTGCCATCATAACGGGGAATACATAGGTCTGGTGGACATTTGAAGAATACACGAACAATATTTTTTGTAAAAAATAAGTACTGCCATCGAAATAGCAAAACCATAGCACTGGCCTGCCCTTAGAAAAATAAAACATTCCCACGAAACTACATTAGCTAAAAAACTGTACACCCAAATTTTTGTTAAAACATTTTGTATGCTTTATGTCACAGTTGGCCAGATTTACATTTCTTCATTGTTTGGGTAAATAAGCAGTTCAGCCACAAAACAATAGGAGTATACTCCGTCCGAAACAACACACTGAATTACTGGATAGTGACAAATTAATCTAAATGCATATTTAGTACTGATCAAGTAGTTCTATGTATTAGTAAATACGCTAAACTGTGGTCCAGTCAATTTTGCAACCTAACTTGGCCAGAAACGGTTGCATGTATCTGACACAATCGTAAAGCAAACACGCAAACACGTGCCTTATACAGCAAGCACGTGCGTTGAGCATGTGAGAAGAGAGAATGGTAATTGACATGGTGTTTGTACAATAGTTCGCAACAGAAGTCACAACAGAGGGTTGTTACTGAGTCGTTGTCATGAGCACAGAGTGTACATAATGTGGCCTCAGATAACTTTCATTTATCACATGTGTGGTTTTAATGTGACCTGCACGATGTTTATGATACCCAATGTGCGGTGAAGGATTTGCAAGTCATTGACATAAATACATTTAGAGTTGGAACATTAATAAAACTACTATTTATGCTGATGTTAGACTAATTTCCATTATTCTGTGATCCACATTTTAATACCACACGCAATCATCTATAAAAGTTAAACCTTTTAACACACGCACAGTGAAAACAGACAAGGTTTTGGCGCATAGTGTAGATCCAGCTACGTCAGCTCACAATGGAGGCTTGCTGATCAACCACTACACAACTGGTTTATCTAGCAACTTGTCTCGTAACCACTGAATGGAGATGTAAGCAGATTAATCAACATTACTATTAAAGTGATCTTGTAATGTCGGCAAGCCCTCCAACTTACGCTCTTACTAACAGCACAGAGCAGTTTGTCAAATCTTAAAACATGCTGATAGTTTATCCATGTGAGTTCATCAAATGTAAAGACAAATCTATTGCTATCGAATTCTTCAAGACTACAAAAGAAATAACACAATAAATAATAATTACACACACAATGAAACAGAAATTGGCGGTTATTGTCAAAAATGGTTTATCCAGCTTTTCGCTATAATGAGCTATCAAGGCATTAAGCCTGTGTCAGTGGTCTATTTATGCTGTTTCAATTTATTTTTACGATGGCTATGTAGGAAATAGCATAAAAAATTAAGGTAACTACATGTTTTAATGATCCAGCGACATTATTTAAGAGAGATTTTCACGGACATTGGTGCAACAGAAATCACTCAACGCATATTATCTTTGCTCAAGCATCAACAATATCATATAACGCCGCCAAAACTAAGGTAATCTTATTTAATTTGTGTTTTTCATACGAACCCAATGTAAGCACCTACACCACAGTTGACGCTATTGTTGTTGAGGCAAACTGTTATTTACCTTTGGTTCAAGCGACCAATTTCATACAAGAAAGAAACCGAAACGTTTCAATGTTGATCGATTGTAAAGCCGACTGGCCTGTTTGAAATTATACCCCTGTAATAAATATGAACCTCATTAAATATAATATTTAAAAAGTACAGGTGTATTCCCTTGTTATGACCATGTTCAAACAAATATACTATGAACAATGAGCTGCCGCAACCACCTGGATTGCTTGTTAATTACATTTTATAACGTGATATTTTTCAATTATAACCTTTTCTCTTTGTTAACAGTGATGTCATGGTAATATTTCGTGACCATACAAGGACAGCAATAAATGCATCAAACAATGCCGCTCGATATTTGTGTTCCATTAACACCAGTGATTAACAATACAATACAATACAAAGCTTATTTCGGCATAAAATATTACATTAATAGCCAAGAGGTACATTATAACAACGATGTGCTGTATGTAGGGGTTAGTACATTTGTTAACGAGACTGTGATGTTTCTATCTCTACAAAAAATATGAATTTTAATTTGGGATATGTCCGTAAATTCCATTGAAATATTAAAGTATCGTTATTCATTCTATTTGATGATACTTCACTTATATATACATATTTATACATATCAAAGCGTTATATGACAATGCATTAATTATTTCATGGTTTTAACATGTGTCAGTTATAACTGTTCTAGTTTTCAAAGCGTAGTATATATATTTGCTTATACTTATTATTCTCTTTTTTCGATTTAGTTGACATAAGATTTATGAACTTTTGTTTTGTTGGCCAGTGACAATTATATGTTAAAAAATATTGTTTGCAAGTTTCTATAGTAGGGGCAGACTAAAAGAAAATGATATTCTGGTTCGATAACATTCATGTTACATTGCGTGCACATTCTGTTGGATTTTGGCATATTTACATGTCTTCCTTTCTCAATCATTAGGTCACGTGATGATAATGTAAATCTGGTTAATGCAAATTGGTATTTGGTTACATTTATTTTGTCAAGGTAACTTTCGGTGATAAGCTCTTTCTTATACAGACGATATGATTCTAGTCTATTTGAATTATTTATTGTCATTGTTCATTCTTGTCTATATATATCTAAAATTCTTTCTCTTATCCGATGTACATTAATAGTATCTGTATTTTGCCATATATACGCTAGGCCTATCTCTTCTAATATTGTTTTTATGTGATTTGCCCAATCCAATCCTCCGTATGTTTTCCCATTGTTTGCATCATTTCTTAATATATGATATATCTTATTAATGATCGAGTTATCTTTAGACTTTGTTATTTTACTCAAATATTTTATCATTATAATTTTACGTTGAATTTCTAATGGGAACCTTCCCAATTCACCATACAGAGCACTGATATTTGTGGATTTTCTTGCATGAAGTATTTTCGCATGAATTTACAATGTATGCGTTCTATATCTTGAGCTTTTGCGTAGCCGTGTATTTCTGCTCCATAATTAAGGATTGTTGCAACTAGTGTGTCAAATAGTTTATATATTTGTTTTGTTTCTAGGTCTAATTATTTAGTGCTGTGCGATGTGTTTCTGTTTTCTATTCCAGTGTCCATTCTTATGTAGCAGGATGCCGAGATATTTAAATGCTTTTACGGTCTCCAATATGTTATTACTATAAGTAAATTGGTATTCTGTATGCAGTCCTTTTTCAAATATCATAGTTTTACTTTTGTTTGCGTTAATTTTTAACTTCCATTTTTTACAATAGTGTTGTATATCGTTAAGCATTGATTGTAAAGCTGCTGGTGTTTCTGCAAACAACACCGTGTCGTCTGCGTATAGAAGCATAAATATCTTAACATTTCTATAGTTACTAATCCATCAATATTTTGATTGACAGTATGTATTATATCATTAACGTAGTACAGAAACATCAGGCTGGAGCTCGGATCACCTTGTTTCAGGCCAATGTCTAATTCGAAGAAATCAGATGCCGTTTTCTTTGTATCCTACTGCCGCTTTGACTGAGTTATACGTACATTTTATAGTGTTAACAAACTTTGAACTTACGTTTTCATTTAGTAACTTACTATAAAGGTGGTTTCTGGTAATGTTATCATAACATTTTTTAAAATCAATGAAGCAGCAATATAGTTTCTTTTTTTCTGCTTAACGTGTTGGCTATGATAGCGTGTAAAATAAAAATACAGTCGATAGTGGATTTTTTTTAAAATCTAAATTGATTTTCAGATATTTTATCGTTATCTATGCTCCATTTTGTCAATCTGTTTAGTAGAATTTGTGAGTAAATCTTCGATCGAATATTTATCAATGTTATTCCTCTATAATTAACTGGATCATTAATGCTTCCACTTTTATACACAGGTACAATAACTCATTCCCCGAACAATATTGGGTACTCTCCCTTGCTAAATATTCTATTATATAATGCATATAAGAGATGTTCTATTTGGCTGTAAGCATGTTTGTATATTTCGGCGTCTATATTATCATTACCTGTACTTTTGTTATTATTTTGGTTGTATACCGCCTTTTTTTATCTCTTCTCTGAATATTTTAGCGTCAAGACAATTGTTGTGAACATCTGCGTTCTGTTCGTTAAGATCTGGTATTGTACTTACCTGGTTCTCACTTGTATACAGCGACTTAAATGTTCAAAAAGATCATTCACAGAAAGACTGTCTGATAAATGTTTGTTTGTCTTTGTTACTTCTTTTTCCAGAATTTTCTCGGATTGTTTTTACTTAGTTCTGTTAGTTCGTCTCTTTCGATTTGTTAAAACCTGTATTTGCTTTTTCTTTTTATGTTATTATATTCTGCTCTAGCATCGATATAATTTTGTCTTTTTTGATCCCCTTTTTTCGCATAAAGGCATTTCTTGTTACTTTGAATCGTTTACGTGCGAAGTGGCAATTTTCATTAAACCATCTTTGCTTAATTCGTTTATGTGTATGGTTAATATTTTGATACACCGGGTATTGTTCTTGTAATTGTTCTTTTCCATCTTGCAATAGTGTTATTTAAAATGCGTCGACTATTTCATTAATACGCGAGTTTGCGTCTGTTTTTCTTGATGTCATTGTCGTAATCGTTGGCTCTTTAGATTGAAAAAATGCATGTAATTTATCTATATTTTCTGTACTCCATTGTATTGGTTTTCGGAAGTTTGATGTGTGTGTCTTATCCATAGTTGTATTAATGTTTTGTTTTAATTGTATTTTCACAGCAGAATGATCTGAAAATTCATTAGTGTCTGTTATTTGAAAATCATTTATATATTGTATATCTTCTGGTTTTAGGAGCAAGTAGTCAACGACGCTAGATCCGTTCTTGGAATGAAATGTGTATTCACCCACCCCTTGATCACTGTGTAGTCGACCGTTACCTATAATTAGCCCCGTAGACTGACATAGTTCAATCAGGCGTTTACCGTGTGTATCTATCACGTGGTCTTTTGATATTCGTGGTGTACACCTGTACTCATTCGGATCTTCGTTATCAGCATTAAGATATTAATCGAATAATAATTTTCAATGTCTGATTCTATTCTACTGAAAAAATCAAAATCTTCATCGTTCAATACTTTTGAACCAAGTGGTGGTATATAACTGCGGCTAAATATAAATCTTCATTCGATATAAGGCATGATTTGTCAAATTTTATCCACAAAACTCCTTTTTGTGACTTGTCAATAACTGATATGTGTTTTTTTTTGTAACTTGCTTTATAAAACATGGAAATTCCACCACTGTGGCGCCATTAAAGTTGGTTTACGAAACTTTGCAGAGAATCCAAGCCTTTAAATCAAATCTTCAAATATTTCCTCAGATATATGAAAACTTTTTTGTCAGTTTAATCCATAAAACCACTGGTTCTAAGAAAGTTCTTAGAACTTTTTTAATATAAGGACATTTCTTAGTTTCAGTGAGGTAAAACCTTGGGTGTTTTATGAATATGACACCAGTACTATAAACCCCATTCGGTGAGTGCTAACAGAAAGGAAAATTCTAATCATCAGACACAAGCTTAAATATAAGCCAGTGGGTAATTGAGCAGCCTTAATTCGAGCAAAAAAGGCACAGATTAGTGTCTCCTTATGTAGTATACAATATATTGCATGAAGAGTTGTTGTAGGTATTTGACATTAATGTGTCTTTTAGGAAGGTGTTTTGATTTGGCTCGGTCAATATAGTACCATCCAAAAGTCCCTAAAACTCAAAGCTGTAAGGTACCACTGAATCATAATCAATTAATCTATGAAATACGACTTCAGATATCAACGGCAATTAACTAATACATACGTTATAAAGATGCACGTTCTTGTGTTTTGCTGGTCAATTAACGCTCAAACAATAATCTGTTGTACATATTCTTTCTTTAAATGGTTTCGACAAAGTAATCATTACTTGCAAGAAAGCTATTGCCGGCCTTATAAGGTCAAAGTTCAAAGAGCTTAGAAACTTAAAAAAAAAGAAAAAGCTAAAACTTTTCAATCGTGTAAATTTTATACAAGCAATAAAAGTTTATACAATCAATAAAATTTTATACACTCATACAATTTTATGCAATCAAAATCGTATAGATATTCGTAAAAGAACAGTATTGTGAAAACAGTGTAAGCGTACCATTGTTTACAGAAAGCGTCGTTCCTAAGAAGCATATCATTAGCAAATAAACATTGCATGGGATTGTACCTTTTATGTAACCATAGCAATGGTTTGTTATTATATGGATCATGACTTTGTTTTGTGAAACCTTGCGATTCCAATCAAGTACTCTAACGCTAGAATAACACAGTCTTCTAAGCATGAATTAATCAAACATATGCATTAAGTCAAGACCTTGATCAACAAAATTCCGCTGGGAGCTGTCTGATCTACACTATTTGTTGCGGTGTCTATCATTATGAATGGGAGCTATTGAATGTAGATGTAAGCACACACTCAAGATTATATTACACAATGTACAGAATATAGCATGATCATGGTCTAACTAATACAAGCACGGTTTAACGCAACGCATCCTTGGAGATATGTTTGTATCTATTCCTAGTGCAATGGGGGCATTTTATATGTATTACATTTGTACCCAACAACCAGCCTAAACCCTTGGAAATCTTGTAGCGATTGAAAAAGTACTCGCCACCTAGCGGAGCTCTATCTCCTATATTTTTATTTTGTAATGTTGTCGCTACCTATATAGAGAAGTCCTTCAAACCGCGGGTCATGGATAAATAAAGCCCGTTGTTATATCTGCTTTAACAAACCTCTGTGTGATAAACTAGTCACGCACATCTGGTTCATCAAACATCTGTGTGATAAACTAGTCACGCACATCTGGACGGACTACTGTTTTAAATTCATAAATTTCATACCGCAATCGAGGTACATTTGTAGTAAAATTGTAAACCATTTAACATATTTAATTCAATACTTTTATTGCATACAACTTACACATGTTTATAGCAACTAATAAGATAAATAACGCATTGGTATAGATGCACATATAAAAATTTCTTTAAGCATTTGCTCTGAATAATTTGGCATAATAAATGTATTTTCTAAATAACCTAAATAAACCTTCATAAACTGCCCCCGTCGTGCAAACAAAGAGGTAAGCATCACGATCAACTGTTGATGGGTCAATCAGGCAAACTTTAATACTTTTCATTTTTATTTAAAAAAGGGATATGAATAAAGTGGAGCCATTCAGTTTAATGATTCTTTGTAACTTAATCTTTCAATGAGCACATTTTAAGTTGCATTTAATTCTCCAATTTTGATTTTTTGCCGTTACAAGTGAAATAATTTGTTTAAAACAATCGA
The DNA here is from genome assembly GCA_007844125.1 of Sinonovacula constricta. Classification (NCBI taxonomy): domain Eukaryota; kingdom Metazoa; phylum Mollusca; class Bivalvia; order Cardiida; family Solecurtidae; genus Sinonovacula; species Sinonovacula constricta. The sequence continues at coordinate 46,167,747 of CM017563.1, read as the reverse complement.
GAGTCAGTATTCTTCTCCTGCATTTTCTTTCTATAGCTTCATCAATCGTTATAACAACTTTGCTTCTCAAAGAAGTTTTGAGTTATGCTCCGAACACCCATTCACAAAAGGGAGAAACTTTAAAATGGTACTATTCATAGCTATGATTCTTGTCACTACACGAAACGCTGTATCGTTGTGAAAAGTAGAGAAGCATAAAGCGCCCTCCCATTGATCCGTCTATGTTAAGAATTTGTTAAAATTTTATATGAACACAATTTTAGAAAATGTGTTTTCCACTTTTTTGAACATGTGAGGAATACGTATTTTGTTCAATGGGGGTATAGGTTCAGTATTTTATTACAGTATTTTCACACATGTGTGACATTTTCGTACGTATTTGTCACACAATTTGTAAAAAAATCGTATGTGTGAAAATTCCGGTTCAACTGAGCTGGCTCTATCGCAATTACCCACAACGAGAAAAATGGATTCCCTTGCACATTTCGTCAATAAACTATTTATCACATTGAATTCCTAAATATAAAATGTATGGAAAAGCAGTTTAAAGTTTATCAATAAGCGGACAACTTCTGTGCTAGCTTTGTCAACTATGATATGAACAAATTCTCAGAGCAAGGGTAACAGGCTAATGAATCTTTTAAGCTGTTCGTACCAGAATGATCTCAAACAAAAACAAAAATCTGTACTGTATATACACGCCTATCCTTCTAAATGCCTTTTCCGGATAAAAAAATAAGATTACTAATGGCATTTAAACAATGGCTTTCATTAAGTATGTATATGAACAAAGAGACTGAAAAATAGCCACAGGTAATAAAATTCTTTTCAGTTGAAGGTTTCTTGAATAAAAATACACAAGTTCTCTGTAAAGCAAATGTACCGAGGATAATTAGCTAACTGCTAATTGCAGGGCCGGATTTAGGGAGAGAGGATAGGTCCAAAGCTTGCTAACAAGCCATTAACTATCTTATTGCGGACAGGAATAATCAAGAGGAATGGTCCAATGACGTATTTTAAAACAAGGCTGAGCTTAACCACAACAACATATCTTTATTTACCTGGTACATCTAGCATTAATTAGAGAAACGATTACAAGGACATGTCTGGGATTTTACCCAAGAGGACATGGTTCGTTTTTAAAGATTTGTTCAAGGAGGATGGTACGGACCTTATATCTCGATATTTGCTGTTCAAAATGGTATATATAATTCTACTTATAGGAGACACATACAATGACAGAAGACACATACCTCGGATAAAAATGCGTTTTCGTACACTTAGATCAATTACAGGTACACAAAGTCTACAATGGGGCGGGTGGGGCAGCTTTCCCTGAAAGCTTTTGCAAACTGCGACGTCGGAGACAACATGTGTCACGATTTTACTAGTTCATCAAACTGAATTAGATAGAACATATGCCTAGACGCACAGACTTAATCTTCTCCGGGTTATTATCAAATTTAGTCAGTTTATTCCAAAATAATTTTATGGTTTGTTAAATGAACAATTGCTTAGGAAAAGAAAACAGGCATGTGCATACTATATCTGGGAAACCATATTGCTTGCTGATCAAAATGAAAAAAATGAAAAGGTAAAATAGATAATACCATCCTTAAAGAAAACGCATAAGTCATTCTAAAAACTTAGTACAAAAGGTTTTCTATGAAATAAAAGTATCGTTGTGAATAAAACATCGTTTAAAAATTTAAAATATGCTTATATTACATAATTCAATTTGCTAAACAATTTAAAAGTTATATGTGTTCGACATCTTAATATTTATTATTGTCAAAATATTTATTATTGTCAAAACTCGTAGTTAACAATTGTCATATTTCTAAACCCTGCATTTATTAAAGGAAAACATCTAGTACACACTTAAGTGTGTGTGCCGTTGTAATTTCGTTAAGTTCTATACTTGAATCGTTTATGTACAAGTTGCTTTCAAGATATAGATGACGTGATGTCATCTGATAGCATACAAAAAAGACTTAGGTTGAGGTCAATATATAATTTTAAGGGCCTGGTTAATGAGATATTGACCAAGGACGCAGTCAACCTCAACCTCAACCTATATATTGACCTCAAACTATATATTGACCTAAACGTAAGTCTTCACTTGTTATATCACTTACACTGTGAAATTACAGCGTTATTGATACGGTATAGTGTGAGACACTTACACTATTTGTAGATCCATTATAATAAAAGAAAATTAAGAAAAGCATTCCCTGATACCGAGGTTATGTTCTCGGTGCTAACGTAATAACTTTCTCGATTTAATTTTATTTTATATTGACTCGCACGTGACCTGCGCCCGACCAATTAAAATGCTTTAAATGCAAACGGTATGTGATGTAACAGCATACGTAATGTGCGTATTGAATAGAAAACAAGGGGAATCACGTGATAAAATGATGTTTTACTTTAATTTTGGACTGTTTACCTTAGTGATGTCAATGATGCCTATATTTTGGCTGCACGAGGTCACACCAAACCCAATTCCTACACTAGCGGATAAAATGCAGTCCAGACCTTCAATCAGGATACCTGTAAAAGTATGCAATCACAAAAAAGGTCAGACATGTTTAAGGACGAACAACAAACAAGATACAATATAAATGAAACTGGATTGAAATGGAATCTAAAGCTTGGTGTTTTTCTCTCAAAACAAAATATGTTGGTATTACATTTGTGTACTATATTGAATATGGTATACAGTAAATAAAAAAATACAATGATTTTATTGAATTGCACCAGAATATAAAAAGTACGATGTCATTTGTGGAACAGCACAGAAATTCATAATGAACTCATTGTCAGACCAACCCACCTCTATTGACGGCGTGTGGTGGAGGCGGAAGTGCCCCTGCGAGTCTTGCGCATGTGTAGTAGTCCCCAATACTCTCTATGATAGAGGTGATAACACCAGCAATCATGGCGACAAAGATTGAACTGTCAAAGGTGGGTGTCCCTCGATGTCCTGGAGCGGGAATGGTTAATCGACAGTAAGATAATGTTTTTAATTAACATACTGGGTCAGACGTGTTCCATGGTAAAACCATTTCATACCACTTAACGACTAATTTAAAACAAAAATTATACATACCAGGTTGTGCCGGTACATACGATACATGCTTTTTTTTTTTTTTTTATTATAAACAACATATGTTGTTGTTAGGAAACAATAAGAATCTTTTGAGAACTTATATTTCCATTAAACACATTAAACACGATTACACGAAATCCTCCACATTCATAACAATATGTATAAAAACGATTAAAATTCACAGATTTACGATAAAAACGTCAACTGTAGTTACGCGAATACAGAAACTGGATGGAAGCAACTTGATTGGCTGATGATATGTAGCCAGCATATAGTTGTCATAAAACTGTCTCAAAACAACGGGTAAATAAAATACACAAGTACACACATGCACAAACACAAGCCTACATACAAAACAACTACAATAATTTTGGTTACCCGGATATGGAAACCGGAACCAGCTCGCATCACTGATGATGTGGAGTCGGGTGTCAGTCCTAGCCTCGTAGCCATATTTCTGAGGATCGGAGGGGAAATGGTCGACGACTGTCAGAATGTAGCATAGCAGCCACATAATGCAGACGGCAAGGATCACCTGGTAGTGAACAGTGATGTGAAGGATAGTAATGAGATAATTGACATCAGCGGAGAAATATTTAATACATAAACCAATTTTTATGGAGGCGTTTGTACAAAAATACTTTTATGCTTATATTATTCTAACAAGAACACAACAATCTGGGGCTGAATCGTAGGGAATCTAATAGTAAGCTTTCAAAGATAGTTTTATCCAATATGCCGGCTATAGTTTGATCGACCATAGCTGTTGGAACAGTACAGATAGGTCAGCAGTAGAAGAGCTTGTTGAACAAAAACGAGCGGTCAAAGAAAGAAGCAATGTCACACAGAAGAAAGACGATTAAATGCTGACGTTGTAAGATGTTTGCACTACTCTTGATGCCATGGCGAAGAAAAGCGCATAGAATAACAAACTTGAAGGGTATGTTTATTGTGCCATACTATTGAAAGTTGACCCTAAACAGTACACCGCCAATAAAGTGTTCAATCTTTAAACCAATTTAAAAAGAGGGTTTAGATTATGCCTCGTACACAAAAACCATTTACTCTGTCGGATCATGATTTGTAAACGATGTCTCTCTTTTAGACAAAGTGTCATAGACTCTAAGCAGAATGTGGGAAGCCGGAGAGAAGGTAAGACTGGTTGCGTCAGCAGATTGCAAAAAGGCAAAGGCAATGGTTGTTGAGATGTGTGTGCTAATTATGTTGACACTTGTCATACATATAGAAAACAAAGGCACATCTCCAAACGAAACTACTTCTACATGGGACAATAATGATCACTACGTTCCTTCATATTTGGAAAACATAGGCAACAACAAATCATAGGCAAGACAAAGACTCGATTTAGCTCTCGGTTTGAGAAATATTCTTAGCGTGAAGTAGTGGCATCGCAAGTGTAACAGTGAGATAAGGGAATGAACAGAGAAGTGACTCACATTAGAAGAATGTATTATAGATTTTTTAAATTTATTTAAAATTTAAAAACAGAGCCGTCAAAACATGAAGTTACTCGTAGTTCTTGGAAGTTTTATTCGAATACATTATGATTGTAGTCCACAATCACACTGAAGGGTTTCCGCACACTGTCAGTCTCCAAGAACACCGAAGGATTCCTGGATGCTGTCAGTCCACAAGAACCCCGACGGGTTCTCGGCTACGACGACTCTGCAATGTCGAGATGATTCGGTAAGTGAAAGCAGTGTTTTGCAACCTTCCCGTGTACTATTGGAACCTACATGGCACTTTGGGGCAATAGAAAGTGGATAATCGAGAAGTTATCCCGTAAATAATGACTTGTTTTCTTACCGACAGCATCTTATGTATGGCAAAATTCATTTTTTCTCCTTGGGATCCGCATGGTTTTGAGACCTTAAAGATGGGAATCACTTCTGCTAGCAGGAAGATTAGGATCATTGTCCTGTAACAATATAAAGCAAGCAAGAAAAATATTCATTCAATGTAGAACAAGAGGTACATAGAACGTGATTAACAAGCAAAAGACTCGATTAAAGCATAAGAGAAAAGGGTAAAACAATTAAATGGCAGAACATCTATTGGACGGAACTACAACGTGAATCCGAAAGATAAATTAAGGTAAACATAAACATGAAATGGAAAATGGGAGACGATAAACAACAACAAAAACATAAACAAAAGCATAAACAACATAAAATACCATTTACAACAACATAGATAACATCCACAGCAAACCGACAGCCACAATTTACAACACGAATAACACCAACATAAACAACATCAACACTGAAAATGTTACCCACCCGATAGAGACTCCCCAGTGTTTTCCGGAAAGCTCGAATCCAGTACCTGCGGCAGGCAGTGCCATGAGCATGATGGTGGGAGCTACGGACAAGGGACCTATGAACCTCATCAGCACAGATACCAGTCCGGTGAAGCCAATGATAATCTCAATCACTGCCGCAATCATGATAGAGCCAACAATCTGGCAATGATAAGAGAAATCACACATTCAGCATGAACATGGTGCAAGAACCGATATCTACAATTTTGAAAGGTGCCCAACAAACATATATTCAATTTAGAAATTGTGCAAGACGCTTAAGGGAACAAGTTAGAAATGGTGCAAGACATTATACTTCTAATCAGGAAATGACGTAACACAGTTTATATCCAATTTGGAGATGGTGCAAAACATAATACTCCAATACTGGAAATGACGTTACCCAGTTTATATCCAATTCTTTATATTCGTTTTGGAAATGGTACAAGTCATAATATATCTAATTTGTAAATGATGCAAAAAATAAATATATTGTATCCAATTTAGAACTAGTGCTGGGAATGGGGCAGTGATTAATAATTAAAACAAATACACGTTTAAATATGCCAAAATGTGTATAATTTTATCTATGCAATTAAATAAAAACATGATCAATTACAGGAACATTGTACGTAGAAATGGTGCAAGAAATGATATTTAATCTTGGAATGATAAAGAAACGGGCACTGTACCTAGGAATGGTGCAAGGATATTCAATCTTGGAATAGTAAGTGAACGGACACTGTGCCTAAGAATGGTGCAAGAAATGACATTCAATCTTTGAATGGTAGGGAAATGAGCACTGCACCTAGGAATGGTGCAAGAAATGATATTCCATTTTGGAATGATCAAGGAACAGATGCAATAAATGATTTGTTCAAGCTTGACTGTGCAAGAAGTGATTTACTTAATTAGATACCGATTCAAGAAATAATTGATTCAATCTGAGACTGGTGCAAGAAATGATGGATTTGATGTAGAACTGGTGCAAAAAATGAATTGTAAAATCTGGAATTGCTTAAGTGTAAGACATGTTTAAATCAGTATGGACTGGTTAAGGAAATGATTTATTCGAGCGGGACATTTTTTTTTGTATTTGTATTTTGGGTTTTACGGCACACAGACATTTGATAGGTTATACGGCGCCGAATACGTTGAAGTTTGAGGACAATAGAATATAATCAAGTTATAACAAAGATACGCGAGTAAATATAGAAAAATACAAAAATCTATTTGGTTAAAATAATGTCAAGTATAATTGAAAACAGGTTATTATATGATACGGTTTAAAAATGTATAATAGTTGCTAAATAAACAGTTGAAAATTTGTAAGTTATTAAGAATATTGATCTCATCCAAAAAGCAAACACGTTTAGAATCCGACACTGTCTTAAACAGTTCATACACGTTATTAAAATACTTCGACCGAATATGGTCTGTGTCGATACACTGAATTAAAATATGGTTGACTGTCAGTGGTTCCTGGCAAGGAACACATACAGGTTAAACTTCTCTTTTCAAAAATATATTAATGAGTTAATGTAGTATGTCCAATGCGACAGCGGGTAAGAGCTACGGCTTCCCGTCTACTTTCTCTGCAAGTGGAGACATTGGCACCGACGTTATGTTTGTATTTTTTACAAATAATATTGACCCAACTTGTTTGCCATTTAATTAAAATATATCAGTTAATAAGTGATTTAAAATCAGTGTTTGGGATGCAAAGATCTGTCTCAGTGATGGTAGAGGCAGATTTTGAACTCTTGTCTGCATCCTCGTTTCCTCGGATGCCTACATGACTAGGAAGCCAACAGAAGGAGATTTCGTTAGCGTCATATAAACTTTGAAATTTGACAAGAACAGTGCGAGCATCTGGATTTGAATAATTCAGTGAATTCATGCTCTGCAGTACTGATAATGAGTCTGAAAATATAACATATTTTTCATCGGGATGTTCTGAAATAAAATCAAGGCTTAGATTTATAGCCTGGATTTTAGCGGTGAAGATAGACGAGTTGTTAGGAAGTCTCGAGCGGGACTGGTTCAATAAATTATTTATTTAGTCTGAGACTGGTGCAGGAAATAACGTATTCAATCTGAAAACGGTGCAAGAAATGATAGATTCAATATGAGCTGATACAAAAGATGATTATGAAACTGAGACAGGTGCGAGAAACGACGTGAAATCATGTATGCCACAGTGTCTGTAATCTGGGATTAGGTCTCTAAATGAAAACAATCTACGTCGGAATGGAGTTCAAGGTAAGTTAATCAATCATGAATGGTGCAAGAACGTATAGACAATGTAGGACTGCAACAAATACAACTTAAAGTTAAAGAATTGTGAAAAGTACCTTGTCTGATTATGTTGCAAGACATGTTTTTATTAGTTAAGAAATGATTCAAGGAAAGTTAATTTTTATCGACGGGGTAACAAATAACAAGAAAGTTTATTTTGTGCGACAGTAAACTTTTGTTGAGTTGCAGCAATAGCCATCTGACACCGATGTTGACTTAAAATAGATTTATTTTTAAAAAAGCTCTATCTTTACATGGTTATAATGATGCTTGTCTTATCTATAGAGAGACAACATTAAAACAACATAAACACTCTTACATATGTTTTAATAGAAAAACTTGAAGTAAAGCAGTACATGCAGTACTTTGAAATGAAATTTAAACGCTTTACTTGAATGGTATACCTACTCTATTCATTCTGGCGTCTGATTCATCTTGGGTTTCATCTGCAGAAGAATAAGGACAAACATAAGTTGTAAACAGCAATCTATAATACGTGTATGTATAGAGGCAGTGTAAAAATAGCCATACAACTTTATAACACATTATTACAGTTGCTTTAAAGTTGTGTGTTCGACAAATCAAAAAGCAAATCTCTAATGTCATTGACATACATATAAAATATAAAGAATCACAAAACAATTGCTTGTCCGTACGGGGGTGTCAGTGGGGGAGAGGTTAGAGGTGCCCATTTTCCTCAGCCCCTGACAGCGTGGGTTCGTGTCCCGGTCAAGTGTCTGCGGGTGGGGTAGGGTGGAAGGGACTGCCGTGAGCCGGTGGTTTTTCCGAGACAAGTCTGTGTTCTTTCTCCTCCAATAACTAACTGGATGTCGACCATAATTCTCTCAGTTATGTAACAAAATACCAGCAAACAAGGTAGTCAGGGCTTTAAATTACAAAGGATTCGTGTATTTTCCAGCAAAAATGTATGGTTGTTTATTTTATTTAAATGGAGTGTTAAGGACCAGATTGATTATTCATAGGTAAGGTTCATAAACCAGGTCAAAGGTTTATAACGACTGAAAACTTGCTTCTTCGGGCTTTTACATGCCAAATGATCAGCGGATTTTAAAACACAAATAATCGACATGTTCTGGCAGTATGTAACGCCCAAGAACCAAACCGCTATCGCAAAGTCAAAAATCATAAAGACAGAAAATTGGTCGTCCGTGTCTACTTTTATAAATGGATAGTAGATTTTTAAATTACTTTGGATGCGTATTAGCTTTATTTTTATGTGCATCACGCACAAGAACTGGATTTCTAGCGCACAGGATCCAACAGACCACAGGGGAAAATGGACTTAAAATATGCTGTAACATGATAAGGATACTTTACTTTTAATGTTGGACACAGTGGTGTGCCTAATTTATACAAGATACATAAATGGCTAGTTAATTGTCAGAAAGGTTAAAGGTTTTATTGTTAAATTGAAGGGGAGGTGGGGTAGGGGTGTACAGCACCTTTAGTGGTAAGTTAAGTTTTATAAACTTGATTGGGCTTGTAATAAATATGTGTTAATTTAATCTAATTTTGATATTATTGTGTCGAAACTGACGGAGCATAAATGATATTGTATAACCTTCAAACTATTTTCTAATATTGATTCGCATGTCATGTTAATGCAATATATTTCATGCACAACACATTTCTAACATGTATTATTGTTGCAGATTATTGCATAGGCTTGTATGGAATAATAAGTAAGATCCCTAAGCTGTTATTTATTCCATCTTCGTTAAATGATGTGTGTTGCGATAAAAGCAAGTCGAGCTCCAAAAAAAGCGTAACGAGTACTTCTAATTTGTTTGGCATTTTGTAATTTCCAGTCCTGGTCTAGTTGGATGGGTCTATAGTAAAGATCATGATCGGCAGATATGGGCTGATGGATGGGTATATAGTAAAGATCATGGTCGGAAGATGTTGGCTGATGGTTGGGTTTATAGTAAAGATCATGATCGGCAGATGATGGCTGATGGTTGGGTATATAGTAAAGATCATGGTCGGCAGATGTTGGCTGATGGTTGGGTTTATAGTAAAGATCATGATCGGTAGATTATGGCTGATGGTTGGGTTTATAGTAAAGATCATGATCGGTAGATGTTGGCTGATGGTTGGGTTTATAGTAAAGATCATGATCGGCAGATATGGGCTGACGGATGGGTATATAGCAAAGATTATGATCGGTAGATGTTGGCTGATGGATGGGTATATAGTGAAGATCATGCTCGGCAGATAATGGCTGATGGTTGGGTATATAGTAAAGATCATGATCGGTAGATGTTGGCTGATGGTTGGGTATATAGTAAAGATCATGATCGGAAGATGTTGGCCGATGGTTGGGTATATAGTAAAGATCATGATCGGCAGATAATGGCTGATGGTTGGGTAAATAGTAAAGATCATGCTCGGCAGATAATGGCTGATGGTTGGGTTTATAGTAAAGATCATGATCGGCAGATGATGGCTGATGGTTGGGTATATAGTAAAGATCATGATCGGCAGATGATGGCTGGTGGTTGGGTTTATAATAAAGATCATGATCGGTAGATGTTGGCTGATGTATGGGTATATAGTAAAGATCATGATCGGCAGATAATGACTGATGGTTGGGTATATAGTAAAGATCATGATCGGTAGATAATGGCTGATGGATGGGTATATAGTAAAGATCATGATCGGCAGATAATGGCTGATGGTTGGGTTTATAGTAAAGATCATGATCGGCAGATAATAACTGATGGTTGGGTATATAGTAAAGATCATGATCGGCAGTTGATGGCTGATGGTTGTACTTATAGTAAAGATCATGATCGGCAGATGATGGCTGATGGATGGGTATATAGTAAAGATCATGATCGGCAGATGTTGGCTGATGGATAGGTATATAGTAAAGATCATGATCGGCATATAATGGCTGATGGATGGGTATATAGTAAAGATCATGATCGGTAGATGTTGGCTGATGGTTGGGTATATAGTAAAGATCATGATCGGCAGTTGATGGCTGATGGTTGGACTTATAGTAAAGATCATGATCGGCAGATGATGGCTGATGGATGGGTATATAGTAAAGATCATGATCGACAGATGTTGGCTGATGGTTGGGTATATAGTAAAGATCATGATCGGAAGATGATGGCCGATTGTTGGGTATATAGTTAAGATCATGATCGGCAGATAATGGCTGATTGATGGGTATATAGTAAAGATCATGATCGGCAGATGATGGCTGATGGATGGGTATTTAGTAAAGATCATGATCGGCAGATGATGGCTGATGGATGGGTATTTAGTAAAGATCATGATCGGCAGATAATGGCTGATTGATGGGTATATAGTAAAGATCATGATCGGCAGATGATGGCTGATGGATGGGTATATAGTAAAGATCATGATCGGCAGATAATGGCTGATGGATGGGTATATAGTAAAGATCATGATCGGCAGATGATGGCTGATGGATGGGTATATAGTAAAGAGCATGGTCGGAAGATGTTGGCTGATGGTTGGGTTTATAGTAAAGATCATGATCGGCAGATGATGGCTGATGGTTGGGTTTATAGTAAAGATCATGATCGGCAGATGATGGCTGATGGTTGGGTATATAGTAAAGATCATGATCGGCAGATGATGGCTGATGGTTGGGTATATAGTAAAGATCATGATCGGCAGATGATGGCTGATGGTTGGGTTTATAGTAAAGATCATGATCGGCAGATGATGGCTGATGGTTGGGTATATAGTAAAGATCATGATCGGTAAATGTTGGCTGATGGTTGGGTATATAGTAAAGATCATGATCGGCAGATATAGGCTGATGGATGGGTATATAGTAAAGATCATGGTCGGAAGATGTTGGCTGATGGTTGGGTTTATCGTAGAGATCATGATCGGCAGATGATGGTTGATGGTTGGGTTTATAGTAAAGATCATGATCGGCAGATGATGGCTGATGGTTGGGTTTATAGTAAAGATCATGTTCGGCAGTTGATGGCTGATGGTTGGGTATATAGTAAAGATCATGATCGGAAGATGTTGGCCGATGGTTGGGTATATAGTAAAGATCATGCTCGGCAGATAATGGCTGATGGTTGGGTTTATAGTAAAGATCATGATCGGCAGATGATGGCTGACGGATGGGTATATAGTAAAGATCATGATCGGCAGATAATGGCTGATGGATGGGTATATAGTAAAGATCATGTTCGGCAGATAATGGCTGATGGATGGGTATATAGTAAAGATCATGATCGGTAGATAATGGCTGATGGATGGGTATATAGTAAAGATCATGATCGGCAGATAATGGCTGATGGTTGGGTATATAGTAAAGATCATGATCGGCAGATGATGGCTGATGGTTGGGTATATAGTAAAGATTATTATCGGCAGTTGATGGCTGATGGTTGGGTATATAGTAAAGATTATTATCGGCAGTTGATGGCTGATGGTTGGGTATATAGTAAAGATCATGATCGGCAGATGATGGCTGATGGATGGGTATATAGTAAAGATCATGATCGGCAGATAATGGCTGATGGATTGGTATATAGTAAAGATCATGATCGGCATATAATGGCTGATGGATGGGTTTATAGTAAAGATCATGATCGGCAGATAATAACTGATGGTTGGGTTTATAGTAAAGATCATGATCGGCAGATGATGGCTGATGGTTGGGTATATAGTAAAGATCATGATCGGCAGATGATGGCTGATGGTTGGGTATATAGTAAAGATCATGATCGGCAGTTGATGGCTGATGGTTGGGTATATAGTAAAGATCATGATCGGCAGATAATGGCTGATGGTTGGGTATATAGTAAAGATCATGATCGGCAGATGATGGCTGATGGTTGGGTATATAGTAAAGATCATGATCGGCAGACGATGGCTGATGGTTGGGTATATAGTAAAGATCACGATCGGCAGTTGATGGCTGATGGTTGGGTATATAGTAAAGATCATGATCGGCAGATAATGGCTGATGGATGGGTATATAGTAAAGATCATGATCGGCAGATGATGGCTGATGGTTGGGTATATAGTAAAGATCATGATCGGCAGATGATGGCTGATGGTTGGGTATATAGTAAAGATCATGATCGGCAGTTGATGGCTGATGGTTGGGTATATAGTAAAGATCATGATCGGCAGATAATGGCTGATGGTTGGGTATATAGTAAAGATCATGATCGGCAGATGATGGCTGATGGTTGGGTATATAGTAAAGATTATTATCGGCAGATAATGGCTGATGGATGGGTATATAGTAAAGATCATGATCGGCAGATGATGGCTGATGGTTGGGTATATAGTAAAGATCATGATCGGCAGATGATGGCTGATGGTTGGGTATATAGTAAAGATCATGATCGGCAGTTGATGGCTGATGGTTGGGTATATAGTAAAGATCATGATCGGCAGATAATGGCTGATGGTTGGGTATATAGTAAAGATCATGATCGGCAGATGATGGCTGATGGTTGGGTATATAGTAAAGATCATGATCGGCAGATGATGGCTGATGGTTGGGTATATAGTAAAGATCACGATCGGCAGTTGATGGCTGATGGTTGGGTATATAGTAAAGATCATGATCGGCAGATAATGGCTGATGGATGGGTATATAGTAAAGATCATGATCGGCAGATGATGGCTGATGGTTGGGTATATAGTAAAGATCATGATCGGCAGATGATGGCTGATGGTTGGGTATATAGTAAAGATCATGATCGGCAGTTGATGGCTGATGGTTGGGTATACAGTAAAGATCATGATCGGCAGATAATGGCTGATGGTTGGGTATATAGTAAAGATCATGATCGGCAGATGACGGCTGATGGTTGGGTATATAGTAAAGATTATTATCGGCAGATAATGGCTGATGGATGGGTATATAGTAAAGATCATGATCGGCAGATGATGGCTGATGGTTGGGTATATAGTAAAGATCATGATCGGCAGATGATGGCTGATGGTTGGGTATATAGTAAAGATCATGATCGGCAGTTGATGGCTGATGGTTGGGTATATAGTAAAGATCATGATCGGCAGATAATGGCTGATGGTTGGGTATATAGTAAAGATCATGATCGGCAGATGATGGCTGATGGTTGGGTATATAGTAAAGATTATTATCGGCAGATGAAGGCTGATGGTTGGGTTTATGGTAAAGATTATTATCGGCAGATAATGGCTGATGGATGGGTATATAGTAAAGATCATGATCGGCAGATGATGGCTGATGGTTGGGTATATAGTAAAGATTATTATCGGCAGATGAAGGCTGATGGTTGGGTTTATGGTAAAGATTATTATCGGCAGATGTTGGCTGATGGATGGGTATATAGTAAAGATCATGATCGGCAGATGATGGCTGATGGTTGGGTACATAGTAAAGATTATTATCGGCAGATGTTGATCTAATCTGCATCTGTACTTTTTGCTGCGGAACCTTTGTTTATACGTTTTGGTACGTATGCACGGAGTTGTAAGCAAACAACCAAATGTTAAGTACGGGTAATGACTATATGTAGACTTGATTAACCTCATACTGAATGTAAAGCCTGGACAAAAAATAATAACATACCTCCTCTGCATTTGTGCTTTCCGATCTTGGTCAGGGTCAACATAGGGACGATATAGGCAAAGGCTGGACACTGGACTATAGGCAGTCTGAAGATTTAAAAAAATAAATTTTATTTAATTATAATTGATAATTTATAATGCATGTGTCCTATTTTTCTGATAGGCTAACACCAGTTTTGTTAGGCTCGATAGTTGTATAGTTATCATATGTTTGCGCAGCAGTATATCTCAATCGGAACTCCTCGGGTAATTACGTCCTCGGGACAATCATCCTTCGGATGTATCTGGTGCAATGATACTTGCTTAAATCACAATCGTTTTGTTTGCCGGAAGACAAAAGAACATCCCTAAAATGTAGTTCGCACAAAAACATAAACAATGGGGTCTTTCGACAGCTGTGTCTTTGGATGGTTTAAATTTGAAGCAGCCACAAAGTTTTACAGGCATCGTACTATAGTGAGCTGTCATCCGAGCTGCCATCTTTGTTGTGACGTCTGTCACAAAAGAAGTCCCATTTAGGGAAATGGCCGAGGTAATCCGACTACCTACATACATTCGAGAGATGATACGTGAATTATCCGAGGTGTTCCGGTTGCTGTATATCTATGTCTGTTACTGTTACAGTAAGAACAACAGTCACAACAAGGCCAGAATATTTAGGAATGCATGGTGGATACAATCAAAAATATGTATCATATAATAAATTACAGCCATGCACCAGTCTTAGGAATTGTAAAATGTAAACGGACTTGTTTTCGAGGACAGAGTACACGATAGTACATGAGAAGTATACAATTTTACTTGCCAGTTAAGCTTGCAAATTTCTGATGAATCTAAGAAGCTCTCATCGACCTGGTTTTGTACATGAGTTACTGGTATATTTCCTATGTAATTAACCCATACAACATTTATTTATAGTCTTGTCAAAATAATACAAATAACTTTTATATTTATTCCCATATAGTAAATACTTAACAAATAGATGACAATGTGAAATGTACCTATTTTTAAAATTGTTATACAGAAAATACGCATTCCCCAAAATAAATTTATTAATGTTATATAAAACATTTGTGAATATTGTCTTTATTTGAAAGATACAACATAAGCGTGTCGTTACTTTTATAATTGTAGGCTTTAAACTTTATTTTATTGTGATTGGTTGCTAACACGCCCTCATACCAATATGCTAAAATCAACTAACACTTCTGCAATAGCTTCAACACAGGACAAACAAAAGCGTGATATATTTAAATCTGAATCATACAGTTTACTTGTTAAATACTACCAATTAATTTCGCTTTTAAGAAGTTTTTTTTTTATCTGGCACGTACAAATAGAGCACAACTCAGACCGGCCAGATGTTAGATTTTTTTAGATTTTGATTAATGTAAAGAAACCAAACTTGATACAGTGTGCTGTTAGTTTTACCTGATGCCGATAGAGGTCTGAATTAGGGTACATATTCCACAGGCAAACAACATGTCGCCTAGTAACTCCGACCGGAAATGGGCGTCCGAGGAGCAGACTGTGCTAGCAATAATCACCGGAGTGGCGAGATTCGAACTGAGCAACATCAGGTAATGCTGTAAGGGCATAAAAAACCATTCTGCAAGTTTAGCATTAGAGTATAAACTGCATTAGAGGAAAGAAAAACAGATTTATCCACATATTGTGTAATATTTATCATTTTTAAAATTTCCGGATTTATAACAAGTATTAATTAGAGCATTAATTGCTGATTGAAAAGGATTAACTTATTTAAACTGCTCATTTAACTAGGGATTAGTGTTTTAAATATTGTTTTATTGTCGGAATGTTAAGTAGTTAGGGAAAGTCTTTGCTCAAACATATCGTACACACACTGGATGGTCGCACCAGGTTTGTGATCTTATTTATGCAAAATTTCTTTCAACTCATCTGCAAAGCGTCGTCAGCTCCGGTGCCATTATTAATATGTGTAACTTTGATTGATCATCGTGAAAACTTCGTGACATAATACAAGCCGGTGGGACTTATTCAGTCAAAATAACTATACCATCACGCACCTGCAGCGCCAGAAACAGAGTGGTGATCCAAGGCGGGTTTTCGTCCACGCGATACTGAAGGTCCTGAAGAATGCCGATCTCTGGAACATTCTGTAGAAAAACAGTCAACAAATCAAAGTGCAATATAGTCAATAATTTATAGTTAACGACACATACTACTACCTTTTATATCCCGACACGAGTATTATCTTCGTTGATTCCACGTACTAATTACCTATACTTCAGCATTAAGTGTGCGGTTGTAAACAATGATCAATTCAAGGCTGAACTGAATTAGAATGATTCATAACGTGATAATCAAAGATTGGAAGGATAATCTAGATATTTAAATATTCAGGACAAAATGAACAATTGGAAATAACAACTATGGCCTTACTTGTGCTCCATTTAGTTCCCCTGGTGTGTGTGTGTGTGTATTTGTGTGTGTGTGTGTGTGTGTGTGTGTGTGTGCGCGTCTGTGTGAGTGCGTGTGTGTTCGCGTGTGTGCGTGTGCGTAAGCTTGTTGTATTAGTGATTATATACGTGGTCGCGTTGTATGGGTGTTTATATACGCGAGCGTGCGCGTGCGCGTGCGCGTGGTTGGGTTGGGAAATGTGGGGTACGTGTTTGTGCGTGAGTGCGTAAGCGTGTGGTATGACAGTTGTTGTACGTGAGAGTTATGTGCGGAATCGTCTTATGTATTTATGTATGTGGACGCGTTGTAAAAGTGTTATGTACGTGTGCGTGTCGTGTGGCAGTTAATGTAGGTTAGCGCGTTGTACGAGTCTTTATGTACGTGAGCGAGTCCTGTGGCAGTTTACGTAGGTTAGCGCGTTGTATAAGTGTTTATGAACGTGAGCGTGTCGTGTGGCAATTTATGTACGTTAGCGCTTTGTATGGATGTTAATGTACGCGAACGTGTCGTGTGGCAGTTTATGTAGGTTAGCGCGTTGTATGGATGTTAATGTACGCGAGCGTGTCGTGTGACAGTTTACGTAGGTTAGCGCGTTGTATAAGTGTTTATGAACGTGAGCGTGTCGTGTGGCAATTTATGTACGTTAGCGCTTTGTATGGATGTTAATGTACGCGAGCGTGTCGTGTGGCAGTTTATGTAGGTTAGCGCGTTGTATGGATGTTAATGTACGCGAGCGTGTCGTGTGACAGTTTATGTAGGTTAGCGCTTTGTATGGATGTTAATGTACGCGAGCGTGTCGTGTGGCAGTTTATGTAGGTTAGCGCGTTGTATGGATGTTTATGTACGCGAGCGTGTCGTGTGGCAGTTTATGTAGGTTAGCGCTTTGTATGGATGTTAATGTACGCGAGCGTGTCGTGTGACAGTTTATGTAGGTTAGCGCGTTGTATGGATGTTAATGTACGCGAGCGTGTCGTGTGACAGTTTATGTAGGTTAGCGCTTTGTATGGATGTTAATGTACGCGAGAGTGTCGTGTGACAGTTTATGTAGGTTAGCGCGTTGTATGGAAGTTAATGTACGCGAGCGTGTCGTGTGGCAGTTTACGTAGGTTAGCGCGTTGTATAAGTGTTTATGTACGTGAGCGTGTCGTGTGACAGTTTATGTAGGTTAGCGCATTGTATAAGTGTTTATTACGTGAACGTGTTGTATGAATATAGTGAGTAAAGTGGCTGAGTTTTGTATACACTCAACTTTTGAAAGAATCTTCAACTATTCTAAAGAATATTGAACCAAATATATTATTTCATAGCATCGTAATCAACATACAGATCTTATTTACAAGTGACTATTAAAATAACAACACAAGTAGCAATACTTCTGCATATAAATAAATTGTGTTTATTTGAAGAAGTAGCCCGACCTTGAATAACCTATTTACCATTTGGTAATTTCGACCTATTTTGTTAAAACAATAGTTAAAGGCCGATCGAGACGGGGGCCGCTCATCCATGGCTATTGGGACAATTGATTGAATCAAGCTTTGACTGCACTCACGTTGTATTATTCGTATCGTATGTTTCATTATTGTTTGAGATCGTCTGATGTTGATTGATATTTTATATTATTGCAGTACCTACGGTCATTTAAGTTAATGTCTAGTAATTGGGCGTCCGTGGTCTTGTGGTTAAGACATTGGTCTCCGGATCGTAGGGCCCCGGGTTAGAACCTCAAAACTGATCCAACGATGTTAGTCTTTGGACCAGACCATTTACAGCACATTGTTTCAGGTACTCAGAACTGTACTGGTTCTACCATGGAAGTGGGTAGTCATGGGGGTTTAATATATGTTCCAATCGACTATAAACTTTTGGGTGTAGACCAAATGTATTGACTATTGTACAAGCCGAACTGAAAGAAAAACATTAAATACAGACAAAAAAAGTAGTTGTGTATTAAAGTCATACTGTCCATGCAACAATTACGTCACCCGACTTATAATAAAAATATAGTTGTAAAGTTTGTCTTGATTTAGAATAAAAAATGGTCTTAACCGGGATCGTAAATTTTCGAAGTTAGCGGAATTCTTTTTAGCATATAGAAACGTATAGAGAAGGTTAGCTCAATGTAAAAGGTACCGAGTAGTCAGGGTGTGGCTTCACAAAACGCGAAAATGATGATAACTTAGTGTTTATTATTTTCTTAGATCCCCCCACCCCCTAAAAACGTCACACAGAAATCTTCAATGCTTTTACGTTGAATTTGTATTTTTTTATTCTCTAATAAACACTGTTAACGGTATTTGATAAATTTACAATTTCCCCATAGTGTTATAAAATATAACACAAAATAACATTAGTTAAACACATAATCTTCTAACTTGAGTCCGTGCTTATTTCGCTGGAGTTTTACACCGGACTTATCTTTTTACATGGACCATACTCTCCTTGCCGAGAGCGCCTTAATGTAACCTAGCCTTCTTTGGATTGGTTGAATTTATTCACGTGACATAGATATTCGATTTTAGCCCCTTTAGATTTTGTTTACAGTTTTGAGTTTCCAAAGATTACATAACCTTTTCAGAGAGTCAATCTAAAAATGAACGATTATTAGGCAAATATATATACCTACGGATCCTGCGTAAGCCTCTGTTTGCAAAGGTCTGAACAACACGGCTCGCAATAAGTTATTGCGCCACTTTCGAGACAATCAGTGGTTTAAAAATTTGGCTGTGTATTGTTATTTACTTACATTAATGACAAATATTATCAGAAGCACTGTTCGAAGATAGGCTTAACACAGCTCAAATAGTTCAAAGGCATCGCAACGCCTTTGATTCTCTCAATCTTTAAATAGCATTATCTTCCGAAGGACTGTGTGTTAACGTCTGGTCTGTTAATCACATGTAATACTTCATTCCATAAGTTAAAGTGGCTAAACAAAGTTGTTTTTTGCATACTCAAACAAACAATTAATAGTTGCAAAATTGACCATGACCAAATTCCTCAAATCATGTCAGACATAAATTAATACTATTTCCCACTTTAGGACAACTGGGTTTTATATAGAGTACTTAACTATGTGAACTACGCTGTAATTAGTGCGTGCTACCTTACTATGTGTTATACAAACCAATGAGACAATGAGAATAGATTTATTTTATATTAATCACGAAAGTAAGTTATTAAAACAATGTTTTGTTGTCATGTAAGATGTGTTTTTATAAATTATTAATATCATACATTTCAACTACAGAATGTTAGACGTATGTTCTGTCAACGCTTGTCGATAGGAAGTTCACATATCATTTTTGACAAGGGTAACCATAAATTACATTACTATTTCCCAAATCATCATAAACTGCTTTATATGGAAGGAAAAAAGATAAATTATCATACGCAGAAAATACAGTACCGGCCTCTTTTCATCACGAATCCAAGGCTTCTTCTCCTCGTTGTCTGTCATCATTTGTCTTTAAATCAATTAGTGTATCCAAATAACGTTACAAAAGCACAACGTTTCTTCAATCAAGATTATTTCGGTGTAAGTGCTTATTGTTTTACAAGTCAATAAATACACTATGTAACATTGTCGTAACAGCGGTACCGTTACAAAAACTACACATACAAATAACAAAGAACAAAAGTCCGTTGATTGCAACAAAGTCCTCCTCTCTATGAAAAGTTACTTGTGTCCTTGTCAGACCAGAAGGTACCTGAATATAGAGGTCTGTCAATAGTTAGGTAGTACTAGAAACTGCAATAAGGCACGCATGTTATGGTCATGGCCATATATATACACAAATCCACAAATGGGCTACGTGGTGGGTTGGGGTAAGGCATATATAGATAAGCTACGTTATTGTCTTAAAGTTTACCAAGGTCTTTACTGGCATGTTCATTAAGGTGTTCGTGATGATAATAATTACACTAGATCGGACCGATCCTCATAATTAACATACTGTATCGTTGACTAAGAACAGTCCGAACATTCACCTGCGCATACACCTGCATTACTCAAAGGCGTTCTTTAACATGCACAACCAGCACAGGAAACAATGTCAGCACTCACACGTGTGTATTGGGACCAATCACGTATGTATTGGGGCCAATATATAGATAGAAACAGAGAAGTATCAACAATAAAAATACAAATCACACGCATGAATAAATAAAAGCTACACTATACAAATGTGATAAATGGTGACTTCTTTTGTTTTTAGATATTCATCAAGTAAGTGGACAGTTTTATAAGGACGTGAATCAGCTTAGACTTTATTTAAGATACATCATTAATGCCCAGTTTGTTAAAAAATATGTTGATTGTAAATAATAAATAATTTTAGCGTGTTGTTTAATAAACCATATTGTATTGTAGAACTTAGTGCTGGCTTTTTTTCTCTGTTGTGCCATTAGTCGTAACAGAATTGGGGACATCGTCCGATATTTGAACTTTTTTTTTACAGGGACATACTCCGGGATTTTAATTTTAAAGGGACAGTCTTACTTTTAAACTAAAATGTTTTGTCTTAAGTTACTGGTTTGTTTTTATTTTAGAATTGTAAAACCAGCAGCAGAATGAAATTGTATTTAAATTTGATAAATTTGTAAATCACTCTACCCAGGAGGAATTGTCCAGGAACGTCTGACTGCTTGGACTATCATCTCATTATGATGTTTTGGGGATTTAACAGCTAGTAATATTAGGATTCGGGACTTAGTTGATGAGAAAAAATACCGTTTGAATACTTTCTGTTGTTAATTTTGATCAGATTAAAGTTTTATATACACTTTTGTTCCACTTTGCAGTGATTTTCATGTAAAAATATGTTATCCTTTCGAACTAGAGAAGTTGAAAAGTACAAAATGAATTGGAAGAAGAAAGTTACAAAAATGAATTAGAATCAGGATTAGAAGAAATATGTCACGCCTAGATTCAGAAGGAATAAGGCTACAACAAGAAGTAAAGAACAGGAAATACAAATTCAATTGCGCATTAAGAGTTCTAGAGTTAGAGAAAGCAAATCAGACATCGGTGTTAACCACCAAATCATTTAACCATTACCATCAAAAATCATTAGACGTGTTTCACTATTTCAAGAGAAAGATGTTGATAAATATCTTTCTTTTTACCTTTTGAGAAAGTTGCTGAGAACTTAAAATGGCCAAAAAGAACACCGAACTTTACAATTACAAAGTGTCTTTTCCGGCAATAGTCTCAGATTTACATGCAGTTTGACACTGAGCAAGGTCCTGATTTTGACAAAGTGCAATTCTTGAAAGTTATATACTTGTACCCGAGGCATATAGGGAGATACCTTAGAAATTGTAAAAAAGACATTGGCTCGACACATGTCGTGTTTGCAAAAACAAAAGAACAGTCATGAGATCGCTTGTGCTCAAAGACGGTTGCAGTTATAGATCCGAGGTGGAGGAGGACGGTTGGGTGGGCAGAGCATCCCCCACCAAAAAGGTGAAAGTGTAGATTTGTGAAAAACACATACATGTTAGCTTAAAAATACTAAGCTTTTAAAGTTTTTGTTGTTGTTGATAGCTAAGGTCGAAGTTAGGGTCCCGAACTTTGTACATCTAGAATTTACTGCGATAAAGTTGAATGGATCTTGATTCATGCCCCCCACCCCACCCCCCACCAAAAATATAATAGATTGTGGATCCTCCCCTGGACGGTTGCACAAAATGACAAACTATGTCAGTTTATGATTATTGAACGTTGTATCCAACCTGACGTTCAGTCTTTTCTTGATTAAATGGCTTATGATCTTTCCTTAACTCAGTAGGCCCAATTTCTGAAAAAGACAACACCCCCGCATAGTCCTTCAAGAAATACACATTAAAATTATTCTAATCAAGTCAAATAATTTGACAAATTTACTGGCAGTTCAAATCGGGAACTTCCTGATCTTTATACTTCATATGCAGTTTCTAGAGTAATGGCAAGATGGACCATTTACAAAACAGCTTATAAAGCTGTCTAATGTGACGTCAAAGTCACTTCAGATGTTCATATAGCTGACACTTTTATAGGTCAGCTTTATAACGAGATCAAATGGCCGTTTTTGAATCATTGGACATTATCACATTCGGTTATGTCAACATCTTTAGCTGTTGACAATGCATCAACATTCCAAGGTAACAATTCAAGATCAGCATAATGATCCTGTTATGTATTGTATTTTCGTACATGCAAACGACATTTCACTAGTCCCAGTTGTTTCTTATGTTAATTGTATTTATAATTGTTTCGAAGGTTTAAAAGACATACATGAATTAACAGAATTTACAGACAAGGGTATTCACAGACGCACATCACCGCAGACAAGCTCATTTAGTTATGTACTCAGATCGTTAAAAGACCTTATTTATAAATCTTTACTTATTCAAAAGGGAAACTGCATCAACAAAATATTAAAGTAACGACCCCATGTATTAGTTGTATGTTCAAATAAATAGACAATAAAAGAAACTTCTCTTGACACAAGTATAATCAAAGAAATCCTTTAATTTTGTTCTGAACCCCTTATCCACCACTGGCAACACAGTTTAACAACAAATTCTACGTTAATACTTGATCACGAATTTTACCATCGACTATCAAAAGTGCTCACGCCGTTTTGATTTGATTTTGATGCACGAATGGTCACCCTCACATATATTTCTCAGCTTTCATTTGTTAGCTTCAGAAATAAGAATCGAACATATATTGGTCTGGACAAGCACTTTAAGATGCGTTTAAGCCAAAGTCACCACTCATTTGTTCCCCTATCATCATCTTTCTTCATGTAATCACAGAATGGATACAACAAGGCTTTATGCCACCGACCAGTAGCCGAGTTGTCAATCTGCATTTAGAAAACTTTGTAGGAACGTCGGTTTATCTGTCGAGTTCGCTTTTTTTATTTTTTTTGTGTTCCGATCTGTTAACACTGTAAGCGACGTCGTTTTATCACTAAGGTGTCATAAAGGTGTTTTTATAGTAATAGTTTTATCATGGTCAAACAGATAGGAAACTGTAAGTGGGTCAATGTAGTACAATTGAATAAAAACTTTTATCAAATAGATTTGACCCAAACATATCAACATTGGTTGT
This sequence comes from Sinonovacula constricta, assembly GCA_007844125.1. NCBI lineage: Eukaryota > Metazoa > Mollusca > Bivalvia > Cardiida > Solecurtidae > Sinonovacula > Sinonovacula constricta. The sequence goes on along the minus strand of CM017563.1, from coordinate 46,143,879 downwards.
TTCGACAAGTTTTTAGGGAAGAAAGAGTCCTCTTACTCACTATATTTGTTGTCTGTGGTTGTTTTTCGAACAGTGTAAAATACTTACTTCGATATTTGACAAAATATAATTACTTTACCACTTTTTTATTAAGCATATCAGATTGATGAAATTCATTCTTAAGACTTTGTTAGGGAGCCCATTTTTGGCAATAACATGAGCTACTATTGAGGAAAAGTAATGTATTGCCTTCATTGCTATATTAGGTTCTTTAAGCATTTTAGAAGTAATGCACGTTTTAACTTTAACATACTCGGTAAGTAAGATAGTAAAGTTAGAAAAGTATATGTTTGGACATTTCTATGCATAAAACTATTTACATTTGCCCAATAGAGTTGTGCAGCTCGCCAATCCTTATGACATTTCTGTTGTATTGAGTATAATGTCTTTGTCGATATCAATATTGTGTGATATTCTCTAGCTATTATTATTTCTACTCTTCTCTTAGTCTTGTTTTGTCATCATTACACAACCTGGTTCAATTTATTTTTGTATTATTGTACCTCACATCTCATCTCCTGTATCTGTGTTGAGTGTATAAAATAAATTCGTAAACTTGGTTGTGCGGTAAGGTTGTTACTCTAGCCTCTGATAATTGTCGCAGTCTTTTGTGGTAAATAATTGCTACAATGACGATTGTTTAACTAATAAGAGATGCTTCTATGCTTTCCAACAACTATATAGTTAATTGTCAGTCTATAAGTATTGAGAACAAATCAAACAGATCAGTCTGTCAAGCACGAATTTTTAAGGAATTCAGCCAAGATTGCTTATAGTTAAAATAACTTTTAATTGAACCGACAGACAAACACGAACGTTACATTGTGTTATCTTCTTTTAAGCCGTGTTACATGCAATCCACTACTATACAGAGTTACAGAGATGTTTCCTTGACATTTGTCCAAGTAAACATACACCTCCTCATTTTGCACTGTTGACATTTTCTATTAATTGTCCTTCTCAAGATTTCCTCTTCTCAAGATTTCCTTAGTAACTCATCAATTTGAGGCAATAAGACAGCTGCAGACGTCAAATAAAATTTCCCAAATGTAAACATGTAAAATGTTGCAGCGCTTTTTGTACAATGTTGCGATAAATCAAAACAAAATTAACTTAGTTTGCATTTTATTATTTCCTTTTTCTATCAAAGATTTATCTTAGTTTGACACAGTCTCACATAAGTCAATATAAAAGTGACAAAGTCGCCGCCTTGGAACAGTGGGTGCTTAAAACAGGTTTACGGAGCGCTCCAACCCTGTACCTCCTAAAGTTTTTTCTCTCAAGATAGAGTTAATAAAATATCCCATCAAAGTAGGATTCGCATTGGTGTAATTACCTGGGTAAATAATACTGTGAATAAGTAAAATTATTTATTATACTTGCATTTAACTACAAATATATGTACAATATATACAAGAGCTCATCAACTAAATAGTTCTTAAACAGTTAGTAAATGAGGTCATATGATAAGAAACAGTGATGTCGTTTGGAAAAGAAATGCTATGTTCTAACACGAGGGAAATTATAAAGTTTTAGAAGAAAATAAAGAAGTTGACAAAAGAAACCGACCCAAATCATCGACGTAAATTGTAATTTTTAAAGGGATTATAGGCAAAGATATGCCCCCCCCCCCCACACACACACACACGCCAATAACATGATGAGCCAAAGACTGATCTGTAAATGGCGTTAAAATAAGGCAAACATTTTGAAGTTCTTTGACAATTTCCAAACCTTTGTCAAGTTTTTTACCTGGTCAACCAGATTGGCATTTCAACTCCACGTATGTTATTCGACTCCAGAACAGTCATGGAAAAGCATGTTAATGTCGTCATCTAACCATACAGTTTAGGCAAATCGAACAAATAAGGCCGCCATACTTGACGGTTATTGTAACGATGTCTCTTGTTAACCCGCAAGTTTCATCAAGCTTGGACTATTGCAATGCATTGCTGCACGGCATTAAAAAACTCCTCTTCATGAACTGCAACCAGTTCAAAATACAGCTGCTCGAATAATTACTAAAACCTCTCGATGCAGTCATACCCATTCGGTGCTAAAAGAACTACGCTGGTTACTTATTCAATGTAGAAATAAGTTTAAAATGTTGACAATCGTCTTTAAGGCAATACAGGCTAATCTCCAGACTATTATCTGTCTGTCTGCCCGAGATCGAAGATAAGGTAGTAGCTTCACATTGTCGTACGTCTACCATTGGAAACAGAAGTTTTTTTGCTGTCCCAAAGCTATGGAATACACAGCCTGCTGAAAGAAAAATAAACACCAGCAGGCGCACTGCCTAGGGTTTGGAAAATATTGAAGCCGACTTTTTCCAAGACATCTTACGAACGTTTCAAAATCTTTTGCTACAGAACTTTCATTCAGTGTAGTAATTACACAACAAACTTAATACATGCGTATATTAGCTGAGCTCGATGAATAATATCTTTTCTTTGCCATTTTGCCGAAATTTTATGACTAAAGTTATTTTATTATTATTCATGTTTTACATCTGAATATGTCGCTTTCTATTTAGTCAATTTGTGTTCTTTAGCTTTTAGACTCGTTAGATATTTAAATCGTTAATTTAATACTTTTGTTTGCTGTTCATGCCTAAAAATCCGTATGCCAACGCCGAGTAAATCACTTTTGAACATCAACTTTCTATGGACATGTGCTATACACATGTGGTATAATTATCATTTTATGACTTTGAGACAGGCTGCAGATAACTGCTATATTGTTGGTGGGACGATATACTGAAATAACAACAAACACTATCTATTAGTTTGACTCATTCTTAGTAGAGGTAATAATAGGCTGATTATATGAATATTTATATTTTCTTTATGCAACAAGACTCAATCAAAACGGTAACTTCAACGCGAAATTCCACCTTAATGATAGCAAACATTCGTTCTATTCTATCTGAACATCCAGTTATCATTTTGTTTGTAGGAGACCAAAAAAACAACACTGCTTGGCTGAATGTTTGAATCGTTTAACTTTTTACTTTAGCGTCAGTTTTTTGTTTATATTTGGTGGGGTGTGGAGGCTGTGGGGGCTGTCATTCACATTTGACCGCAGCGCCAGATCAGAACTTTAGAGTAAGCAATCCGATTCTTGCTCGAAAAACTCTCAATGCAGGTGCTTGTTATTAATTGACTCACTTTGATGGTATCTTTTTTATTATTTACACTGATTGTTTATGAAAAACGTCCAGGAAGTGCTTTCTAATTCACAAGAATAAATTCTCATAGAACCTTTTATTATTATTTTCCTACCAATTCAAGGAAAGCCAAGTCTTTCGTCAAGTTATTACTAAGTAAACATATTCTCTGTGAAATCAAAGTCATGAAAGTCAATTTTTAGTCATTTTTATAATTGATATTTGTTTGTGATTTTTGCCACGTGCAATTAATCTTTTTTATGAAGTTTAAGATCAGACAACTCATTTAACATTGGTTTTCCTCCGCGGGATAGACACAGTTTTATATTAAAAAGGCTGACATTTGTGCCGAATATTACTTAGATGTTTAAGGTTGCAATATGGCTTTCAGCGTGGCACGTTTTTACGGCAAACATTTGTGACAGTGATTAGAACAAAAATTGTTATAGGTGATTACCTTTTTCTAAATATCCAGCTAATTATATTGATCGCATTTTAGTTGAATTAAAAGTAAACAAAATTGTTTAACTCATAATGGAATTGTTAATTACATAAACCCACACTCTCCATAAAACAACAACAAAAACAACACCAAAACACAGAACAAAAAAAACTTCATACCTTAAATTGTTTCACAGGGAACTGTATTTATTATAATTTTTTTCTAAAAACGTTCACATGTATGCAATCTGATTCATGTGCTCAAAACTCTCGATACTTTCACGCATGCAAAAACAAAAGTATGAACAACATACACAAGAATAGGATTGCTAATTTTCAGTTCCTGGTCTGGCTCTGGGGGTCAAATGTGAATGGCCCCCCACCAAATATAAAAGAAAACTGACGCTTAAATAACAGGCTGAAATGATTCAAACGTTCATTAATTATATCGTAGGATAAATTACAATGCATAATATGGGCGAAATATACTGTTCAGTTTGTCTTATAAACACAAAATTGTCAAAAGCAGGTACACAATTGCATTGCACTACCCCTTTATCCCCAGCTGTATCCCATGCTTAGTTCTCCATCGAAAGTCACTATAAATAGCCAATAATAATTACTTCCTACAATACAGGTCAAGTCCAGCACAACCTTCAGTTTTAATTGATTAAAGCTTATGTACAAGAAAGAGCACGCGTTGAGACATCCAAGGCGCCGAACACGCGATATAACCCAGAATATGGCTTTCCTGGGGACTAAACACTCTCTAATATGGTCAAGTCATGACATAGATTTTTGAGAGTAACAAATCGCAACTCTGATACCTAGACTATCTGCTACCTTGCCTTTTCCCTTGTTGTCTGCTACGTCTGTAATTACAAGCTGCATTGTAAACAACGGCTTCGAATTTCTATTAATGCCTGCTACTTTTTATAATTGCAAGCTACACTTTATTGTTGCAAGCTACAGTCGGTTCTTTTCTCTAAAAAGGGTCTCACAGATAGACTGCGAGTTCATGTTATTGATTGCCACACAATCGTCCTCATAAAATGCATTCCATAAGAGGCACCGATCTTCAGAGCGGAGCCAGCGCTCCATTTCAAGTCGAGGTAGTGCATTTGGGTCTCACTACCTTAATCAACTGAATATATTCGTACGCCTTTGTTCGAAAACCAGTTGTTGCCAGAGGCGTTATGTGTAGTCTATACATACTAGATTTTAATCACATCTTTTCTATGACGCTTCACAGCTAGCCAATTTTGGGGTATGTGTGGTTCCGCGTTGTAAAATAGTACCGTTGTAAATTAAAAATGTCTATTCAGTCTGTTGTTGACATATTGACTTTATGTAATGTCTCATATCAATATCGACATTGATTTAAACTTTATCGGAACAAGGTATGTACATCAAAAGCAAGCAAGGTAATAACCAATCTGGGCTAAATACCAATAATTAGCCCAGATTGAAGACAGGTGGCACAAAACATTACGCTGTAGTATTTCCACCAATTTAACAGGCGCTGTCAGAACCAAGATGTTTCGGTTGAGAGAATAGCCATTTGTCATTCAAATTACTTTGCGTCTTGTCTATTTAAATAATCGATTCATTCAAAAGCAATTCCTTTTTTTGAAAATATTTTTAAATAAATTATTCTTATTGATTATTATGTTAAGAAATAAACAAAAATGTCGGTTAAGGAAGTCGGAAAACAACAACACGTATCTTGCAATTGTACTAATGACTGTAGCCAAACTTCTACTTTAGTTGTCAACTTTAATATTCCAAGGGAATATTTTGTCTTGACTTTGTCTTTGAAATTCAAGGCATTAATGTTAAAAGCTACCTATACGGTATGTTTACTTTTTCCCTTTATAAAATCATATAGGCTGTTGGAGGGACATTTGACCGAGACGGTGTTCCTTTATCGTTAATTACATAACTGTCCACAATATTTATGCTGCTTTAAGTTAACCGACTAAATGAAGTACAATAGTTGCATCATATTGAATTAACACTGCATAATCATATTATACAGTAAAACCTCTCCACAGCAACATCTGGCGGAGGCACGAAAAAGTGTTGCTGCTGAGAGGTGTTGCTGCTCAGAGGTTTCAATGAGACGAGAAAAAAATGTGTGTGTGTGTTTTTTTAAAAATAGTTTTGTAATTTAGCCAATTAGCATTTGCTTGTCTATTAAAAAACAATATCGTCAATAACGGACCTGTATCTGAGTTCTGCCGCAGCCCAACTCAGTAGCAATAGACTGTGCTGACCTTCCTTGTTCTAACAACTTAATTGCAGTAACACTCTGCTTTCGAGACAAAATGACCAGTATTCCAGTATTGAGTCATGCAAAGACTGATTTACCATTTAAAAATCGAATTTATAGTCAGACATCCTAAAACAATGACAGTTTGCACTTAGCACTTAACGTAAACATCTTTTAAAGTAAACAATCAATACAGTGATATCTTTTAATCTTTCGATCAATTAAAGAAAACAAACCAATTCGTTAACATCATCAATAGTTGACACTTCTTTCACACGTTCCCGCAATACCCTAGATCTACAACGACATGTTTGTAGCATGCAGCTGGTTTCCTGTCCAACTGCAACTTTATTCCAATTAACACCTTCTCAACAGGGTACAAGCAGTGATCAGCCGACCGCGTGACATTTCTGGTGTACGCGAAAGACTTTTCTAAAAATAGCTGCACTGGTGTTGCTACGCAGAGGTTAAACTAGCCTCAAGGAAGAGATTTACACGGCCGCTTACCGCTTCGCGGAGGAGTTGCTGCTTAGAGGTTAAAATGCGCTGAAAACTACTGGGGGAATTTAACTGCCGCTGCGTAGAGGTAGCCGCTGCTTAGAGGTGCCGCTTCGAGAGGTTTTACTGTAATTCATGTAGTATGTAATTGGTCCATATTTTGTATGTCCCTTATCCTGTCATTGCATCACTCGGGTCACCTTGACCCTTTGTACGGAATGTAGAACGTTCACTAGCGGTATGACGAGTGGTTCAAATGAGCATTGCATCCGCTTATTATCTCAGTTGGAACTGCTCGGTGAAAACTGCGGCACATCTTGTGGTTGTTGTAATAAGCCAGGACACGTCGATCCTGAGTCCAACGTCTTAACCTCTAAACCAGGGACATGCAATATTCGAAGCGTAATAAAAAGCTATACTTCGAAACCGATAATAATATAATTTTCTGGACATTTAATTTAATTATTTGGGTTTTACGGCACACCGACACTTAATAGGTCATACGAAGCCGAATACAAAGTTAAATGTGAATAAAGCGTAATCAGGTTAAAACCAAACTACGCATGTAAAATATAGAAAAATAAAAAAACTATCAGGTAAAAAAATAAATAATAATTGAAAACAGGTCAACACCTAAAACGGTTTAAAAAGTATGACGATTGGTAAATAAACAGTTTAAAAAGTTATAACTTACTAAGAATACCAATCTCGTTCAAGAAGCAAACAAGTTTAGAATCCGACGCTGTCCTAAATAGTTCGTACATGTTATGGACATTAAAATATTTCGACCGTATGTGGTCTGTGTCGATACACTGTAATAAAATATGGTTGACAGTCAGTGGTTCCTGGCAAGGAACACATACAGGTTGAACTTCTCTTTTCAAGAGATATTAATGAGTCAATCTAGTATGTCCAATGCGACAGCGGGTAAGAGCTACGTCTTCTCGTCGACTTTCTCTGCAAGCAGAGACGTTAGGTTTAATTACGTGTAATTTGTTACAAACAATAATGTCCCAACTTGTTTGCCACTTGGTTAAAATATGTCGGTAAATAAGTGGTTTAAAATCAGT